>OX104111.1:41996419-42094490 GCA_944474755.1 Limnoperna fortunei | reverse complement strand
TTTTTTGACCAAGAAATATGGCTTTATTAAATCAATGTATTGCTTATAAATGATACAAATTAAATATATGTTTTACTTTGAGTCAATGTTAACAGTTTTGACCATAAAAATGTTACATACTCAAATACTATTTCCAATGTTTGCTGAACATTACTGATGTCTGCTCCAAAACAATGGACATCTGGGACATCAAATATGATAACGTGGTCAATTGTAGTCAGGATACCTTAAAGTCTGTAACACCTAGAGTGTAAAACTGTAAATTACCAAATTAACCTAAAGGACAAGGCCTACAAATCATTTAATTTTTCTGAAATTGTCTGATGGCACCTTATAGGAGTTATTGTAATCAATCAAAATTTTTGAAGAAATGCTTAGTATTTGCTCAGTAATTTAAAATCTATAACATCTGGACTGAAACTGTAAATTGCAAAAATTTGAATATAGCTCAAAGTCATTTGTGTTCCAGTGTGAGCTTTTGCAGGCTTCTGGTGAGCCTCTAGTTTACCTTACTGCATTACTAGCACATCTCAATGAGTTTTTATTTTGTGGTTTTAACTGACCACAAATAAAATAACATGAAAATCAATAAGAATGTACATGTTCTCCAATGATTGCTGTACTGATATTTTGTGTTTTAGCCTCCCTCAAGAAGACAGTGATTATGAAAGAGAACATACACCACCAACACCACCTCCACGGAAACTTAGTCGGAAAGGGGCATCATTACGACTTCGATGTCTAGGGAAACAGGAGAGTGATGAAAATCCTCTAATGAAGAAGGTAGCAGAACCACTAAAATTAACTCAAACACAGGTAGTCGTGAAAAAATGTGTGATTAATTTATTTTGGTTTGTGTGGAATATTTTGTTTGTTTGAAGAATGGTTTTGATGAGAGAAGTATGAATTTAAAAAAATTTTTTTAGCAATTAAACACCTTTTTATTTCACCATTAAGTTTGCACTTAAAAAAATGTTGTCCAAAAATTGTTGGATAATTTTGAAGCTTTTTTTGTAATTTGGGGTTGAAAACTACATTATTTACTTTTTTTTTGGTGGTGGTCATTTTTGAAAAAGTGTGTAATTGTTATATGAAATAGTCAATTAAAACTTTATGCATTGTGGGTAAAAAAAAGGTGTCATTTGAATCCCCCACACCTTTATAAATATCTCTGGAACAGCTCTAAAAAATTAATAGAAAACAAGTTCACTGAATCTTTTTGATTTTTGTACTTCTCTGATCAAATTAGACAAACACACAGCAAACCAAAAAAAAGAAAGACTACCAGTACTTGTTGTTGTGATATTATTTTGTTGAAATAAAATGTTATTATACACCTGCTTAATATGACAAAATTATTATGGTACACAAATTTCCATCCATCTGTCCATTTTCCTCATGTCACACTATCTTGAGAATGCCTTCACTTTTGTTTATTATATTTGCCTAATGGTCTGTGTAATATTTGCTATGGGGTATGGAATGGGGCTTTTCTTAGGGCCCCGACACTTTGCGGGGGATGCCCTATAGCGATCAGTCTGTCTATCCATCTGTCCATCCATCCGAAACTACTGGTGTCCGGGCTGTGTAACTTTTGATGTAGGCTTTTGATATTTAGAATGTGGGTAGATAATATCAAAACGATGTGTCGCATACCATAGTTGATCACCTTTGACCTTAAGGTCACATGTTTGCTTTCTGAATGACAAATTCATGTCCGGGCTGTAACTTTTTTATCTTTTGAGGTAGGCTTTTGATTTTTGGAATGTAGGTATATAATATCAAGGTGTTGTGCCGCATACCATGGTTGTTGAACTTTGACCTTGACCTTAAGGTCGGTGGGGCCCACAGAGATGGGTACCATCTCACTGATATCTAGTTAGTTTTCATACTCTAACTTAAAAATGCTTTCATCAATTTTCTTGAAACTTTGGGGAAATTGTTATTTTGATCAATGTGAGGGTTCTTTCTTGTTTGGTAAACTTTGATTTTTTTTAATAGACTTATGGCACTTTTTTCGTAAAAAAAGGGTCATTTTTAAGCTTGCAGACTTTTAACTCAAAAACAAAATTTTTGGAGCATAGTAAATAAGGATAGATGTGAAATGTAGAATACCTAAAAACTATTGTAAAACAGCGACTGACTGATCAATTCATCCAAAACTGGAATGCTTCATTAAATAATTCCCCAAAAGCACTAAACTATAAAATTTTTAAGAATAAGTTTGAATTTGAAAATTATTTTAACTTACTCAGCAAAGCTGACGCTATTAGTCTCTGTAGATTTCGAACAACAAATCATTATTTACCAATGGAATCGGGAAGATGGGGAAATGTTGAAAGAGAAAACCGCCTTTGCAATTTCTGTAATAAACTAGGCGATGAATACCATTTCATTCTTGAATGTCATCTTTTACAAATTCAGCGAAGAACTTATATCGATAACTACTATACAAAGAGACTTAGTACTTTTAAATTTTCTGAACTTATGTCTAATACAAGTCCGTCGCTGTTACGAAAATTAGTTAAATTCATTAAGATAATAAATGACAAGGTCAGTGCTCCTGGCTTTCCTTTTGCTCTGCTCTAATCTTTCTGATTGTGTATATAGTGTAAATACTGTACATGTTTTGTTTCGTTTTATTTGCTTTGTCTTTCTCTGTACCAATGTAATATTGGCTGTTTGAGAATAAAGATATACAAATATACAAATTATGTCTCATTAGTGCAGATACAATTAAGTGCACAGCTCTTGTACTAATCTTAGATATGTGTATCATGCACTCATTGCACAGCTGTTATTTGTTTGTTTTTTTTATTTATAGGTCATTACTTAGTAATAATGTAAATAACTAATATTTTACTATGGCTAACACTTTTAGTTTGTGAATTAAATTGTTGATTTTATTCTGATGTTTGAATTAATCTGTATAAAAATTAACTAGCCTACAAAAAATATCTTCTCCATCGAGTTGTAACAAAATTTCTGTTTTGGTCATCTAATATAATCCTCTAGGAAGATTATATGAGATTTGCAAAACAGAAATGTTGTGATCCCTTCATAATCTGCTGCATGGATTATATATTAGATATGCAAAATGGAAATTTTGGTATCCTTCGATGAATAACATATTTTTTGTAGTTAATCATTAAATATTTAATAATAGATCTAGAAGTACTAATTTGGGTTTTAGTATGACAATAAGGTTTATATTTTAACATCCTTCAGTAGAGATTTAATTTGCAATTCTAATATGATGTGTTGTAAACACTTTGAGATAACAGCTGTTGTAAAATAAGCATTTATATAGGCACATCACCTTTATGCCAGATATATTACCCAGAGCAGTATCATTTATATAGGCACATCACCTTTATGCCAGATATATTACCCAGGGCAGTATCATTTATATAGGCACATCACCTTTATGCCAGATATATTACCCAGGGCAGTATCATTTATATAGGCACATCACCTTTATGCCAGATATATTACCCAGGGCAGTATCATTTATATAGGCACATCACCTTTATGCCAGATATATTACCCAGAGCAGTATCATTATCTTCAATTAAACAATTCCTCTTTTCTCATTTGTCCCCACTTATATGTATATTTCTTTATAGGGATCAAAGGGCATAAAAGGAAGACTAAACACAATATAAAATAATGTTAAGATTCAGTTTTTTAATATGTATACTTAATCAATAGATGTTTATAAAACTGAATTTTTATCTGTTTAGCAATACTCAGCATTTTAAGTGTTTTCTGTGAATTGTAGACATAATAGTATGACCCCATGGAAAGTATTGACCAACCATTATACATTTGTGATTCTATTGTATGTAAAATCTAGTCTTTTCTGTTATTTTGAAAAAAGGCTATGGCAGTGGCCAGGATGGCTCCTGATGGACAGCCACAAATTCTGATTCCACAGAACAGAAAAACACCTCCATCATCACCTGGAAATATGAGACAGTCCTATTTATCATCAGGTATTATTTAGATTTGGTTTTCAACTAAATATTTAATGTTAATTGGAGTAAACAAATAATTTAAATTATATTTAATAGGTAGAGAAAATGTATATTGACCTATAACAAATGGTGTCCCAATCTTTTCTAAAGATTTATTGATATTTACATTCACAATTTTTGTTAATGATGCAAAGAAGGTCACTTGAATAGATTTCATCACTTGTATTTTTGGTCCTTGAGCTTAATGCTCAAATTTGATACTATAGTTACATTGATTTAAGACATTTTTATTATGTTTTCAATTACCTAAACAAAAAGACAGGCAGGAGTTTTATTCTTCCTGAGCTGTCATATCATTGTGGTTAATAAGTCCAACAATAATCTCTTATCCTTAGACCTAAAATAAGTACTTTTTTTTATAATTACTTTTTCAAATGAATTGACATTGCCAAATCACACTATGATGTATTACTTGTAACTCTGACCTTTGCTTCTTAGGTCTTCAGAAACTTTTCCAAAGGAGAAAATCTAAACCACCAGCAGGTTGGTTTCCCCCAGTGTCTTAGGTTTTTATCATGAAGGCACTTTGTTTATGTTAACATTTTTATAGTCTTTTTTCAAGCTTCTAAATTAGACATAAAATACTTCAAACATTTTACATTAGTTTGATTCTAGATAAATTTGATAGAATTAAAATTTTTCTGTATGTGTGTGTTTTGAAAATAAATTTACTTTTATTTCATCAAAGGAAAAATGTATTATTTGAAGTTTTAGAAGAAACATATATTTATTTGTTTTTAAATTTCAAAAGAAATAAAGATATACTATGCTTATAATGCTTTAATAATCCACTGTATGATGAAAAATTTGCAGATTGTCAGTGTTCAATAGTTGTAAAGATAACCACACATTTATCTCCCAATTTGCTGTAGAATTTTTATGCCATAATATATTTTGAAGTGCAATAGAACAGATATGAACATAGTTGCCTTCAGTTTAAGCCTTTGTTACTGGGATTTTTTTTTTCATGTAGCTTTTTTTAAAATTAGGAATCATGCAGTCAAATTGCAGTTAATCTTAGAACGTGCTCGTTTGGCTTACAAATTGATATGAATAGAATTTAGTTTGAAATTAGGTCTAGTTTTGTACTAATTATTGAAATTATTGTTAACCCATCCTTTATACATTGTCTGTGCCTGTTGATTATGTATATAGTGTTTGTAACTTTTCATAAAATTTCTTACCAGTAATATATACTGTATACATACAGTACTTTATGGCATTCATCAACTGTCATATAAAGAAAATTTTATTTATTAACAATTAATTAATAACAATTTGTTATAGATTTTATTGCATTCATTCTAATGTCAGACATACTATTTAGGAACTCCCAATATATATGTATGATTTTAATTTGGGTACAATTTTGTATGTTTAGTATAATATGTGCTACTTTTAAGATTTTCTGTACATACATTTACAGCATGTTCAGTTTCCATGGTGTTTGATTCCTGCATGTTGTAAACTTTTAAACATCTTAAAAAATGAAGATCTGACTAAATATAATATAAGCACAAAAGACATTTAAACTATTTTGTTAGTCTTTCTATTATGATCTAAATATGAAAAGTTTACAAATGTTTCTAATTAGCATACCATTTTAATGACCAATCAATGAACTGGATGAAAAAGTTTGATATCTACTATGATTTGATACAATGAAATACTTATGGATTGTTATTGTTCTGTTTTAAGACGGTTTAAACTTAACTACTTTGCTTTCCAATTATACCACTTAACACTGAGAAAGTTGAGCAGAAAATTGAATATTATATCTCCATTATTACTTATACTTGGGATCGAATAAAACCATATGCTTAAGAGGTTTTTGTTTGGAAATTCCTTAAGAAACCAGTTGTGTTAATCGATAGTCTACGCTAATAACCCCTGTATACAAATTGACATTAGTATACCACTCGAATAACCAGCACAGTTAGTTCTTCTGGCCTATATTTATAAATGTACACCACTGCTGCATGTTGATCTGAACGGTACTTACAACACTTATTTTATTCACATTTCTCCTTACTCCACTAACCCTCTTTTTGCATGCTTAACTTCAGCACTTCCACTGCATATATTTACTCGATCCAACTCCATATTTGAAGGAAGAAGCATTGACTCGCCCAGACAGCAGATCCATCGAGCCAGTGATTCAGCATTTATGAATGATTCAGCAATTGGTCCTTACTCCCGAGCTGGACCACGAGGACCACTGCTTATACCCAACTGTATTATGTCACAACAGAGGCAACAACAGGCAAACAGACAGTATCCTGACATAATGGGAAGTGCTGAAAACCTCGTAGAAAAGGTAGTCATTATTCTTTTACTTGAATATGGTGAGAATATCTTCCATTATACAGAATGAAATATTCTAAAACTGATTGTTATGTCTAAAGAACTTTAGAAATGGTATCTTTATCTTAGAATATTTTAATTTCCTTTAAATACTCAACAGCTGAGCAACATTGTCCATTTCGTATAATCTAACTTGGTATTTCAGCACGTGATTGATTGTTGACATCCTAATTATATATTGATGACGTTGACTATACATGAATTCTTCCACAAACAACAAGCGACCACACTAAAAATTGTGAATTGCAAATATTATTGACTACTTGTTAAATATTGTTTTTGTTATTTCTTTCATAATATTGAATTTAAAATATAAGAATTGTTTTCAATTGTTGGTTAGATTATTGGATATAGATGACTTTGGGTGGTTTACCCTGTACATAATACCACTTCGCGGTTTATTGGCATAAAACGACCCAAAGTCGTCTATATCCAATAATCTAACCAGCTATTAAAACAATCCTTAAATGTGTCGCACTGATGCCTGAAAGGTCACATTACAGTTTTGTTATACTTTCTTTAATTGGATCATGACATATTTGAATTGTGTACATTGTAAGTAATTTGACACTTTTTGATGAATGGGTACAATGGAATTATTGGCACTTTATTAAATGAGATAATTACCAACTTGTTTGGATGGTGTTATTGCCCTGTTGTTAGAATTAGATTATTGCCATTTAGTTAAAATGGAATTATATTTGTTGTTTTGGTAATATTTAATTGCCATCTTGTTCAATTAGATATGGGGTTATTGTCATCTTTTATAAAATATAGGATTATTGCCATGTTGTTCAAATGTGATTATTACATGAATGGAATTTTGTGTGTTTTTGTATTGGTCTAAAAACTACTTTTGATTATGATAAATTGTACCAGTACTAAAATTGCATCAAAATATGATTATTTTTTTCCGTTGCACAGTTGTGCTTCACATGGGGTCAAGCAGAATTCAATATTGACCTGATCAGATTAATGTGTACGTTTGTCAACAACAATGGTGCTAATAGACTTGCTATGATAGTCAATGATTTGTTACTGACTTTGATATGAAGTCGCTATCAGTATTTCTCAACCCTAGCGGCTGGATCAGTATGACATTTTCTCTGGTATAGAAATCCAGATAGCAACCTATATCAAAGTCAGAAATTGTATATTATTGCCATCTTTTATAATATTTGAACATTGCCATCTGGTTAAAATTTGATTACATTATTAAATGAAAAAACACTTTGTAAAGTCTATTTTGCATTGTACAGGTGCTCACAGAAGAAGGACTTAGTAGATATGTAGATGCTAGAGCCCTTCACCAGGAAATAGCTGAAGCTAATGACATGACTCGTGAAGAAATGGATAATGCAGCTCGTCGATTACTTCACAATAGGAGCACCCCATATTATGATCACCATATTGGTGGATTTAAAGCAGAAGAATTAAAAGACTATAACAAATATTCTGACAATGTCAGAAAACAAGGCCTTAGTGAGAGTTTTGAAGACCCAGAGGAACAAACGGTATATGTCACTGCTTTATAGCAGGAAACCTCCTTTTTTGTGATTATGCTACATCTGTTTATTGTCATACTCATTTTGAACCCCTTTTTAATAGACTGCAGAGAAATGTGCATGTTATTAAGAAACAATTCTGTTTCAATTGTTTTATGTTATAATAAACATAACAGATCAACTGTTAGAATTAAAACTATGAATCAAAAATAGATTTTAGGCTATTCTTAAAAATAAGCCATCCAAAGATATGTTAATTACTTCTGAAATATTTGTTGCTAAGAAGGAACTTTTAAATAATGAAGTACATAAATCTTTAGGAACCAGTTTTCTTGGTTTCAGAGAAATTTATTCAAGGGCTCATTCTTATGATTTATTCCAAATAACTGATCATAAATAGACATCTTGTTTAAGTTTCAAGTAAGTAAATTGATTGCAATACAGAATTCAGAAAAAAATATGCCAAATGAGATTTACCATGTCGTGGTATCTTCTAAGATAATAGAAGTTCAGTTTGAAGCAGGCTTTCTTTTTGTGAAGAAAACTTGACACATTTAAAAAATTGGTTAAGTACTTTAGGTGATTTTGGAGAAGAATAAAGATATAAATATTTTGTATGTTATAATTGTTTATATTTTTTATATCATGACAGTTTTTAAATACTAACAAACTGCTATGTTTAAATGGCATTTCATGTGTATTTATGAATCAAATTGTGAATAGGCATAATATAGAAATTTTCAATTTAATCTAGCAAATAATTACTTTTATATGGTTAGATATTGATTCATGTGTTTACATTTTGGCTTCAGACATAAGGTCATTACAAATTACTTGAGTATGCTGCACATGTTTTTGCTTTGTTTTAAAAACTGACTTGAGTGAACTTTATGTATGAGTGCTATTAATACCAGCTGGATCTGGTATTGTATCTAGTCTGTATCATATTTGTACCTATCTGGTCTTGTATATAGTCTGTATCATATTTGTACCTAAAGAACCTGTTATGAAAATTTTGTATTGCTCATTTAACAAGCATGTCAGAGGTGGAAGTGCATGCAATGGCTGTCTTAGCACATTTAACTATCAAATCATGATAGAAGGTGTGGATTGTGTATTTAACATCTCGTTTAAATGATTGTTCATGAAAATAAAACACTTTAATAGGAATAAGTTTAAGTTTATATTCAAATACTATGTTATGTTAGTTTGCATACATATAATCATCTACCTTTTAAAAGTATTTACATATTTGGTAATGTATGTTAAAGTAGATTGTCCAATCAGAATAAGCCAATATGATACACTAACAATAGATGTACATATCAGTAACAATATATTTATTAAAGGCAACTCTAACCATTTCTTTTTGAGTTCATGTAAAAAACAATAGTTGTATTTATTTAGCTAAGTATGTACTTGAACAGGTTGATAGACATATGGAAGGCATGTATAATTAGGCTTTTCCTATTTATTTCTTTTTTTCTAAATGTATATAGAAACCTTGAAGGCTGTTGTAGAAGTCTTTACTTTAATGTGTAATTTAGATTATTTCATGCTGCATGTTATTGAACCTACTTTCCCCTTTATTTTAGGAATCAATTTTGGAGTATTTTACCAACCTCAGCATAAGTGTGTATGATGTATTATTTTCTAAATTTTAAATTTTGCATGTCTGCATGGTTCCATTTATCTGGGTTCATTAGTAATTTATGGTCTAATTTCCAATTTTACAGACACCCCCACCAAGCAGACGTCCCCATAGTTACAGATAAAGGCAGCGCTTTGAAGAAAATCTTGGTATATTTCAAGAAGTTCATTTTTATTTGAACTGGGATAGATTCCAGAATCATTCTGCCAAAAGATTTTGTGTCAGGGAGCCTGGAAAGTTGTTCAGCGAAGAAAATAAAATATCTATAGTACATGTATTGTGAATTAAATTAGAAGCAAGGAGCCTTATCTCCTGATAAATTAACATAAGAGATTGAGACTGTGTTTACACAACAAGACTTTTAATGAGATCTTTGATGCCCTTGAGGTTAATCAATGATTTTCTCTAATTTTAAGAGATTGCTGCATGACAACGAATATTCCTTACATTGACAAGTTTACATAAGTGATTGTTTATTCTTGTTTATTTTGTTGTGCACTGACATGTACAATGTACAATGTTTTTTTTTTTTGTATGGTTCTGATGTATTCAGACAATGTATTCATAGTGCTTCTTGCAAGATGTTTTCTTTCTGTAAACAATCCCTAAGTATTTTTAAGACGTTTCCATTTGTGTTATTTATTGAACTTTTGAATTTTCAGATACTATTAATTGTAGATACTACTATTCATGACAACAATTGTACAATGGCAATACATTCTTTACAAAGTTTTGTCCCAGGTTGTTGTAGTTGTCTTTCATGTGATCCTTTATTTTTTATTTTTTGTTTTAGACTTTATATCTTATACATTTGTATACCTGTAAATCCAGTTTGTTTATTTTTGTTTGGTACATGTGATATAAGTTTTGTGTTGTGACATATTGTTTTTTCCCCTTTTTTGTGATATACAAATTTAATTTCAATCAGGTTTTGTTGTGTTTATAGTAATTAATATCTCCCTGTTCATGTATTTATATATTTATTGGATTATTGTTAGTATTTATTGTATATTCATGACATTTTGATTGGAAAGATGAAACATGTAAATTTGTTGGTAGGCCACATGTCTTGGTTAAAACTGCAAACTATTTCATAATAAAAACAATAAAATTCCAAGAGTTTTAGATTTGATTTCTTTTTGCTCAATTCTCAAATTATCATGTCTTATTTTGCCACCTTGCTATTATAGTTGTGGCATAGGATTAATCTTTGTTTTAAATGTAATCACTCTAAAAAAATACTATAAGATAAATGTCTTTTTCCAACACTCTAGTATAAAGTTTAGACCCCTATATTGGCTAAGGTAAACATTGGCTTTTTGTTTTTCAAAATTCAGATATATTAAATAATTAGTTTATAAATAAGTACATGTTACCAAGTGTTTTAGTTAGGGATTTGTCATGTTTGTTACATGAGGAATACACACTTCATGTTATCAATGGTGCTTTTGATAAAAATGGTTTAAAACCAGTCATTTTGTCAAACTTCTACATTGTAAAAATATATATCATTAATTCGTTGTTTTTTAAATCATATTTACATTATGTGGTCTTGTTTTAATTGACAAGTTTTCATTAGGTTTGACATGTAGATGCTTGGTATGGCAAATTTGTTCTTTTAGACAAGTTTGTAAAATTGCATTTTATTGGATATATGTAAGTTTGTATTTCATTGGATAATCATTGTGTAGAAGCATTATTTTTATTTATATGTCATAGTTTTTTCAATTGTTCAACCTGTGGGTTCCGGTTTCAAACCAAAAAGTGTGCCAGTTTCATTGACACTTTCATTCCTAGAGTAATATTTCCAGAAAAGAGTAATAACGAAATACACTTTAAATACACTAAATCAGGTAACACTGAATGTCCTTTTTGTTTCAAAAATATATTTCGTTGTATAGAGGGGTTCTGAAATGTTTGATTTTCTATCAAATTTCAATGGTTAATCTGTAGACCATACATGAATTGATGTCATTTTGTGATATGTCTTTTTTGTTAGAATTTGTTTTTCAGTTGTATATTAATAGTGTTTATTACAGATTGATGTTTTGGTAAAATATTTATAAAATCAAAGTTTATATGTTGAGATTTTATTTAAAATGGGAATAATGTGATGAAACATGTTCATGTCAATAGATATTTAAATATTTTACGTTATTGTTTGAGAGTTTGAAGATTGGTCCAAATTGATGATTGTCGATGATATCTTGTTTGAAAAGTCAGTTCATGGCCAGTTCTTCATAAGCTCATTGTCATGACAACATATTGATGTTGTTCTGATGTGATATCTAATGTCCATTGTTCTCTTTTGGACTCCAATTGATACGAGTTCAAATTCTTCATATTATTTAAATTTGACAACAAAACTTGTGATCCTCTTTGCACTTCCATGTAAATTAAATCCTGTTATTTGATATTTAATAGTATTTTGTTCAGGAACAACATTTTTGTGTGTTTAATGTTATTGTTCATCAGATTTAGTGTGCATTTGTTCAGAAAAAAAAATAACCATTCTTAATTATTGGAAGAATGTTAATAGATAAACTGTTAATATTTTACCAAAATCTTATGAATATACCAAAACATATTTTATATTTAGAGCGCAGGTGAGAAATATTGTACTCTCATTAAACATTGTACAATAAGCAGCATTTCATATTGTGAGAGTTTGTATGGGGAATTGTGATTGGTTGTATGAATGCTAAAGCATACACCTTTATTTATAAGCCAAAACAAAGCCCCACCTTCGTATGTGTAAATATGAAATGGATAACAGTTGTTGAATGAAAAATGATTCTTAAAAACCTTTAACATAATTGAAACCAATTTTGCAAGGAATGTTTTAATATGTGCAATAAATGATGAGTATATTTAACACTTTTGTATTGTTTATTACAGCGTGCATATTCCTCTCATTGTGATGCAGACCTTTTTCATTGTGGCTGTTGCATATTATATCAACTTTACTCAATGTTACTTGGAACAGTTTCCTATGAAACTGGACACTGTGATTTAGCTTAAAAATTGCTGAAAGTTGCAATTAACCACAAACAAACATTCAGACCTTTCTGTTAATTTACACTTTATTCTTCCAATCCTTATTAAAACTACTTATTATCATAGGGGGTTTGAATCATTTCTATCATGCTTAAACCTGGATTGACCAGGATTTTTAATTTTTCTGCTGTAGGTTGGAATGAATACTCTAGCTGCTTTCCATACAAAAACTTGATGTCATGATACTGCTAAACAATTTCTGCATGTGGCATAAAATCTCCAGAAAAAATATCATTATTGCATCATTTTACGATTGAAATATATATTATTGTGTTACTATATATTTTGATCATGAAATAAAGCAAGAGCATTTTTATTGCTAACTTATTTAATAAAACATGACTCCATTGTTGGTTATCAGGTGTCCTGCGGTTAAGTAAACCTGTTTCCGTACTTAATCTGAAATTTCTTCAGTTTATATTAAGAAATCATACATTGTAAAATAATTTCTAAATGACCACATTGTTTCATAGCTTCATTTATATACATTTGTAAGTGTACACATAAGAAAAAAGGAGTTCAAAATATCACACACTATAAATCTAGAAAAAAAACATGCCAAGTTATTTGTCTAATCTTGACTTGGAGCAATACATGTTCAACAAGTTTCAGACCAAGAACATTGTCAGTAGTACAAGTCTTTAATTAATATTATAATTAACGTGCTTATACTACAACTGTTTCAAACATACAAACAGGTACATATTTTGTTATGTGGGAAAAAATATGGGCTATTTTTAAACATGTTTCTTAAGCAAATGTTTCAAGGACAGAAAAAAGTTGTGCAAGTAAATTGTATAAAAGTGTTAAATAACATGCAGAAAGGTGGCACAAGAAATTAATAATAAATCCTTGACATACCATAATATATATTCTTGCGAGGTTATCATAATTAATATACAATATTTCATATAGTGGTGGCCGATGCAATTTAAGACATCCCTTCTTTTAAGCTCATCAACTTGAAGGTTCATGGGAGCTATTGTCAAATCACTTTGCCTCCATTGTCCATGTCTGTAAACTGTTAATCTTATCCACTGGGCCAATTAAAACAGATGTTTGTAAAATGTTCGCTAGATGGACCTTTACAATGTTTGTTTTTACACTAATAAAAAATTCAAAATTGCCACCACAACCTGACTTAGTTCCACATATTTGGATTTAGAAACCCTTCTACAATATAACAATCAATCTGCCATGGGGTTTGTTAGATCTTTGAAATTTAAGCTGAACAGAACCATAAAAAGCTCCAGTAGCCTTGTTAAACAGTTGATCAGCATGCACATATTTACATTTGGTTCCAATAGGCCAAGTGGTTTTGGAGAAGACTGATATGTAAAAAAAGTTTATGTCTGATGAAGGTCTACACCATTTATAGCTACAATAATGTAGCTCCCTTTTTTTAGCTCACCTGACCCGTCCGTCGTCGTCGTCGTCGTTAACTTTTCTTCAAAAATCTTCTCCTCCAAAACCACTGAAGGGATTGCTTTGAAACTTTGCACACATCATCAGTAAAATGTCCTCTACCAAGTTTGCCCAAATCATGGCCTCAGACCAAACAACATGGCCGCCATGGCTAAAAATAGAACGGGGGTCAAAATACAGTTTTTTGGTTATAGTTCAAAAAGTATAACAGATACAGGAAAACCGAACAGACCTTCCTTCTTCAGCATCTAAAGCTCTACAAAACACTCTATTGGGTCAAAGTTGTATGATAACTCCTTGTAGGAGTTATTGCCCTTTAATTGTCAACATTGATGATTTTTGCCTCAAAATCTTGAAAATTATTAGAACTAGAGAAAAAGTTAGCATTGCTTAATTGTTCTGCTCTATGAGGGCTACAAAAATGACTTAAGGGTCAAGATTGTCTGATTAACCGTTTAAGAGTTATTCCCCTTGAACTGTTTTTTTTAATCGGTTTTAATTGATTTTTAAAAATCTTCTCCTCTGAAACAACTGAAAGTACTGCTTTGAAACTCTGTACACATCATCCGTCAAATGTCCTCAACCAATTTTGTACCAACCATGGCTGCAGATTAACCAACATGGCCACCATGGCTAAAAATAGGACTGAGGGGGGGGGGGGGGGGGGGGGGAGTTGGTAAAATACAGTTTTTGGCTTATATTTAAAAAAGTGTAACAGATACAGGAAAACCGAAGAGACATTCCTTCATTTGCATCAAAAGCTCTACGAAACACTCCATTGGGTTGAAGTTGTATGAGGACTCCTTATAGGAGTTATTGCCCTTTAATTGTCCAAATTGATTATTTTTGACATTTTTGCCTCAAAATCTTAAAAATTTTTAGAACTAGAGAAAAAGTTAGCATTGCTTAATTGTTCTGCTCTATGAGGGCTACAAAAATGACTTTAGGGTCAAGATTGTCTGATGAAGCGTTTAGGAATTATTCTCCTTGAACATTTTTTTAATCAATTTTACTTGATTTTAAAAAATCTTCTCCTCTTTAACCAATAAAAGGACTGCTTTGAAACATTGCACACATCATCTTTAGGATGTCCTTTACCAAAATTTTGCAAATCATGACACCTGACTACCTACATAGCTACGTTGGCTTAAAATAGAAAAAATGAAAAAAGGGGGGGGAGGTGGGAGTCGAGAGAGTTTTCGACTGATAGTTACAAAAGTATAACAGGTACAGCAAATTTGAAGTGAACCTCCCTTCTCCCTCTAAGCATCAAAAGCTCCTCCTTATAGGAGTTATTTCCCTTAAAAGGTCAAAATTAATGATTTTTGCAGAAGTGTTGGGCAATTCCTTATAGCAACTAAAAGCTGGATAAAAAAGGTTTGTTTGGTTTCAGGTTCAGGTGAGCGATACAGGCTCCTGGGAGCCTCTAGTTTTTTTTTTTTTTTTGATGGACGGAGCTACAAAGAGGTCCCATTACTCGTAATGGAGCAAAAACACTTTTGGGATTTACACATATTTTCCGCTATTTAACCTTTGTCTTTATTAAATAAATATGTTTTCTTTCCTCCGCCGTTCATCAGATATGTCTACAATGTCTAATTAAATAATTTTAACACTTTTTCGTAATCGTGGCATTGTTGACATAATTAAAATTGTGGAGTGTAGAATTTCGGAATCGTATCGGTAAAATTTGTAATAAGGGGACATAATCATAATGCAAATGAATACACTCTCCGGCACAGAGAACATAACTGGTTCCCAGATATAACCTCTGCCACACGTCATCCTCCATTTACTGCGGGACTACATTTGTCGTCTGCCCATGACGTTGGTAAACAAAGAACGATGTTTGTAAAATAATTCACGAGATCTTATTTATTTTTATATAGTCTTTTAAAACACTTTTGATATATTTTTACATTGAAATTACTGCGTGTGTACGCGAAGCTTATCCGCCATGAGAGATATCTCTCACAATGTCAACCAATGGTATGGCAGAGGTGATTGTGGTTGACGTAGGATACCCAGAATCCTTTGCGTGGAGATTGAAATGAATACAGCTGAAATCATCCGGAATTACATTTTTTACCAAATCGATTCTGATATTATCGAAATTATGCACTTCCGGAATTCATATTTTGTCAAACAATGCCATGATTACGAATAAAGTGATAAAACTAACGAATACTGTGTTGTGGAAATATCAGTAAAACTGCAAATACATAAAAAAGTATGTAGCAAACCAGGGAAACAGTGTAATTGCTTATAATATGCATAAAACCCCCGGGTGTGAATCACTCCCGGGCTGCTCCATTACGAGTAATGGGACCTCTTTGTAGCTCCGTCCATCAAAAAAAAAAAAAAAAAGGAGCTACATTATTGTAGCTACACCATTTATTGAACAAATGATGAGAACTCCTATGCTCCTTTGGATATTGTAAAAAAAGATGGTGGCTGACAAAATAACAAGAAGATTCAAGAGGAGAAACTACTGTTAAAATGTTTTTTTTTTAAGATTGTCTAACACCATGAGAGCAGGGGGACCTTCAGAATTGTGCCAAGATTTTTTCTCATCCTGTGAGATTTTAATTTCAATAACCAAATTAAAGAAAACTAAAGTGGACTCGGAAAAATCTTGCCCTAATTCAGAAACAAAAGTCAAATTACTTTATGAGCATTATTAAATTGCAGTATATAGACATTACATATACACCTCGCCATAAGTTAAGCAACACCTGCAAGGTAAGAAGAAAGGTTTCGTCGTCATCTCCTACTGGCAACTGAGAAGCAATTGGCTTTGCTCACCAGTGCGAAACAGTGGTTCGTGGACGGAACGTTCAAACTAGTGCGAGAACCATTCAAGCAGCTGTATAGTTTCCACGCATTCATCAAGGTTGAAGACCAACTAAAGCAAGTCCCTCTAGCATTTGTGGTGATGTCGGGGAAATCACGACGAGATTATGAAGCTGTTTTGAAGGTGCTTCTAGAACAGCTGCCGGCTCCACCCAAGGTCAAGACCATCACCGCTGACTTCGAGGCAGCTATTTGGCAAGCGGTTACACGAACCCTCCCAGAAGTTACAATGAAGGGCTGCAATTTCCATTTCACCCAGGCTGTTTGGAGAAAGCTACAAGAAGTTGGGCTGCAGAACGCTTTCTACAAGAAAGAAACGACGTACAAGTTTTGTAAGACCCTCATGGCGCTAGCCTACCTGCCTGCTGCCCATATCAGAGCTCAGTTCGAGGACTTAGTTCAGCTGTGCCCTGCAGAGGGAAAGATTCGAGAGTTGGTGGACTACATTGAACGTCAGTGGATGGACAACACAGTTTTCCCGGTGGAGTCGTGGAGTGTCTTCATGAGACCCGTGCGCACCAACAATGATGTGGAAGGCTGGCACAACCGACTCAACCAGACAGGGAAGGCCAACCTGAATCTCTACCAGCTGATCTCTTTGCTGCACGATGAAGCCAAGGCTATCCCCATGCAGATTAGGTTCTTGAGTGGAGGTGCTGTCCTTAGGTACCAACGAAGCCAACATCGCCAGAGACAGCATGATATCATTACAGCATGGGAGGACCTGAATACTGGCCGTTTGTCTGGTGCACAGCTGTTACGGAAATGTGCCAAGCTGAATGATCCTGTGGTTCAGGAATAGGACAGAACAGAAAACAAAGACTAACTAACAATAACTTTAATTTATATATGCTATATATGCTATATGTGATACTGTATTTCAACAAATGTATATGTATAAACTTTTGTTAACTCTAATGAAATTAATTATAATAAAATATAATAAATACAAATACATTACATTAAAATACAATAAATAAAATACAATACATTTATTTATTATTGTTTTTTCATGAACTTGATTGGAGCTCGACTAGATGCAGTATTGTTCCAACTTGAGTTTTAAATCTGAAAAAAAATTTAATAAAAATGATAAAATCTACAGACAGTTCTAAACTATCAATTCATCACAGAAAAAATATACAGGCGATGAGTCGACCAGCGGTTTTTTAAAATCGGCGATGAGTCGACCAGCGGATTTTAAAATCGGCGATTGAGTCGACCAGCGGATTTTAAAATCGGCGATGAGTCGACCAACCTCGATTGGCGATGAGTTGGTAGGGGCGATGAGTCGTCCTGTTACCTAATTTGAGCACGGGAAAGTTACTTTAATTAACTCCTCAGGTAAATCTTTAAATAGCAAATTTGTTTGTCATACTGTAGTCCAGCACGCCTAAAAGCCTTGTTTTCCGTAACGATTTAGTGTTCATCTCCTGGTCTTTTTCGACTTTATCTTTACATTTTTACAATGCTTAGATGGAAATTAAGTGAAGCTGAGAAGTGGCAGATTGTTGGAATGCGTAATAGTGGACAGAGCTTGTGTCAAATATCACAACACTTTGCATTCACTTTAGTATTGTATTCTGGCTACTGAAACGTCATCGAGATGATGGAACTATCCAGGAACGTCCTAGGTCAGGTCGACCACCAAAAACATCTGAAAGGGAGGATAGAGCACACGTTCATGTAGCCAAATGCCAACAGTTTGCCACTGCAAGATATCTTAGTGACAATTGGAATATTGCAACCAGAGTCGTCGTTCGAACAGTTAACAGTCGCCTTAACGATGCAAGGTTGAGAGCTCGTTGTCCCTTGAAACATCAACTGTTGACACAGAGACATCACCAAGTATGTTTAGAGTGGGCATGATGTCACCGCCATTGGAATATTCGAAGCTGGCGACGAAAGCAGATTCCTTCTTCATATTGATGGGCGTATGCGTGTTTGGAGACAAGGCAATGCTTACAACCAGAACAACATCCTAGGCCCTACAGCGTTTTGCAGTGGTGGTGTAACAGTGTGGGGAGGCTTTTTATACGACTGTAAACTGAATCTCTATGTGCTTGATGGGACAATGACAGGAGAGAAATAATGAAATGACGTCATTAACGCTATTATTGTTCCACATTTTGTCAATCATGCACTTGGTAACAGACTCATCTTTATGGATGACAAAGCAAGACCTCACCAAGCTGCAATTGTATGTGATGTTATTGAAAGGGAAGCTATTGAGCATCTTCCATGGCCATCCATGTCACCCGATATGAATCCAATTGAACATTTGTGGGATATCATTGGCTGTAAAATCAATAACAGAGCACCTGCTTGTCAAAATGTCCAAGAACTATGTGTTGCCATTCAACATGAATGGCAGAATTTACCACATGCTACACTTCGTTGTTTTGTCAACAGTGTGGGGAGGAGAGTTAATGAACTGTACCGGAAGCGTGGTGGTTACATAACTTACTGAGACTTTTCTTTCCCTGAATGTTGACCCGTGATGATGTGTTTACTTTAAGTTCATGAAATTGAAGTATGCAGTCAAACTAATTTTTTGACTAATGAAAGTTATATTTGCACTGTTTTTTGATATCTTGGCTTTGAACATTTTTTCATCAAACAATAAGTAAAGCTATCTTCTGTAAACATGTTGTTTGTATGTTTCATTTGTCATTCATGTTCAATAAATTGTCATTTCTTTAAAAAATATTAAAATATATAAAATCTTAAATGAACCCCTGGAAAAAAATAGGGTGTTGCTTAACTTATGGCAAGGTGTATAAATATATAATGCATGGTTACTGAAAACTGACCCAATTCAAAAACTCTAAAGTAGTCACTGGATCGTGAAATTGAGATCAAGGTCAGGTAACATTTACCAGTCTCTTGTTTATCGTTTATCAGCATTCAATGAAAACACTTTAAAAATTTTTCTTTTATAAATTTATTATTCAGTTAATTCAAGTAAACTATATGATTCAAGGATGATGAAAAATGATATATTTAAGTAACACTGTTGAGATTAATTTTCAACAAAAAAAAAAGTGACAGTTGCATATTTAATTAATCTTTCAAGCATTTGGTATAATCAAATTTTTGTATCACATCCACACATATGAATTTACAAGTCATCATTTCTCTTTTTCTTTGTTATATCTAAATTTTCCACGGAGTTCGTTAGGTAATCTGACTGCACCAGGACATGGGACCTGTCCTGGAATCTCACAGATACACTGTCTTTCACAAAGAATTCCAAATTCAGTGATTTTTTTTGTTGTTTCTTCAGATTCAGATTGGGGTCTGAAATAAATCAAAGATTGATAAGATCTGATTAACACTGATATTATATTTTATCAATAGAATATTCAATTCATTGTATATAGTTTATATGTCTATCCCTTGAAGTCATCAGTATCTAATTTGTGTTTGTTTGTTTATTGTTTAATGCCACTTTCAGCAATGTTTAAGCTATATCATGGTGTCCTGAGGAAGTTGGAGTACCCCGAGAAAACCCAGACCTTCGTTAGGAAATCTGGCAATGCTGTCAATGAGGATTGGAGTCAAGCACACACTGCCGGCAGTTTGATTCGAACTCGCAATCTCAGTGTTGACAGACCATTTGATCAATAGTAGACAACTACCTTAACCACTCGACAACCAAGTCCACTATATCTAATCTTAGGCTATTCTTTATCATAAAAGAAACTTGAAACATTTCAGTGTGCACAAGTTTGGCTTTAAAGAACTAGTTCTGCTAGATCATGGACTGTCAGTAGCATTGTGCAGAAAAGGGGAGAGGGTGAAATGTAATTTTGGTCTTTCAGTAATTTTGACAACAGTTGAAAATTTAGCAAGGGATGCAGCCAAACAACAACAGCTGAGTCAAGGTCAAATACCAATCTGGATTAAGACAATAACATGAAACACAAAAAAAAACCAGAAAGTAAGTAAATTGAACCTAATAAAAACCATGGATTCAGTTAGGTGCTTTGGGTGAGAAATTCTATTAAACATATGAATAAAAACTTTGTTAAAGGAACATATAAAAACTAGCATGTCCATGGTTTGGCTTCAGTGATTTAGGTATTTGAAAATACTAAAAGCAAATTTGTGGATTGATATATGTTCAGCAAGCAATATTGCAACTATATTCAGGATGTTGGCAAAATTGTGATTGTAAAATTAAGCATTGTCAGGGTTACCATTAAATCTGGCATTAAGTAAACGTGAGCATTGTCAGATGAAAAAATAACTTACAGTTCATGACACATAGATTTCTGTATAAAGTCATGAATTTCCTCTTTTGATTTAGAATCCACATCAACAACTATTTTCTGCCCATTTTCTACAAAATTATTTGATTATCAAATCAGAATTTAAAGATTACAAAATTAAGTGTGAAAGCTATTCTTCATAAAACTTTGCATCTATTTCAAGCAAATTTTCAAACCATCAGAGAGAATTTCCAGGGTTACTTCCCTTTACCTTATATAAAAAAAAACAGATTTACTTTTAGGTCTGATCGAGCTTCATGCAGCCCATTGCCTATTCACAATGAGGGTCAATCTTCTAAAAGTTACTGTCAATCATACATGTACAGTACCTGATATTAAAACTAGAAAATGTGTCTTGTCTTCATAGAACAAAGCTTTAACCCAAAGGTTAACCTGAAGTCAAACAGACAGACAAACCAAAAATCTATTTCACCAACTTTAATTGCATTGACATGACATAAAAAATACTTGTACACAAAAATTTTTAAGCTTGTTCTGTCTAAAATAAACTTTAGCCATTATGAGAAATATAAGACTGACAATTGACAATTGTACTGAACGAACTATAATTAACATTTTTAAAAAATTTAACAGATATAAAATAAGAAATATACAATGTATATACTTACTAAAAAAGAACTGAAAGAATGGAGAAGGTGTCATATTTTTAAATGTGACAACCTGAACTTCTGGATTTTTATACTGCAGTTGTGGTAGGTACCAAAACACAAAGTCTCTGAAAAATACAAGATGTGTACAGTGAACTGTGTAATGTCTATTACTCTGCATCTGACCGTAGACAGAGCAGGAATTAGGTTGATGTTAAACACTAACCAATCGATATTCATGACAACAATGATATGTACAGATATCTGAAACGGAAGTAGACTATCATCAAGATAGTGAGTTCTGAAAGGCCTCAACAACGACAAACGATAAAGTCCACTTCAACCAGGGTTATTGTACGTTTCTTTTCAAACTAATGACATTGGAATCATAAAGGTAGGGTTTTTCATGATTATTATTTAATTTGGAACAGAACTACTAGTAACTAGAAAACCGTGTAGATAGGGGTCAATTGAGATGTCACTTCTGGTTGAAGAATGAAGTCGGTTTTTCTGAAGAAGCCGAAAATATTATTTAAATATGAACAATTGTAATGCAATACGATTGATATAAAGCAGTTTGTACATGAGACTATAAAGGTTATTCTTACAAAATTAATTGTTAAGGAACTCTTATAAAGCATTATATCGAAGTATTTGAGTAAGAAACTCTTCAAGGTCATAGCCCCCATCCTGGAAAATCAGTAATGTCGAACGTATGACAAGGTAGAAAGAGTATTAAAACTAGATCCCAATCAGTACCTAACTCACAAAAAACCAATAAAGAAATATGGTACTGCAAAATGTGTAAAATTGATTTTCTGATAAAAATAATGAAGTTGTGCAATGTGAGTATTGCACCGACTATTATTGTAGTTCATGTCTCAATCTCACGAAATCTGATTATGAAAGCTTCAAAAACCCAATATTGCATTGGTTTTGCCCTGTATGTATGTAAAAGATGATGAAAAATCATAAACAAAAACGAGAAATCAAGAAAGTTGTGAAGCCTTCATGCGAAGTATGGAAAGCAGAATCATAAAACTTGAGACAGAAATCAAAACAAAAGTAGATTCAGATCAGGTCACTGAAATAGTAAATAGTTATCAGTAACAATCCGTCACTAAAATCAGACATTGTTGGCATTGATATTGAAAAAACTGTTGAGAAAAAAGGTTAATGAAATCAGAGATAGTTCTTACGGAGAGAAAAATATTATTGTTTATGGTATTACAGAATGCACAGACAAAACACCAGCAGTACAGAAGAGTGCTGATACAATGATCGAAGAAGCAAAAACATTAAATTAGAACAATAAATCGAGAAACCATTCAATTTTAGTATTAGAGGCCCACCGTGGGCAAGGAGGTATGGCAATGTACCCAAGAAAAGTTAAATCACTCCAAAAGGTGTGCAAATAGAAATGTAAATAAGTTAAATTCATTTAGTTTAATTGGTGGCAAGGATTTTAACAGACATCGGCATCACGTAGTGTCCAAGCTTAAATGTGTTTATAGAAATGCTGACTCTTTTATAAACAAATTGGATGAGTTTAAATCCTGTTTCAACATGTTTTAATAATAACCAACCTGAAATTATAATGATGACAGAAGTTCTACCAAAAAACAATTGATATTTGATTAACATGTATAAATAATCTCTTGAAGGCTGAAACTTTTCCAGAAGTATTACCAGTAAACTTGAGAGGAGTTATGATATACATTAAACATGAGCTACAAGCACATGTAAAAGTGATTTGCATATAAGTCGCTGTGCACCAACAGTCCTGATTTTACCAAAGCATTTAAATAAATATCTATAATATCCTTTGTACAACATGCAAGAGATTAATATGCTAGCAAAGCGAAGCTCACTAATGTACAGAGTCTGCCAAATTGCACGAGACCCAAAATATGACCATTGAAAAAAAAACCTGGGCTACTCGGAATGCACTGGGAATTAACGAAAATACCGGTATTTTCACTTTTTTCTTTTTACAAACGGCTAAAATTAAAGTGCTTATTTTTTAAATTACCACAAAAATGCGTCACCAACACATTATTAGTTACGTCACGTCATAAATAGAATGTAGAGGCACTGTTAGGGGGCTCTGAAGTAACGACATGAACAATGTGCGATGCTCGCATTTTAAGCTGCGCCTACATTCATATTAAATATGACACAAATGTCGCAAAATCTTTTTAGAAGAGGCCTAGGAGAGTAATTGTATAATTACACTGCTCCTTTGCTTGCATCTTGTTTCATGTTGTAGTGAATGCTGACAACATCAATAGTAGATTTCAATGGAAGTTTTCCCTTTTGAAGATACTGTATAGTACGCCTTATGGGCGCTCTGCCTTTCATAAAAGGCATTTTGGAGAAAAATACTAATATGTCCTAGAAAAAGGTAAAGTTAAGATTTCACATGTTTCTTTCTTATTTGTCCTTGACTTTAACAGGAAATAGACCCATTTACGGGAATTGCCGGAAAATGCAATAACGACATTATTTATTAAATATTACTTTAATTATCTTTGATAATCCTTCTAATATTTAAATTTATAACTATGAAAATTTATCGAAAATAAAATTAAAATTTTTTTATGTAAGAGAATGAATGGTTGTAAGAATTTACATTACGACATACAGACGAAATGGTTTCAACAACTGGTGCACGTGTGTTGGTGGCTGGATCTCTTGTGGCCATTGGTGTTGTCTTGACATTACACTTTCTTTTTAGAAAATCGAAGAAGAAGAATGGTATGTGTTCTTCACTTACTCGGGAAATTAATTTTGTTTTTAAAAAATATTCAACTTTGTCTTTTCACTTTTGTTTCCATGCATTGTTTGCCCTTGATTGTCATAAGAAAAAAAACTTGAAAATGGTGTTATAAAGGATTATTCCACAGAGAAACGTCAAAACCCGCGGAAACGACCAAACTATAGACAATTATAAGCAAATAGTTAATATTAAATGGATCTGTTGCATCAGCGTTAAGTAAGACGTCCAACTTCTAAAACTGCATCTATATTGGACTGGATTGACTTATACCTTGGTACATGTGCCTTCTAGTAAAAAATAGGCCTTAGTCTTCTCCAGACCCTTTGTCTTCTATATGTCTAGTAAGAAACTACTCACATAATAATACAGTTTATTTCATAAGACTTTAAAAAAACAAACCATTTCCTATACTGGCCATGTGAAAAATTTCTGTTAATTGCATATTTTTTAAAAGAAATTAAACAATTCTGGTTAATTGCATACAATTATCAAGTAATGGACATATTAATTTAAAAAAAACCTGGCATTTCCTAGGTAATAACAGTGTCTACCAATAGAATTATAAAAAAAAGGATGTTTTGACAACCTTCTTTTACATGTATCTTCTAATTGTTGTTACAAGATTAAGATAATGTGAAAGAGTCACCTAAATGGTTTTATGGAAAAGTGGAAACTTCATATTTTATTTTTAAAAAGTTGAATTTCTGTTAATTGCATATTTCGGTTAATAGCATGATTTTCTCTGACAAATTGGGTATGTAATTAAGAGGAATCAACTGTAATTAATTATGAAAATACTTATAGCACGGTGTGCGCATTGATACAACTTCCTTCTCGAAAATTATTCTATTTCGTTTGAAAATATGGTTACAGATAGTTTTCCCAATTTTGAATTCAGTGTACAGTGAACTTGCTACGATGATTGTTTGATACACCTATTAGTGACTAGTGGAATATTATACACATCTATTTTAATAAATTAACCAACTCACATTCTACAGTAATGGAAGCAGGAGGTTTGGCATGCCATAAAACCTCGTATAACCCATCATTTCTTTTGTAATGCCTGTACTAAGTCAGGACTCTTGCTGTAGTTGCTTTATGTTGGTTTTGGAGTTTGCTGGTTTCTCTGACTTTGATTTGTGGATTGTCTGTTTTGACAGTTTGATCGTTGTTCGGTATTTTGTTATTACCTTCATCATTAACAAGAAGTTGTAAATTTATATGGTTTCCAGTCCTCAATATTCAAAGCGGACTTAAAAGCATTCAAAGAACCTGACATCAATGTTGAGTTTGATAACTTGTTCCACTGATCCAATTGTAATTGAAAAAGTATGTAATTTGTGTTGTTTTATCACTGTTTCTAATAGTTTTAATGAGTGACCTCGTGTTGTATTTGACATTGCCAGGGGTTGAAAATTTTTTTGGGCAAGCCTAAGCCCTGGGCTTTTTTAACTTTGAAACCCTAAGCCCCAACATTAATTAACCAAGCCCTAAAAATTATCGGAGCGATGATTTGAAATTGGATTTGTCATGTTTGTTTTAATTAAAGTGTACCATATTATTGTTTTGCAGAAAGTTCAGCATGTTCCTCGTGCAACTTAAGGGGATCAATTCGTAAATTTCTGTCCCCTAGTCAAGGGTCACCACACACTAAAAAAGTAGGGAGAAGTGACTTCTCCCTGGCAACCAAACAGGGAGACTTCAGGGAGACACTAGGGAGAACTCAGGGGGACCGTACAAATAATTAATTTTGCAGTAGTTACATACATTTTTCATTATTTACATCACTTAGATTCAGTTTTTTTCTTTTTCATTATTATTCATGGTATGCAATATCAAACAGCACATAACCTTTATTATTAATCAATGAAAAAAGCACCAGATATAGGGACTATTTTTCTATCTACTTCAGTACTTGTAGCCATACAAGGTATTCACAAATAAAAACAGATCAACAAAAATATTTGTATATGTGTAGACATAAACTTCATTCATGAGTTCTTGTATATCATAATATTCCTAACAGTTTGTTATGAACATGCCATGTTTATCTGAGCAAAATTTCCAAAGAAGATAGATAGAATAACATTACATTAAACCCAGAAATAATTCTTCTGTTCAGCACACTTCCACATGGACAAAGTTGTGCTGATCCAAATTGCTTCATGGGACACCCATCTACAGAACTTATCATGATGTCAATAATTACTATACATCTTTATTCTTTCAAGTGCAGCTTATATATTTATCAAATAAAATTGTTAAAGTACAATACACTTTGAAAGAACTGAAGTTTGAAACCAATTTAAAGTGTTTGTTTATCAAAAAAAAATTTACGATTTTTCATTATGGGCCGTTGTACATTACTTTTCTTCGTTGTTCACTTCCGGTAAATTAGTCACATCCGGTAACTAAACAAATGGCGCGTAATACGTTTGAAAGACTTAAATCGTTTGAAAAAATGTTAAATACGCATATTGTTTGCCGTTTTTTATTGGAATTACACATCTACTGATAAATTGGTAGTATGGGTGAAGTATTTGGACCAGATTTACAAGTATCTTATGTGAATTCGTAACCAAAATTAATTGGGGGATATTTTGTAAAGGGAAAGGAAACAAACTTGAATTGTTATTGATCAACGTTGCTAAAAAGCCGAGAAGATTAAGATAGAAAATCAATATCGATTTGTTTTAGGATCTTAAAATAGATTTATGAGTATTTATAGGACAATTTTGACGGTATACACTTTAAGAAACATTGAAAATAAAAACAACATTTTATTTTTTTAAAGAAAGATCGTGCCCGACGGGCTTTTTTCATAGAAAATTGGCAAGCCCAAGGTTTCAGTTTTTTAATTTTGAGTTTTTACTGATTTGAAACTGAACATCAAAGCAGTGCAGACTTTATAATTACCTATGCTTGAGCTCAAATGACCTTTAAATGTTTAGAGTAATTATAAAAGATGTACATGAACATTTTTGGAAGTTTGTAATTTAAATTGAAACCAGGAACTAGTAAAAGGAACAAATAAAAGTCATGTTGCACTGCATTATCTGTAGTGTTTTGTGCATGACTATAACAAAAGTACATTTTAGTATTTTGTTTTGTTTTATTCACTTGCAGATAAAAAAGACAAAGAAGATACAGATGAAACAGTGCCAAAATCTACATCAAATGATAATATGTGCAATAAGCCTGGGCCAAACAACACAGCATCAGAAGATAATCTAAATGAAAATAATATTCTTGGCAAGAGGAAACATCCAAATGATGACTTTCTTAACTCTGATATTGATAGTCCTAAAAAGCCACATGAAATGCTTGATAAAACAGAACAGAGTAGATTTGTGACAGAGGAGAAACCAGAAATGTTTGAATTTTTTAGAAAAGAACTTGATGAGTTTCTGAAGGATGGAGAGAGAAAAATGTGTGGAAATACCAATCAAAATGCAGCAGTCAATGGCACTTCTTCAGAAAACCATGTTACAAAAGAAACTGACAAAAGAAAAGAAGATGGGATGAACCATAATATGGGGAATGGTGAACAGATAAATGGTCATAATTCAGAAGAAGTCATTTGTGCAGAAGTATCAACAAATTTGTCAGCAGCAGCAACCAAGTCATCAGTAACAGCTAAGTTGTCTGAAAATGGAACATTATCTCAAAATTGTGAATCTGAAGAATTTGGTAGAAAAGTAACTAATAATTACAGCAAAGACGAACAAAATGTTACAAAAGAAGTCTCAAGTTTAGATGATCAAAGTTATACTAAATTTAGTGAGGATGAAATAAAAGATGCTATCCTTGTATCCCAAACATCCCCTGGACTTCTATCTGGTCCCAATGCTGATGTTTTGGTCGCTTTGTTGACACACCCTGATGCTAAATTACAAGATGCAGCATTAAATGGTATCAATAGATGCTCTACTTTTACCAGAAATCAGGTACTAGTATTTAAATAATGTATGTTGTAAAGTTCTTTTGTTGATAAAATCAAATATGTAATGGCATATTTTGATGACATCTATCCCAATATAAGTACCCATAGTTTACTCGTGTGGATTCATTGATGCAATTCCAAGTCTGGATAAAGAGACTTTATAAGTCATACAATGTAGAACAATTCAGGTGGGTCAAGACTTTCCAGTTTCAGTGTTTATTCTATTGCTAAGATCAACAAGACCATGCTACAGGTCACTTGGTCTAAAATTATCTGATCTCCTTATTGGTCCATAGATGACTAATATTGGGGGTTATAGCAGTATAATACTATTATAAGGATTTGCCTTATAAATTGAAAACTGTGTCACCTGAAAAAACACTGTCAATAGCAAAAATAATCAGGACAAAACCCATTTAACTGGCCAATATGACATGCATTGTCCTTTATGTCAATTCTTCATGAAATTAAAGAGTAAAACTGTATTAAAATTGAAAAAATAACCAGCATATTAGGTCTATTAAATTATATAACATAAATTTAATCTAATTAAAATTAAATCTTCAAATTGTTACCCCAGTAATAAGCTTGTTATTGGTCGCCACATTGACTGGTATACAAACATCATGACTCCTGTACTAGTATAAAGACCCCTGTTGTACATGTATATGTGGCCATTTTAACAATTTCCCTTCAAAGTTTGCTATAATACAGGTTTGACTTAAAATAATCTCCTTTTTTCACCTAGATAGCAAACGTGAGCATAACTTGCAAAGTAATAGAAATTTCTCTACAACAGGTACTAATACTAGTACCAGACTAGTACATGTTCATGCACTTCCTTCTTTTTTATCAAATGTAATACAATCCATTTAATCCATCCTTATATGAACACTCACTTATGGTAATTTAGAGTGAAGACCACTTGTTACATAAGTATTACAGACTTTTCTTAGTAACTGCTGGTTGCATGCACTCTTACGTGTAATTAATTGATTTTCTATAACTATAATGCAAGATGTGTTTCTATTTATACATGTACATGTACATTGTAAATGCATGTACTACTAATAAGTACTACATGTAGTACATGTACATTCAAACCTGTGTATAATTCGCATCCATAAAAACAAAAACAAAAGAAGGGTGCCTTTTAATCCAGTTCCCCGTTATAGCTACTAGTATATGTACTAGTACTAAGTAGGTTAAAACAATACTACTAGTAGTACATGTATGTCTTTTTCAGTCAATCTGGAAAAAGATTGATTGATTGATTTATTTATTTATTGATGTTTAACATCCAGCAAGCTATATAAATTGATATCTTTAAAAAAAATACAAACAACCCTTTTGAATTTTATTAAAACTGTAATCTCTCACAATAGTATGAGGGTATACTCTAAATACTTATCAAAAATAATAAACTAGTTGGGATTAAAATGGTAATACTAAGTATATGGAATAACAGCATAGTTTTAATAGATTTATATTTTAGTATACAAATGAATTTCCTTTAAGTACTGTAAAATTGTGTCGCCAGCGACAGTTGTAAACAAAATAAAATAAGAATCCACAGTATAAAGACCTTCCCGAATGTGGGCCACGTCAATTCTTCCCATCAAGACATGCTTGATTGTATACAGACTATTATATGGCACACACTCAGGTCGTGGTTCACCGTTTAAACTGTGATTGTGTGTTTTCTTGGTACTAGTATGATCAAGATTACACCCTGATCTGGAAAAATAGTGATTTGTTACATGTATATGTATACAGAGGTGCAATTAAGGAGCCATTATGCGAAGAGTTTTGTTAAAAAGACGTAACGTTTTAATTGTAATGTTAATGAAAATAATTTGTACATGTATTTAAAAGAGATCTTTCTCAGTTTCTCTTATTAGATGATTTCGGACAGAAAAACCTTTGTTTCCTGTCGGCTAATAATATTAAATATAGATATGAAAACATTTTGGATTGAACAATTTTAACACATTTTTTTTTAAATTTTTGTTTTTTTTTAAGGTAATTTTTTTTTTTTTTTTTTCATGGGTATCAATTTTTGTGATTGAAAGGTAAAAGACATTTCATTTTATTCTTCAATTCACAGTTTGCTGATTGGAAAATAAAATAAATTAAACATAACGAAATACCTACAATTGTCTTTATTCCCATACAGTGTTACTCTGTAACTTTCTAATTGACAGTTTTGTTTCTGAAGCATATGGTGAAAAAGATCAAACAAATGTTGTTTTGTAACCATATATAATGTAAATTATCAACATAATTAATAAATATGTTATTTTATTAAAACTTACCTACATATTTACATATTTTAATTTTTTTTATATTTTTACGTTTCATGCTGTAAATTCTGTGGGCATAATGATTTAAGTTGTTTGACAATAGACTTAACAACATCTTGACATTGTTAGTGGTTTATAAAGATGGAAATCAGTATAAAAGTTGTTTAACTGATTGCTTTATTGATCTTTATTTCAATAATTATGGGTTTTAAGTTATGTATAAATCAACACTTTACAAATTACAATGAAAAGGCACAACAGACCAATGGGAATACACTGGTATCAATTTTATTTCTAAACACATTTAAGTTCATAATGCAAAATTTTCTAATTTTTAATCAAAAGCAAGGATTTTTAAAACAACTGTTCTTAAAAATAAGTTGTCATTATCTATGTATACAACGTCCCATATTACATATAGCATCATTATCATGATTATAGATTTTAAAAAACTACGAAAACTGGTACATGCACTCCATGATTAAGAAATCACTGTATTGCCATTAATTTATTTTTCTCTTCTGTAACTCCTTCCATTTGGCATAGTTCTTTTTTTTGTTCGGAGCATATTTCCAAAACTGTTTGACAAATTAACTTTCAGTTTGAGATTTTTTTTTGTCCAGAAAATAACTTAAAGCTTGCTGTATTGATTCACTTCAAACTTGATATAGCTGTAGATGATTAGTGCATGCACAAGAACTATACCTAGTGATAAGTAGACGGATTTACTTCAGACTTTCTATATATAGGTTACAGGTGATGAGTAGACATGCAATGCACAAGAACCATACACTACCAACCACTAAATGTTTTAGTCATCCACCTTAATTTAATTTTCTTGTCAGTGTACCTTCCGTCTGTCATTGTTTTGTGTGAACCATGTCTCTAAAACTGTTTGGCATATTTGACTTCAGACTTGGAGGTTGGATAGGTGAGTAGGAATGCAGTGCACAAGAACTATAACTCTAACTACATAATTTTTTCAGTTACCCCGATTAGTTTATTTTTATTTTCTGTAGAACCTTCCATCCATCATAGTTTTCTCCAGAGCATATCTCTGAAACCTTTTGGCATTATGATTACAACTTGGAGGTTGATATTTATGTAACGGGTGGTAGTGCATGGCACAAGAACCATAACTCTCCCTGAATTACTGTTTATCTCCATTATTTATTTTCCTTGTCCTGAGAATAATTTAAAACCTGTTGGATGGATTTACTTCAAACTTGGTATATGTAGGTACCTGGTGATGAGTAGAAGTGTAGTGCACAAGAACCTTTTCTCTACCTATGGTAACTTTTTAAGTTATCACCTTTGGGGTTTTTTTCTTGTCTGTCAAATTTTGTGTCTATTATAGTTTTTGTTTTTATATTTTTTATTAATAATTAAGTTATTCTTTTTAAAGTATATATACATAATTATTCTTCACTTATTTGAAATAGGAAATAAATATGGGTTATATTTACCTTCATTAAACTATTCTATCAATTAAATTTAAGTTGCCAGGTGTGATATGTACAATAATGTTTTATATGAACTACATTCTCTATGTGATATTCATGACCTTTACACAGCTTTATGCTAGAAACTTAAGAATTGCTAGTAACAATTCTTTTGGAATAAATTTTTTTGCGTAGAATTGGACTATGCTGTTGAAAGAATATGAAAAAAATTATAAATCCTAAACTACCGAGACCAATACAACTACACTTAAAAGTGAGTTTTAATTACTTCCTTAATATTCAATGTTTTTTTTTGGTATTTACAGTTAGCATACATCTACTTTCCTTTCTTTAGCCAAAACAGATGTTACATTAGTCGAGAAATCAATTTTATAAATAAGTTCAAGAAAATTTATAAAACAAAAAACTAAAAAAGTGAAAGTTTTAAATAACCGTTGTTAAAATTTCCATTCTGAAAAGGTAAGTGACAGCTGTAAATTGACAAGTAGATAGCTGAAATAAATCAGGGTGAAGAAAAGGTTTTAAATTGTCAATTGTTATGAGATTTAGTATGTTTTAAAGAAACTCAACAAGAAATTTATTGATTTTGTAACTGTTAGTGATACCTCATCTTAGACCTAGCTCGTTTTATACTTTACCGACTTTTTGCTTTAATAAGAACATTTCTACAGTATCATAACTCCAAGATAAAAATCGTCAGAGTACTATACAGGGTAGGAGGGTTCTACTTGTATTTTTAAATCTAGTGTCAGTAAGTATTCATTATTTACAATTTCTTCCAGTATTAGGTTATTTCATCTTGTATTTTCAAACACTAGTATTTTTCATAAACATTTTTTAAATATTAACACTATGATTGTTAAAAATAAAGGCAATATATAATGCATGGAATGATAACATATTTTTAGGCTTGAACAAAAATTACATAAATACCTGTAATGCCTCAGTAGCAGAGTGGTTATGGTAGTTAGTCATCTCCTATTGATCTCGTGCCTTTAAACACTGAGGTTGCCAGTTTCTTTCTCAGTTTAGGGGGGGGGGGAGGGGGGCAGGGTGTGCTCATCTCTAATCCTAATTGTCAGTTTTCATACTGAAGGTTGAGGGTCTTCTTCAATAACTCTGGCTTCCTTCCCAATGAATACCCGACACCATGAAGCAGCTAAAAATATCAGAAAGTGGCATTAAACATCAAACAGCATAGTTAAACTGTCATTACAGTAAAATGCCATAGTACAGGTAATTGGGTTTTTTGTTAACATAGTAATTTGTTACTAAAACATATCAGTGTATAATTAGTTCTACACTACTGTCATCTTATGATCTATATATACCTGGGCCTCTGTGGCCAAGTGGTTAAAGTATTTCATCTACTTTTGATCACATGGTCTGTCAACACTGAAGTTGCAGGTTCGAGTCTCACTGCGGGCAGGGTATACTCGACACCAATCTTAGTTGACAAGGATTGCCAGTTTTCCTACCAATGGTCCGAGGGTTCTCCGGCTTCCTCTCTCAATAAAAACTGGACACCATGATATAGCTGAAAAAGTGATGACAGTGGCGTTAAAACATCATTCAAAGATTCCAACAATCTATAATGACCAGTTACATATATATAAGGGACAACATTCCAAAGGACAGGAGATATACTCCACAGTTTTATATAAAAGAAACAGTAAAAAAAAATACATGTATGCAGGTGTTCTTTATTTTAAGTTTAAAACAACATACATGTAGATAATCAATGACCTACATATTGGTAAATGTAAGAGAATGAGATAAACTCTGTGCAACTTTTATATACCAACATACATGTATTAATTAATGGGGTGGGGGTACTGTTGACCATAGATGATTTATATAATCGGTGACAACTTTTTCCTTTTTATAAGTTATAAAATCCTGGGCTTCTAGATTTATTAATATTTAATCTTGTTTATCACTTATAAAATCTATATCTGAAGTTTTAAGACAGGTACATGTATCGATATTTTTAAGAACAGGTAAGGACTCCTTGATATTTTTGGTTTAATTGATTCATTTTAATAGTAAAAAATGTGCAATCCTTAAAAAGTGTTTGTTATATAATTTTAAATACTTCCATCACATATTTACAAAAATATATAAACATTAATGCTTTTTAACCCTTTTAGCATATAATGTTATAATGTTTTTACTGTACTCACTTTTTGATACAGTTCACTTGTAAGGTTATACGATATGTGATATCACTTACTGCTGCAGCTTTAACAGAACAGGAGCGTTTTTTGGTATCTTTGTCCTTACATACAATTTGCTTTGTTATATAAGTACTAATCAAGTTTTTACCACCAGTGAAATTATTCAAAATTAAAATTTGTCTGTTGTCAATAGTCATCATTCACTTCAATTTGTCGTTGTTAACTTTTACATTTTCATTTTCTTCTCCAGGACCACTGAACCAATTTAAATTAAACATAACACGAAGTGTCCTTTGGTGACAGGGATGAACGTTTGAAAGGGCAGATAATTAAACAATTGTTAAAAACTGCAGTAAAATTTTTTTTTACTTTGGGTACTTCATGTGCATATATCAGTCAAAATTGGCCAAAGTATTCTTATGGAGGGGGATTCAACTTTGTTCAAATGAAGTACCACATTCTCTTTCTAAGGAGATAATTAAAAAGTGTTTAAATATAAAAGGGAAGATAATTAAGAAGCTGTTAAAATCTATTGTGCTAATTTTTGTCAAACAAAGTAAATTAAAGTTTGCACAACTAAACAGAGAGATTATTATGAAATTGTTCAAATATGATTTCAAAATTTTTAATATTTCTCTGGTATTTATGCATTTGTTTAATTTTATGGCTGTTTCTTCTTCTTCAAAGACTGGGACCATACTGGGAGGGTTCCCAGTGCTTGACCCACAGAGATGCCCAGTGCATCCCCAGGTGGTGGATAGGGGAGACCCTTTCGTTGGGGGGGGGGGGGTTGTCAGGTCATAATAAGGAAAGCCTGACCGTGGACCGTAGTGGGTAACGTGTTTGGAGAGTGCCACGCTCCTTGCACGATAAAGAACTCTTTTGTAGATTTCGAAAAAGAGTAGGCTCATTGTAGCTGCTACAAAAGGCTAAATTTTCCGCCCCTACCCAAAACTCCATACTTTTCCAGTGGCAGTTATTCCCTGTGACCCATCCCACCCCCATTTTCCGTTGATTTATTGTTTGTTAACTTGTTCCCGTCCTGAATATAGCTGAAATACTGCTCGGACGTAAAGCAGACATCCAATCAATCAATCAGTCTTCTTCAAAGATGAAGGCAGAGGCTTAGCATCACATTTGATATATTGGTATGGCTGAAGCCGTACCTACCGTACCAGCTGCTATGCCTTTGTATTTGAGATGAGAGAAGAGTCAAAAGACACTAATAAAAATAGAAAAATATGAACAATTTTTTTTTATTTCTGAAAATTATTGGTACTGCATGCCGTACCAGCTGCTATGCCTATGGGAGGAAATAATAGAAATACTGTAAGATTATGATTTAGTAAACTCATGCTCTGATCTATTATAGAACAGATTTTAAACACCTGTTTTGATGGCTTCAAAGGCCTAAAAATATTAGTTGATAATATTTGAGTTCATTAAAATATATTTACTGATTTTGATATAGGTTGTTATTATGATTTCTAAACCAGTAAAAATGCAATATTATCTGTTTCATTAAGCCAGCTAATTAACATTTATAAGGGTTGAGAAATCCTGATAGCGACCTCATATTCAAGTATGTAGATTTGTTTACATCAATAAAATAAACATTTTTTTTTTCGGAGTTTGATTATTTCTAGAATTTTTGCATGTTTCTGTTAACCATCTTTAGCTGCAGACCTGTCCATTGTTGTTGACAAATGCAATGTTACAGACATGATAATAATTCAGATACATTGATTAGATGATTCAGATTGAAACGGCTATTCAAATTAGCTACTGAACAATTGTTCTTAACATTTTCTTTTGGTTTGGATAAAACTATTGGATTTCACTTGCCACTTGTCTATTTTACGAACAAACTGTGCACACACAAAAATAACCACATTTTGATGTAATTTTAGTCTGTTGCAATTTAACAAGATTTAACAAGTAGTTAGACCAATTAAAAACAAGTAAAATTCTATTCATACATATATGGTTACTGGATCTTTTGGCTCGGTGTACAAGTGAGACTCAGGTGAGTACTGTGGCCCATAGGCCCTATCATTATGTAGTGTTGTTTACATCTGGTCTTTCTGCACTGGTTTATAAAATAGTTCAGGAAACCGGATGGTGAAGCGGGGAGAACTGTTGTATGTGATTTTTATGGAATGGATTTTTTTACAGAATTTATTCAGAGAACATGGATGCTTATCCAGACTAAGTGACTTGCTGTACCAACAAAAGATGTCTAAAGCTGCCAACCCCAAAGTTGTCACTTCAGTGGCTAATGCCATTACTAACCTGTCATCAAATGAAGAAAACCACAGGAAATTAGAGGTGGGTGTGAATATACGTATAGTCTGCTTTGGGTAGAATATCGTTGGATTTCTTCAAAAAAATTTTCTACATATAATTGACTTTTATTGATAAAGCTTAAATGCATTTGGATTTCCTGTTATGAATAAATGTATATCAGAAAAGCTAAAGTGTATTAATACCAAGATTATTAAATTTTAACTGGTCAGAATATAACAGTGTTTTTAGTTTGTTTACTTATAATTGAATTTGTAAGCTGAAATCTGATTTGCCAATTAAAATGGAGCATAACTTGTTATCTATATATGATATAACTTTCATCAAATATTTTTTCAATCTGATAGACAATTAGTCTTTAACAAAATACCATAATCTCTATTTCACATTCTTGTTGCATGCTGTACATGTTTATACATTTTATATTCTCACAAATGTCACAAATTTTTGAAAGAGATTTATCAGAGGTTTTTCAATCTAGACAAAAAACTGCAACTATATGCACAATACGAGTTTTATAATTTTAGTTCTATTACAATAAGATCTTCATTACTAATGAATGACAATAATATTCATTGATATTACCATATGCAAAGAAATGCCACACAAACTGCATAAACATTAATATCTGAGGAACACTAATGTCAATTAATCCATACAAACAGGGTTTCATAACAGGATCTTCTAAGTGTTCCACCTATAAACACTATCTCCTGAACACTATTTTAACAACAATAAAAATGGGACTTAAACTATACAGTGACACTTTCTATTCCAGGAGTTGCATACATGAAATTTGGATATTAAAAATTTTTAATGACCATCTTGAGGTTGTCTGAATCTCTTTTCCAATGTAACAGCATTAAACATTTGATATTTCAACACTCCATATGGCCATCCCTCATATGCAGCTTAAAACCAGACTTGAAGATCTTATTAAAAGCTGCTTTTTCAAGAAAACAGAGAGACAATATAAATTCCTGGTAATTAGCCATGACAGAACTCACTTTGTCATCAGTTACTCTTAATCAAAAAATAAATGTACTGAAGACCAAATCTTTCAAATTTTCTGATTGACAACATATTCTTCAAGTTTGAAGGACATGTTTTCCAACAGACTGTTGGTATTCCAATCTTATAAATTGTGCTCCTCTCCTTGCTGGCCTGTTTTTGTGCTCATATGAGGCTGAGTTCCTAAAAGGCCTGCTGAAGAAGAAAGAAAAGACACTGGCCAAGACCTTTACTTTCACATTCCACTTTTTGTTTCTTAACAATGCTAAATTTGGTGACTGTTTTTATTCAATTTACCCTAGTGAGCTTGAAATTAGACATCACTTATACACTACGGTCACCCTCTTACTTAGACCTACTTTTAGAAATAGACTCATGGAATAAATGTATATCAGAAAAGCTAAAGTGTATTAATACCAAGATTATTAAATTTTAACTGGTCAGAATATAACAGTGTTTTTAGTTTGTTTACTTATAATTGAATTTGTAAGCTGAAATCTGATTTGCCAATTAAAATGGAGCATAACTTGTTATCTATATATGATATAACTTTCATCAAATATTTTTTCAATCTGATAGACAATTAGTCTTTAACAAAATACCATAATCTCTATTTCACATTCTTGTTGCATGCTGTACATGTTTATACATTTTATATTCTCACAAATGTCACAAATTTTTGAAAGAGATTTATCAGAGGTTTTTCAATCTAGACAAAAAACTGCAACTATATGCACAATACGAGTTTTATAATTTTAGTTCTATTACAATAAGATCTTCATTACTAATGAATGACAATAATATTCATTGATATTACCATATGCAAAGAAATGCCACACAAACTGCATAAACATTAATATCTGAGGAACACTAATGTCAATTAATCCATACAAACAGGGTTTCATAACAGGATCTTCTAAGTGTTCCACCTATAAACACTATCTCCTGAACACTATTTTAACAACAATAAAAATGGGACTTAAACTATACAGTGACACTTTCTATTCCAGGAGTTGCATACATGAAATTTGGATATTAAAAATTTTTAATGACCATCTTGAGGTTGTCTGAATCTCTTTTCCAATGTAACAGCATTAAACATTTGATATTTCAACACTCCATATGGCCATCCCTCATATGCAGCTTAAAACCAGACTTGAAGATCTTATTAAAAGCTGCTTTTTCAAGAAAACAGAGAGACAATATAAATTCCTGGTAATTAGCCATGACAGAACTCACTTTGTCATCAGTTACTCTTAATCAAAAAATAAATGTACTGAAGACCAAATCTTTCAAATTTTCTGATTGACAACATATTCTTCAAGTTTGAAGGACATGTTTTCCAACAGACTGTTGGTATTCCAATCTTATAAATTGTGCTCCTCTCCTTGCTGGCCTGTTTTTGTGCTCATATGAGGCTGAGTTCCTAAAAGGCCTGCTGAAGAAGAAAGAAAAGACACTGGCCAAGACCTTTACTTTCACATTCCACTTTTTGTTTCTTAACAATGCTAAATTTGGTGACTGTTTTTATTCAATTTACCCTAGTGAGCTTGAAATTAGACATCACTTATACACTACGGTCACCCTCTTACTTAGACCTACTTTTAGAAATAGACTCATGGAAACTACAAGCTAGACTCGGACAAATGTGATGACTTCAACTTTCCAATTGTCAACTTCCTGTTCATCGACAGCAACATTCCAGCAGCTCCAGCATATGGTGTGTACATTTCACAACTTATACGTTATTCTAGATCCTTTGATCAAGTTTTCAGATTTTTTAGACCAATCACTTCTGTTGACTAATAAACTACTTAAACAAAGATTTGTAACTAGGTTGATGGTATCTCTCCAGAATTTATATGGTTGTCACCATTACTTATAGTCAAAATACAATGACCTGTCAGGTATTTTCTACCTATTGGTCAACTAATTCTTTATACAGATAACAGCTGTTTAGAAAACTGCTTCAATATGTTTTCTTTAAAGCTCTTCATCAGTGATAGCTTGGACATTTAAATTGCAGCTACTCATGTGTGACTCAGGTAACTTTTAAACTTCTAACTCATTATACCCTATGGCAATTTCTCAAGTAAAGTTACCTGAGTCATGCATGAATAGCTGCAATTTAAATGTCCAGCTCTTTCTGATTAAGAGCTTTAAAGAAAACAGATTGAAGCAGTTTTCTAAATAGCTGTTATCTTCTTTCGAAATTGATTGAGCAATAGGTAGAAAATACCTGACAGGTCATTGTATTTTGACTATAATTGATCGTTATGGGAAATACTAGTAAATCTTTCAAAAAAGATCAAACATTTTGCTGAGTCATAGGTAGTCTTTCCTATTCCTGGATTTGACTTTTTCCTAGACATGACAATGAGTAACTTGTCTGGTGTCTAATTAGAGGCAGGCACTGCTTGCTTGTCCAGAGCACCCGAGTGCACCCATGGTTTTCATTGGGTTCGGGTTACTCATTTTCTGTTTTTGTGTTTTTGGTTTTTGTGTTGCACTGTATATGTTTATCTTATCGAGATTTGTAATTCTTCCTTGGCTTTCGGCTATTGCTGTTGAATTCGGTTTCCTTTGCTATTTTTCTTGCAAATGTTATAGTTACAAATGCCAGATGAACACCACAATTGTGATATTGTTAAAGTATCATACTGATTAGTAGGACTGTTACAGGTCAATAACCCCCCATCTACTAAGATTGTGTTGAAATGAGTTATATTTGGATTTGTTTCAATTATTTTCAGGAATGTGTGTCAACCCTTGTAGATTTAACCTTAGAAGATGAGACGGGAGAAAGTGTATGTTTGTCATCACTCCAAGCCCTGACCAACCTTTCCATTACAAGTCAACACCATGGACACTACACCAGAGTTGTCCAACGACTGTATGATCTTGTAGACACTGGTGCTGCTAGTATCAGGCTTCAGGCAGCAAAAGTTTTAGTTAATTTGTCATTGAATCCGGAACTGGTTCCACACATGCTGGCTGCAAAGGTAACAGTATGAGATCAATATAATGTACATGTGTTTATAAATTAATTAATTAAAAAAAATGTATAAACCATAAAATATTATGTATATATTTACAATATACTAGTATGTGCATTCTTGGGAAATAAGGTTAAGGTAGTTAGTCTACTGTTAATCACATGCCTGTCAACACTGAGGTGTTCAGATTGTTAATCCCATGCATGTCAACACAGGTGTTCACACTGTTTATCGCATGCCTGTCAACACTGAGGTGTTCAGACTGTTAATGACATGCCTGTCAACACTGAGGTGTTCAGACTGTTAAGCACATGCCTGTTAATCACATGTCTGTCAACACTGAGGTGTTCAGGCTGTTAATTACAAGCCTGTCAAAACTGAGGTGTTCAGACTGTTAATCACATGCCTGTCAACAAGGAGGTGTTCAGACTGTTAATCACATGCCTGTTAACTCTGAGGTGTTCAGACTGTTAATCACATGCCTGTCAACACTGAGGTGTTCAGACTGTTAATCCCATGCATGTCAACACAGGTGTTCACACTAATTATTGCATGCCTGTTAATCACATGCCTGTCAACACTGAGGTGTTCAGACTGTTAATGACATGCCTCTCAACACTGAGGTGTTCAGACTGTTAATCACATGCCTGTCAAAACTGAGGTGTTCAGACTGTTAATCACATGCCTGTCAACAAGGAGGTGTTCAGACTGTTAATGACATGCCTGTTAACACTGAGGTGTTCAGACTGTTAATCACATGCCTGTCAACACTGAGGTGTTCAGACAGTTAATCACAAGCCTGACAACACTGAGGTGTTCAGACTGTTAAGCACATGCCTGTTAATCCCATGCCTGTCAACACTGAGGTGTTCAGACTGTAAATCACAAGCCTGACAACACTGAGGTGTTCAGACTGTTAAGCACATGCCTGTTAATCACATGCCTGACAACACTGAGGTGTTCAGACTGTTAAGCACATGCCTGTTAATCACATGCCTGTCAACACTGAGGTGTTCAGACTGTTAATCACATGCCTGTCAAAACTGAGGTGTTCAGACTGTTAATCACATGCCTGTCAACAAGGAGGTGTTCAGACTGTTAATGACATGCCTGTTAACACTGAGGTGTTCAGACTGTTAATCACATGCCTGTCAACACTGAGGTGTTCAGACAGTTAATCACAAGCCTGACAACACTGAGGTGTTCAGACTGTTAAGCACATGCCTGTTAATCCCATGCCTGTCAACACTGAGGTGTTCAGACTGTAAATCACAAGCCTGACAACACTGAGGTGTTCAGACTGTTAAGCACATGCCTGTTAATCACATGCCTGACAACACTGAGGTGTTCAGACTGTTAAGCACATGCCTGTTAATCACATGCCTGTCAACACTGAGGTGTTCAGACTGTTAATCCCATGCCTGTCAAAACTGAGGTGTTCAGACTGTTAATCACATGCCCGTCAACAAGGAGGTGTTCATCAGGTAATATTTATTTGTTCAGCGTGTTGTTATAATTCACATTGATTTCCTTGGAGTTTTACATAAATGAGTCCTAATAAGTACACCGAGAGATGTAGGAAAGTATATACAGTCAAACCTCGATAAGTCGAAGTTTGCGGGACCGTAAAAATATATCGAGTTATCCGAAGTTCGAGTCAACCGAGTTTGGGGTGTAAGATCATTTTTATTATATGATTTTTAAACAATCTAACGGTATTTATTTCATGTATATTGGTTTTGAACATCGGCATCGCTTGTTTTGTCACGGTATTTGTAGCGTGCGATATATGAAGTATTTTATCCATTCAAATAAATCGACAATAATTAATAAATAGTGTAATAATATTTTATAAACTTTATTACAAAATCATGGAAAAACATTTCAAGAAAACACTTATCAACTTACAGTTCAACAGAACTAATGAAACACTACATATTGTTGTTTACGTAATTGACAACACACAAGTCAACAAACATAACAAAATGTCTTTAAAGAAACGAAACTCGACCACATACATCATTGATCAGATCAAAAGAAATTTTCAATAATTATCATTTTTAATTAAACATGACGAAAAAATTTGGACAGTAATTAGCGGATCATCAATTAACCTTAATAATTCATGTCCTGCGCTTGGATTACCAATTCGTTTTATTAAATTGCCAATTCAAATTGTAATAGCCAATCAAAAAACCTGTTTACTCAATGACAGGTGTTTAAAATAAACAGACGCGTGTTAAGTAACGATACTAAATACAAATGAAATTGTTAGTTTCGACATCGATACGGAGAGCAAAATTAACTTCGAGACAACGAGGTTAAAATTACACTTATTAATATTGTCCGGACTGCAAAAATCCATCGAGTTAAGCGAAATATCGAAACAACCGAGATCGATACATCCGAGGAAGAAATGCATTGTTGATATGGGAAAAATGCCGGGACTTAAAAATTATATCGACATAACCGAGGTATCGAGTCAACCAAGTTCGAGACAACGAGGTTCGACTGTAATCTAATTGTGCAGTATTCTGTGTGTATCTGCAGACTGTTAATGACATGCCTGTCAACACTGAGGTGTTCAGACTGTTAATCACATGCCTGTTAATCCCATGACTGTCAACACTGAGGTGTTCAGACTGTTAATCACAAGCCTGACAACACTGAGGTGTTCAGACTGTTAATCCCATGCCTTTCAAAACTGAGGTGTTCAGACTGTTTATCACATGCCTGTCAACAAAGAGGTGTTCAGACTGTTAATGACATGCCTGTCAACACTGGGGTGTTCAGACTGTTAATCCATGCCTGTTAATCACATTCCTGTCAACACTGAGGTGTTCAGACTGTTAATCACAAGCCTGTCAAAACTGAGGTGTTCACACGGTTAATCCCATGCCTGTCAACACTGAGGTGTTCAGACTGTTTATCGCATGCCTGTCAACACTGAAGTGTTCAGACTGTTAATGACATGCCTGTCAACACTGAGGTGTTCAGACTGTTAATATATATAATCACATGCTTGTTAATCACATGCCTGTCAATACTGAGGTGTTCAGACTGTTAATGACATGCCTGTCAACACTGAGGTGTTCAGACTGTTAATCACATGCCTGTTTATCACATGCCTGTCAACACTGAGGTGTTCAGACTGTTAATCACATGCCTGTCAACACTGAGGTGTTCAGACTGTTAATGACATGCCTGTCAACAACGAGGTGATCAGACTGTTAATCCCATGCCTGTCAACACTGAGTTGTTCAGACTGCTAATCACATGCCTATCAGCACTGAGGTGTTCAGACTGTTAATCACATGCCTGTCAGCACTGAGGTGTTTAGACTGGTTATCCCATGCCTGTCAACACTGAGGTGTTCAGACTGCTAATCACATGCCTATCAGCACTGAGGTGTTCAGACTGTTAATCACATGCCTGTCAACACTGAGGTGTTTAGACTGGTTATCCCATGCCTGTCAACACTGAGGTGTTTAGACTGTTAATCACATGCCTTTCAACACTGAGGTGTTTAGACTGTTAATGACATGCCTATCAGCACTGAGGTGTTCAGACTGTTAATCACATGCCTGTCAACACTGAGGTGTTTAGACTGGTTATCCCATGCCTGTCAACACTGAGGTGTTCAGACTGCTAATCACATGCCTATCAGCACTGAGGTGTTCAGACTGTTAATCACATGCCTGTCAACACTGAGGTGTTTAGACTGGTTATCCCATGCCTGTCAACACTGAGGTGTTCAGACTGTTAATGACATGCCTGTAAACACTGAGGTGTTCAGACTGGTAAATCACATGTCTGTCAACACTGAGGTGTTCAGACTGGTAATCACATTCCTGTCAACACTGAGGTGTTCAGACTGCTAATCGCATTCCTCTCAACACTGAGGTATTCAGACTGGTAATCACATGCCTGTCAACACTGAGGTGTTCAGACTGTTTATCACATGCCTGTCAACACTGAGGTGTTCAGACTGGTAATCACATGCCTGTCAACACTGAGGTGTTTAGACTGTTAATCACATGCCTGTCAACACTGAGGTGTTCAGACAGTTAATGACATGCCTGTCAACACTGAGGTGTTCAGACTGGTTATCACATGCCTGTCAACACTGAGGTGTTCATACTGTTAATGACATGTCTGTCAACACTGAAGTGTTCAGATGCCTGTCAACACTGAGGTGTTTAGACTGCTAATCACATGCCTGTCAACACTGACTTATTTATACTGTTAATCACATGCCTGTCAACACTGAGGTTAAACTTTCACTACAGGCAAGTACTGACTCCAATCTTAATTGACAAGGATTGCCAGTTTTCCTATCATAGGTCAGGGGTTTTCAATAGGTAATTAGGCTTCCTCCCCCAATAACCTGGATGCAATGATTCAGCTGAAAAAATGCTTAAAGTGGCATTAAATACCATTCATATAAACAAAAATCAAACCAAATTTATTTGAATGATGATTAGGAAAATGAAGAAAATCAAGTCTTTGTTATGCATTTCTTTAAAATGTATGTAATGTATATCCAGTATTATAAAAAATGGGTAACACTGTCAGAATTACATAACAAACAAAAATCAGTCTACAGTGACCTAGAGTGTTGTCATCCCTGTCTGCTTAAAACTTGTACTACATGTAATCTTGTTGTAAATTTGCTCTACATGAAATCAGGATTTAATGTGGCCCAATATTATTTAGAAAAAAAAATCATAAATGTGTTTGTTACTTGTATTAGCAGGGTTTACCACAGAAACAATTCAAGGGTGGAGAAATGGCAATTAATGTTCATTGAATATTACTTCCTAAATACAAAATATCAGATATTTGCCATGTGTGTTTTATAAGTACCTGTATTTGTAATACATATACCTAAAACATCATTTTATTTGATCCACAGTGGTGTACACATTCCTTGTCTTAAATTTATGAAGAGCTTTTATTACTTGACATTCGATCTTCATAATTTTGTTAAGTCATGGATGTGACAGACCTGTGTTTTTCAGTATGTAGTGGTATCAATTGCACTCAAACATTGCAAAGTTAACATGTGAGTTTTATGTGTTTAGTTTTATTTTTAAAGCTTTATTTGAAATATACATGTATAAACTTATACATGTACATGTATAATTATTACTATTAAATGAAAGTAGGACATGAAAAACTAAAATATCTGTATTGTTGACTATTTTTATACTTAACACTAGGCACCAGCTTGCTCAGTTGATCTTCTGAAACAAACAACAAATGAAGACTTACTTCTTCGTTGGACAACACTACTTGCCAACATCCTGACAACTGCCAAAGATCAAAAACTGACATCGTCTTCTTTACCAGCAGATGACAAGGCACCTAGTCCAGAGACAATGTACACTGCCTTATATGGTGTTAATAGTACTGGACAACTGAAATCTAAAGTATATTTGTTAAGTCGACACAAAAATGAAAATATCAGTCATCAAGCAACACGCGTTTATCAGGTTATTTCAACAATGTAGGTTACTGTTAACAAAGTGTGAAATAGCTGAAAACTGGTGTGAAATCTTGAACTTTCTATTGTAGAAAGTGTGAAAAAGCTGTGAAATCTTGAACTTTATATTGTAGAAAGTGTGAAAAAGCTGTGAAATCTTGAACTTTATATTGTGGAAAGAGTGAAAAATATTGAACATTTTGTAGTGTATAGAGTGTGACAAGGTTTGAGGTGTAAACAAGTGTAAAATCTTGAATAAAGTTGTGAAAGTGAGAAATATTTTGTGGTGCATATAGTGTGTAAAGGTTTGATGTGAAATCTTGAATTAGATTGTAGAAGTTGTGAAAAGTAATTAGTGTTTTGTAGTGTATATTGTGTGTCAAGGTTTGATGTGAAAACGAGTGTGAAATCAAAATTTATGTACATGTTTGATGTGATTGTTTTTTTAGTTGACATAATCCAGTTTCATTTTTGTCTTTGACAAATCTTATATGAAGATTAAATCATTAACTATTTCTTTATGACATTCATATTTCATGCTGTTAAAGGCAAAATATTGTTCTGTTTGACCTATTATTGCCTATGAAGTTTTTTTTTTTGTTATTATGATATAAATACTGGTCAGAAAAAGATTGCCATGGTTACAATTTGTCTAATAAAGGTTAAAAAAACAATAAAACTTGTCAGTACAGTAGTAATAGAACTTCTCTATGTTACCTTATGTGCTTAAAAACTAAATCTGTACAAAAATAGAACAAATGCTTGATTTTAGTTTAATTGTTACTTTAATTTGAGTGGGTTGTATAATTCTTTGGGTCTGTGAAACAGAAAACATGTCTCCATAGTATGTTTTTTCCGTTGTTAATACAAAAAGTTCAACTGGGTATCACAATTAAAATTATCTTAGAGCTAACACACACTTCTATATTTGTTGTTTTATGTAGACAAGAAGTCCATTTTGTTGATGATTCTTATCTATATATTTTTGTTTATCTAGTTTAATTCCCATTATAGGTGTCAAATTTTACAGTGACGTCAAGAAGTTACAATGTAATGCAACTTTCGCACAAACTATTTATTTTGTACGATAAAAAAACATTTTCTAACAATCATAGATATAAATATATACAGGAACATGTTATCTTAATCTGGAAAGAAAATTATTTACATTTTTATCTTATATCTTTTTTTCGTTTGTCCTTTAAATGTTTTAAGAAATGTTGCCATGCATTCATCTTACTATGATTATTGTAATACAATAACAGCTATTTTTTGACGAATGATTCTATCTACTTTAAATTTGGAAATTATTGCATGCATTTATTATTGCGATTTGGGGACCCCCTCAAAAATTGAGAGTTCATATTTTTGCACTCGGCTGAGGTTTCAAAAAATTTATGACAACGAATTATTACTCAGCAATTGTCAGTTTTTCGTTAAATGTTTGTCGTCTGTAAATTATCCCTTTACACCAAACAGAATACACATTTAATTTTCTAAAATGATTTACCTCTTCTGAAGATCAAAAACACTTGTCATGTGTCTTTCATCATGAGATGATTTGTGTGTATATTGAGGTTCAGCGTGGGTACTAAAACAGTAGTTTGTTTACATCAGAGAAGACCCAATTTGTTGTGTAAAATTAATTAAAGTATTTAAATTAAATTAGGGTTTTACAGATGGTTTATGTATGCAAGCTAAGTTGGGTAATTTTGTCAATTGATAAATGAAAGTAGAATTGCAAGGTTTAATTACTGGGATCAACGAAGGATCGCTTTATTCGAAATAATAAAAACATCCGAAAAATTTCTGAATTTACAGTATATAGAATTGCTACTTTTTGACCAAAAAGCCTTGTTGGTTTTGATAATTTGATAGTTGTATTTTCCATTGAGTTTGTATTAAATCCAAAAAGTTTTGAAAGCTACAAATCTTGATCTTTAAATCCACCAGCTTTAGAGCTTAGCTAATGTTTTCTGAGGTAAAGGTGATGATTTGCAAATGATATTTAGAAAAATTTTAGATTGATGTTTGAAATGTCAAATATAAAAAAATGACAGTTCAGAACTATGTTTTTCACTGACTTATCCAACTGAGGAATGCACATTCATTTGATCAGATAAGAAATTTGAATGAATGACATCACTTTTCTAACTTTACCCATCTGTCCTTTAACTTTTTACATATAAACATCTCCACAACAACAACATATCCAATTTGAAGCGAAAATGGAAAGATTCTCCTTTGCAGGACAAATTTGACTAGATAACCATACCAAGATGGCAATACATAGAAAATTCTAATAATGTTTTTCTTATTTTGACAAATTGAAATAAAAATTTATCTCTGAAACTAAAGTGGATTTTACCCAAAATTAGTGAAATTGGTATTTAAAAAATAGTGTCCAGAACATGTTCTGCAAATTTTTTATTTTGATTACATTTTGTATATGTGGGTGGTGACAGGCTTGCATTATTCACTGGTTTTTACAGAACTTAACAAATGAGGTTATAGTTTTAGTAGAATCTCTTCATGGCAAACATTTGTTTTTACTTAAATACAAAAAGCTTTATTGAAGTTGAAGTTTTATTAGTTTTGATATATTTTTTTTTTACTGTAAATATTAATTTAGCTTTTTTGTTTTTTGATTAATTCATTGTGTACATTCATTCTAACAAATGGCCAATGTCTCTGTTCATTTAAAATGTGATTTATTGTTAAAGATAAAAAAAAACATGTCCCCAGGTACAGTTGCTAATAAAATATATCAGATTCCCAAGATCTAAGATTAAATACTACTTATGGCAAAAATAAATTTGAGATGGTTTACATCAATTCTAAAAATAATGATTTGGATTTAAAAAAAAATACATTTCATTAAAGTTTGATATTATTTATAAATATTCATTATCGTCCTGAATATAGCTCAAATACTGTTCACTGGATGTAAAGCAAACACCCCATCAATCAATTTCTTTAAAATTGTTTTTCAGTAAGGGTCTCATTAGAAATTATTGTGATATATTACCATTTTTGCATTGTAATTTTATGCAATATCAGCTAGGTGACAATGTGTGATTATACAATTAACAGAAAACTACATGGATTGTTTTTATGCTTTCACTCAATTTTATATGCATGCTGAATTTTACAGAGAATTTTGTATGGTATGTGATGTGAGGGAATTTGATAACATGTTTTTTGCTTCATTCCAATCTGTGTTGTTTTGATGTTCACTTTGTCCTGTTAATGCTGCATTTTAAACTAAATAAAAAACTAAATATAAAAGCATTTAAGTTGAGTCGACTTGTTAGTCCAATATTTCGTTAATTTCTTCAGTGCAGTTGACAGATCAAGTGCATTTCAACAGATTATTCGTAATTAATAACCATTATTTATATATGAAGCAGGCTAGAAATTAAACCAACTTTCACTGTTTAGGTATAACAAGTTGTGGATTTTAGCACCTATTTATTTTTCACTCAATTCCTCTTTAAATTGAAAACCATCTTTTACTGATTTTACTTTGCAGTTTTGAGCTATATTTAGCATTGATTCAAGCATTATCTATCAATATGTTATTAGTACTTGAACCCCTGTAATTGGTTGACAGCCAGTTCTTATTTATCATGGTAAAAAAATCTGGCAATAAGTTTTACATCAAGGACAGGTTTTTTACCATGTATTCTGGCATCCTTCACAAGTAAAAATGGAATGCTATGACATAGCTGAAAAATAGCAAATGTCTGAAATAGCCAGGTTGCAATTTGTTGGAAAAAGGTTTTTTGGGTCTGTATACAAAAAATGTAGTAGTTTAATATACAAAAAATGTAACCATCATGTATAAAGTGTACTAAAAATGACTTAAGTTATATATATATATATATATATATATATGATTCTTCTGGGGTAGTAGTGAAGCGCTTAATGCAAAGCAAGCTTAAGTTTATGTAGTATAAATAGGTGCTTAGTTTAGTATTGGTCATTCGAGGCTTTTCCGTGGCATGTACTGCACTCCACCCAACGCTCTAGTATGATATGAAATTGTCATCCATTTACCTTAATTACCTGACCTAAAGGATCTGTAAGATATTGTCATTCTTCTCAAATTACCTGACCTAAAGGATCTGTAAGATATTGTCATTCTTCTCAAATTACCTGACCTAAAGGATCTGTAAGATATTGTCATTCTTCTCAAATTACCTGACCTAAAGGATCTGTAAGATATTGTCATTCTTCTCAAATTACCTGACCTAAAGGATCTGTAAGATATTGTCATTCTTCTCAAATTACCTGACCTAAAGGATCTGTTAGATATTGTCATTCTTCTTGAATTACCTGACCTAAAGGATCTGTAAGATATTGTCATTCTTCTCAAATTACCCGACCTAAAGGATCTGTAAGATATTGTTATCTTCTTGAATTACCTGACCTAAAGGATCTGCAAGATATTGTAATTCTCAAATTACCTGACCTAAAGGATCTGTAAGATATTGTCATTCTTCTCAAATTACCCAACTTAAAGGATCTGTAAGATATTGTTATCTTCTTGAATTACCTGACCTAAAGGATCTGTAAGATATTGTCATTCTTCTCAAATTACCCGACCTTAAGGATCTGTAAGATATTGTTATCTTCTTGAATTACCTGACCTAAAGGATCTGCAAGATATTGTAATTCTCAAATTACCTGACCTAAAGGATCTGTAAGATATTGTAATTCTTCTCAAATTACCTGACCTAAAGGATCTGTAAGATATTGTCATTCTTCTCAAATTACCTGACCTAAAGGATCTGTAAGATATTGTCATTCTTCTCAAATTACCTGACCTAAAGGATCTGTAAGATATTGTCATTCTTCTTGAATTACCTGACCTAAAGGATCTGCAAGATATTGTAATTCTCAAATTACCTGACCTAAAGGATCAGTAAGATATTGTCATTCTTCTCAAATTACCTGACCTAAAGGATCTGTAAAATATTGTTATTCTTCTCAAATTACCTGACCTAAAGGATCTGTAAGATATTGTAATTCTTCTCAAATTACCTGACCTAAAGGATCTGTAAGATATTGTCATTCTTCTCAAATTACCTGACCTAAAGGATCTGTAAGATATTGTCATTCTTCTCAAATTACCTGACCTAAAGGATCTATAAGATATTGTCATTCTTCTCAAATTACCTGACCTAAAGGATCTGTAAGATATTGTCATTCTTCTTGAATTACCTGACCTAAAGGATCTGCAAGATATTGTCATTCTTCTCAAATTACCTGACCTAAAGGATCTGTAAGATATTGTCTTTCTTTTCAAATTACCTGACCTAAAGGATCTGTAAGATATTGTCATTCTTCACAAATTACCTGACCTAAAGGATCTGGAAGATATTGTAATTCTTCTCGAATTACCTGACCTAAAGGATCTGTAAGATATTGTCATTCTTATCAAATTACCTGACCTAAATTATATACCAGTAGTTTTCATGGGTTTGCCAGACCTGACCTAAAGAGTCTGTATTCAGATATTGTTGTCACTTTGCTTATACTGAGCCCAAAAGATTTAGTAAGATATTGTCATTCCTTTACCTTACCCTACCCAAAGGATCCAACAAGATATCCTCTCATCTTTGTATTACCTGACCTTTAGGATATAGTAAGATATTGTTACAGCATTTGACTTGAACCATCTAAACTTGCCAAATTTTTATTTGTTTGCTAGTCTGAAATTATATAGTAAGATATTGTTATCCCTTTGCAATTATTATTAACATTAAACATTCCAATCTTGTATTCTTCACTCTCACTGTAGCTTAAACCAACATGAAGTGTGTTTTTCATGGGTGGTCCTGTATAAAATTTATTTTTTGTTGTAATATTATTTGGTTGTGGGGAGAGTTAACATTTATTACCTTGGTACAACTCACAGAGATTTAAAGGATTTATATTTAGCATAAAGTAGTAAATTGTTTTTGGTATTTCGTTATCACCACCTGTGTTTTATTCAAGTTGAGCAAAGATTTAGATTTTTCCTATACACATGTTACCCATATACATGTATAGTTGCTTTGCCAACATTCCTGGCATTTCTTGCATTCCGGTTCAGTTACGGTGTCAGTATTAGCTATTTCAATGGCAGATTTATTATATTTGTGAAAAAAACTGTTGGTTATGTTCGAAAACTTAAATTCTTGTCAAGTTGTTGTTATGTAACAAAACAGAGAAACGCCTTATATAAATTTAATCTCAGGAAGTGATAAGATACGACAGGTACCTAATTATATTAGTGAATACGAGTGGTAAGTATATCTGAATCACTATCGACAGAGCCAGTATCGATAGTGGCTATCTAAGAATTGCTTGCACAATGCTGGCACAAGATAGGACTTTAAATGGGCAATTTGTCATTTAATGTGACTTTGGAGGAATGGCATGGTCCAAAATATCTTTGTGTGACATCATTTAATACACAAGCCTACAACTGACAAATTCTGATCAGGAATCACTTGATACTAGAAGACTGATTTTATGTAATTGATGAAAGACCAGTTGATGTTTTTGAGCAGTGTTTTGGTGTTGGTATGAAAAAACCAATACCACAGTCACTGAGGAAGATCAGTGAACATAAGGCCCTATTTCAAATACTTGACAGATATTTTTCAATTGACTTACATAAGAGTATTTTTCAATTTATATTTCCAAAGATCATATGACAGTCCTTTGCCTCCTATCCATTTTCATGCTAATTAGAAATCCAGTATGTCTACCTATGTGAATTATAATACCATTTATTTCTGTTCCAAACAAAGACTTGATCAAGGATGCTATTAGTATACAATATTGGACTACTCTGTGACTGGAATACTGGTAAAATATGTTCCCATATTGTTTGGAGAAAAGATTGATTGATTGATTGATTGATTGATTGATTGATTGAACTTTCAGCAATTTTCAGCCTTTATTTAATAGAAAAGAAAGTCTTTGTTCAGAACCCCCACCTTTGACAGGAAAAGTCTCAGAAAAAATTCATTAATTCAAATTTTCATCCAGAAACTTATAATAACTTGTGACACAATTTTTTATATCATTTAATGTACTAAATTACCCAATACATTAAAATCACAGATATCCATATTGCACTTGTTGAATTCCCTATTTTCGGAATACAAGAGTTACTTCCCATTTGCAAGAGTTGTCTTTCATAACAGCAGGTATCTAGTATTGAACAGATAGGGAAAAATCACGTTTTTATTTTTTTTTAAATAATGTCTGTGGACTGACTCTTCCAGTACAACTAAAAAAACTGCAGAATTAGTTTGCATATCATAATAAATTTTACCGGATGCTTTGCTATATGTGAATAAAAAAATATTGTAGAAAAACTACTTTTTACCCACAGTAGGTACTATAAAGTACCTGCTCTAAAGAACAGATAACTCTGCAAATGGGAGATAAATCTTGTTTACCGCAAGTAGGGAATTATGTGGCAACTTACAACGAGCATGTTTAATCACTCCAATCCAGCACAAACTTATAAACATATTTAAATAAAATTTTGTATTTGATAAATGTACATCATGATATTTTCATCAAATAATAACTTTTTATTACAACTACAATGTATTAAGGTATTCGGACCATAATTGACCATGTGATCATATTTGGTGTCCCGGATGTCTATTGTGTTTTAATGGAGCAGACGTCGGTAAAAAATGTTCGGCAAACATCGGAAATACTATTTGAGTAACTAACTTTTTTGGCTCAAAACTGTTAATATTGACTCGAAGTAAAAAAATATATTTAATTGTATAATTAATAAGCAATACATTTATTTAATAAAGCTGCATTTCTTGGTCAAAAAATAAAATTAAACGGTAACTTCAATTATGGGTCGGATACCTTAAGCAAAAGCAGTCTTTTCACAACCTTCACAAACTGGTGGGATAGCAAACTATAACATTAATAAAAACTTTTTTAAGAATTATTACATTAACAATATGTACTATTATATACTAACAACCTGTTTTACACAAAACCAGAGGCTATCAGGAGAATGTATCACTGACCTGATTGATATTCGCAATGAAGATAACATTTTTTCCTATTTAAACAAGCCATGTATATTTTCAATTTTCAATTTTCTACTGGCATAAACAACATTATCTTTGTTGAGAACAATCCATGAATATTGTTGCTTGGTTTTATGTGTTTCAATATTTCATATAAGAACCAATTTTTCACATTTTCTTTCGGGTTTCTATGTTAAATTATGGCTGCCATCTCGATTTCCACTCAATCCAATAAAATTTCTAATTCAATGTGGCTTTAATCAGATTTGCAGTTTCAGAAAAAATGACATCTGAAAATTCTTTCTACTGAGTACTCTGTTTAACTCTGTCTGTAATGGTGGCCATTTTAAATGTTGGATTGACATGAACACATTTTTTTATAGAGGACTATCGGCTAAATATTGCTGACAAGTTTTTTTGAATTAGTTACTGTAAATTCGGAAATTATTGCGTGCATTTATTATTACGATTCGGGGACCCCTAAAGAAATGCGAGTTCATATTTTTGCGATCGGCTGAGGTAGCAAAAATGCAATGACAACGAATGATTACTCAACGATTGTCATTTGTTACTTAAATGTTTGTGGTCTGTAAATAATCTCTCTACACAAAATTGAATACATATTTCAATTGCAAAAGTGATTTACATCTATTGAAGATCAGAAACACTTGTCACATGTCTTTTTAATAATGAGATGGTTTGTGTATATTGAGGTTCACCATGGGTAATAAAACGACTATTTGTTAAAATCAAAGAAAAATCAATTATGTTGTGTACAATTAATTATCATATTCAAATCAAATGGCTATAGTAGGGCTTTACAGATGTTTTATGTATGTACGCTAGGTTGAGTAATTTTGTCAATGGATAAACAACAGTAGAATTGCGAGGTTTAATTATTGCGATCACAGACCGATCACATTATTTGCAATAATAAAAACATCAGAAAAATTTCTGAATTTACAGTAACCAGTTTCAGAAAAAAGCCATTTAAAACATTTTCCCCATAGGGTCATATGTTAAACTTAGTCTTGTTGTGGCCTTCAACTCAAATTTTCTATAAGAATAAAAAATATTTACTTTTAAGAACACCATCCAATAAACATGCACACACAATATGGCTTCAGTCAGCATTGAAGTTTCTGAGAAGATGATTGTTCCTTGGGGTCCTATGTTAAACTAAACCATGCCAACAGCCTTTTGGTGTGGCATACAAAACACAACTATAAAAAAAGGCCAGAAGCCTTTTTTTTAATATTCCCATAGGGTCCTATATTGAAGTTAATATATAGTTTAATACATACATTTAAGTTTCTACTCCTTACTATACTACTGTACTGACCAGCTTGTTTACACACCAAATATATTCTTTTTAATATAATAATATAAAATGCAGTACCTGTATGTAATCTGTGAACGATCAAGTGCAATATTAAAATTAAAAAAAAAAACATGAATATAGCAGTATTAGGTTCGACTAGTAATGTTTTCTGAAAATAACAAATAAATACTTAACATCAACATAAATAGATTTTCTACAATGATGCATTGCACATTTGATTAAACAATAAATGCATTTGCATGACAAATTCTAATTGTGGTATATTTTTACTGATCTTGATTATTTATGATTTATTTAAAATAAAATGCCATGGGCAAATAAATGTTTTATCTCAAGAAATATCACCACTTAGAAAGATGTTTATTTCCCTTTGTAAAGGTCTGTATCTGGTGCGATTGAAGGCATATATTTTTTATCTGTAGTTGGTGGGATGTAGATTCAAAGTTGACATGGAGCTTTTGGAAGAAACAAGAATAGATGGTGGGATATTAAAATGCACCTCCAACATCTACACAACATCTTTAAATAAGACAATACTGCTTTAATTTTTATAGAAATTTTGTTGACCTTCAATATTATGACAAACTATTTATAACATGGGAAATACATTCAGAGGGCCATGGTGGCCGAGTGGTTAAGGTAGTTCGTCTACTATTGGATCATGTGGTCTGTCAAAACTGAGATTGCAGGTTCAATTCTCACTGCAGGCAGGGTGTACTTGACCCCAATCTTAATTCTCTCTGGGTACCCCGTCTTCCTCCCCCAATAAAAATTGGACGCCATGATATAGCTGAAAAATTGCTGAAAGTAGCGTTAAAACACCATTCAAACAAACAAACAAAAAACATTCAGAATTACACCATTACACTACAGAATTATTGTATTATATTTCAAATTAATAATATTACATACATTTGTATATGGTGTGTTGTATAATTCTGATTGGCTAAGACAATTATGTTATTTCTAGAATATTCTGTGTATTGTCACAACTAAAGACAAGCCTGACATCTTGTTTCATTTTAAATAAAAAAGAAACACTATGTTTCTATTTTTATGTATATAGTCAAGCTTTGCTGCTAAAAATAAACCTGGATATTCACAGCTCTGGACCACTTTTACACACTACCAGTGTAAATAGTATGCTGGAAGGGACAGATGCAGAGGAGCAGATGAAATGAAAATTTGTTAATTTAAATTGCAATTTCAGATGAGTTCTTCACATGTAAAACAACAATTAATGAGTTTTCTGTCAATACTATTTGTACCTCTTCAAAAGCCTAAATTTGATAAATATATTCATATGAAGATAATTTTTTGGGTAGTGGAAATTTTACTTCCACCATGGATTTATATTTGAGAAAGATTCTGCATTTTATGGTTGTGTATTTTGAAAAAATAGCCTGAACCTTTTCAATATAATTTAAATTCAAATATAAATCGAGCATTCAATTAAAATTTAAAAAGTATAACCTCTTTTAGATTTCTGCAAATTTAGTGTTATTGGTATTAAATTGTATACAAAATATAGGTACAATAATCACATGTAACAAGGAGTTTCTTATAGTAATGAATTAGAACATGATTAGGAATATATTTTTCTGACTAATAAAAAAACTTGTGACTATACATCAACAATAACATAGTTACTGGCTTTAAATAAGACATAACACAGAAAGACTATATGTAACACAGATTTTTATAAATGCAAAATAATTGGTTTTCAAATTTTTAACTTGTGTTTTATAAAAACAGATAATATGACAAAGAAGAGTTTTTTAAATTTAAATAGTGAAATTACAATAAATTACTTGTCAATTTAAGACTTTGACAAATTCTGTGCATTATAAATGGAAAAAAATTGACAAGCTTAAAAAGTAACATACTTCACCTTCAACACTAACCTATTATGCTTTATATGCCTTGGTGAAATGTTTATATTATTTTGAAATTAAGAATGTTCACATAAAAAAGGTTAGATATTGCACATCAACAGTTTCAAACCAAAACATCTACTCTAGTTTACATGTAGGTTTAAAGCATACTGTCTATCAGTTTGAATAAAAACAAGTTTTTGGTTTTTAAAATACACTGTAAACAATGCATATAAATTATTGTAACAATACAGAAATCTAAAGCAAATTTGTGATCAGTAGAATAAGGAATTATTCTAATATCTGCATTGCATTTATAAAACCACATGAATTTTAAGTCAAACCTGCTATTGATGCTACAACCAACAGTTGATTTAAACTTTACAAAGTTTACACTTATGCTTACATCATTAGCTATAAATTGTGTGTATTGATAAACTTCAACACTGTCAATGAATACACGATCCAATGTTTAGTACATGTAGAAGAGGGCACAAATTCAAAACAGAAATATTCTTGTTAAGAAAAATGTTGTTACCTTGATTACTATAAGCCTTGGGTCACTATCCATATGCTTTGTCAATGTTTGATATGTTTTTTTTCATATAATGAATATTGCAAGACTTAAAAATAAGTTTAGTAGACAATATGTCTTTAATTCCTTTAAAAAGACAATAACAAATTTCACTAAATCTTTGTCCAAAAAAAAAAATCTACTGGCTGCAGATTCAAAATAATTAGTTTGATAATGTTAGGTTAAATTTTCTAGCCAGTTCCAAATAGATTTGTCTGTTCAAAATCATCAAGTGAATATTAAGTTTTCTAATTTTTTTAATTTAAGGTATCCAGACCACAACTGATCACAGGAACATATTTGTTGTCCAATATGTCCATTGTCTTTAAATGGAGCAGACCTCGGTAATTTTCGGCAAACATCAGAAATACTATTTGAGTACTATTAGAGTTACTAGCTGTTTTTACTCAAAATTATTAACATTGATTAAATGTAAAACAATATATTTAATTTGTATCATTATTAAGCAATACATGGATTTTATAAAGCTGAATTACTTGGTTGGAAAATAAAATTAAATGGTAACTTCAATTGTGGGTCAAATACCTCAATTATTTTTAGAGCAAGAAGACAAAGACACAAGGTGAAGGACAGTAATCCCTATGTGTTAACTGTTACACATGTAAGATGAAAGTGATAATCAACACAAACTAATACACATACATTAAAGATGTCAATGTATGAAATTATAAGAATACCAATGGTTGACTAGTTGCAGCTAATTATTATAAGATTAACTACTATTATGACCAATTTTGTCTTTGCTGTCTTAAATATTCCTGCTGTAAATCTTTCAAGTTCTGTTCCAGCATTTTTACTTCATCATGCTTCTCTGCCTGTCTTGCCTGTTTTATATAGCCTCTGATAATGTTCATCTGTTGTACCATGGGATCATCCTTGTCACTATAACTGACATTTGTTTCTGCAGGAACCCATCCAGATTTCTTTTGGCTATCACTTCTCTCCCTTTGATCTGGATGTTTTTTAGATGGATTACTTTGTTGTTTTGTTGCCTCCCTTTGTTCTTGTAGTCTCCTTTCTCTCTCCTGTGCTTCAGCAGCAGCAAGTCTTTCCTCTGCAATTTTCTGCTGGATCTCAATTTTCCTAGCTTCTTGCAGTTTTTTGTATTGCTCCTCGGATGGTAAGGCTTGTAAGCCTATCATATTGTCTTGCATAAAACTTGACGCCATGGTACGTATGTTTTTTTGAAGCTTTAACTGTGTAGCTGGTGGAGGTGGGTCAGCATTCATTTCAAATGTCCATATTTTTTTACTACAAGAAAACATACTTTATAAGCAATTTAAATAATAAGAGATGAAGATTTCTGTAAATTTTAAAACACTAATTGCAAGATAGTTTTAGTAGCATTTTAAAAGACTTTTTGTTTACGTTAACATTTGATTAAATTTTATATCAAATGCCTGTTAAATGCCTGTTCAGTGTCAGAAAACATCTGAGTGCATGTGTCAAGTCAACAAACTGCTATTTGTATCATACACAACATTCAAAATTCTGTGCATTTGATACATAAAAGCGATAAAAAATGCACTTAAAATGGTACCTATTGCCATGGTGTTAGATAATATACTTGTTTCAAGTTCCTTCATTTCTTAACAATTCCTGGTGATCTTGTGGATCTCAACAAAATTTTCAGTATAGCTAAAAGTTCTCTGGTGTTACTGTTTTAAGATAATAACGTGCATTTCGAGTAAAAGGGATAGATAGTATTTGTTGTAAATTATGTTTTAATAGATTTCTTGTCAATTAAATTAAAAATCCTTTACATTATCTTTCTAAATAAATTGTGTGCAAAATTGTATTCATGAAATCTCCATAAGTTACCATTGTAGTCAGAATCCATTATTCAAAGTCACCTCTTTAAACCAGTAACCTTATTAGCTATAATTATCCGAATAAAAAGGTTTTTCTCAACATTAATGTTGATTTCATGTAGTTTTTCATGTGTGTTTCTTTACTTGCTTTTAAGCCTAAATTGTCGGAAAAGGTTAAAAATGTTTGTCAAGAGCATAAAGTGCATGAAGAGATCATCAAGCGTACTGTTAGTGTCAAGGGCATTTATCAAATGTATAGGATTGCTTCTACCAAATGCAACCATACTATATAATCACTACCCAAAATTTGTGATTAATTTCAAAAAAGCATGAAATCCTAAAGTTTATTATTAGAAGATAGGTTTTAAACATCCTGGTGTTTGGTGTTGCTACCTAAGACCAAAATAGAATTTAGCTTAACTCAGATATTTTACTTTTTTGTAACCATTTGGGCCAATGCCATTGCCAGGGTATTCAACAGCCCAGTTGTTAGTACCTTGGTACTTGCTGAAATATGATGTTCTTAGTTTCAAATAATTTCTAATCTTTGTTGATATTGTAAAGATTTTGAAAAAACATCATATTTTCGCTTATAATAAAGAAATAAACTTGATCCTCAAGTTGATAAGCTACAATATTTTCAGGTCCTACAACAATGTCTACTTAGCTACCAATGTTCTTAATGTATACATTTTAGACACTATCAATGTTATATGGAATGTTTTTTAAGAATTTTATTATGTCATTGTAATATCTGGAACAAGAAGACTAATTCAGCACTCTGACTTGACTACACCAAGTTACTACATACCTGACGTTGTCAATGTTTTCATACATCTTTAGAATTTTACTTCTGTACTGTTGTGCAGTATACATGTTATATGTTGATTCACCACAGCTGAAATTTATTGAAGTTTTATGTCCTTTCTCTCATTTATGTAGCACAGTAGCAAAATAATACATGTTTTGAAGAAAAAATAAAAACTTCAACTTCTAAAGTAAACAGATTGTTGTTATATTATAAATCTAAAGATCCCCGACGAAAAAAAATAAAGAAAAATTAACAGATAATTAAGTGGTTTGCAGTATATCATTTTCAAGATATTATTGCTCTCATTAAAGTGGAATAGATGGAAATTGTAATGCTGATCACATGATTTCATAAAAATTTAGGGCAATTTTTGTAGATTAGATACATCTAACTACCTATCTTGAAAACGGTGTATTCCAATTACTTTGTCACACTAGCAAAAGTCTACCAAGTCACTATTAAAGTGTATTAGAGTAGAAACAGGTCTTGAAGTGACCATAAATCAAATGTCACAACACATTTTTAAAACATCATACATTGAAATGCACACAAATAACTGGTCTTTGTGTATAATTGTGTAAAATTATCTATACAGCAATACTGATTTTTGACTATACATGTATGACTGACCAGCAACTGTTACATGCATGACTGAACAGAAACTGTTATATGTCTGACTGACCAGCAACCGTTACATGTATGACTGACCAGCAACCGTTACATGTCTGACCAGCAACTGTTACATGTATGACTGACCAGCATCCGTTACATGTATAACTGCCCAGCAACTGTTACATGTATGACTGACCAGAAACTGTTATGTCTGACTGACCAGCAACTGTTACATGTGTGACTGACCAGCAACTGTTACATGTGTGACTGACCAGCAACAGTTACATGTCTGACCAGCACTTGTTACATGTATTACTGACCAGCAACTGTTACATATATGATTGTCCAGCAACTGTTACATGTATTACTGACCACAAACTGTTATATGTCTGACTGACCATCAACCATTACATGTATGACTGACCAACAACTGTTACATGTGTGACTGACCAGCAACTGTTACATGTGTGACTGACCAGCAACTATTACATGCATGACTGACCAGCAACTATTACATGCATGACTGACCAGCAACTGTTACATGTGTGACTGACCAGAAACTGTTACATGTACGACTGACCAGCAACTGTTACATGTGTGACTGACTAGCAACGGTTACATGTATGACTGACCAGCAACTGTTACATGTGTGACTGACCAGCAACTGTTACATGTATGACTGACCAGAAACTGTTATGTCTGACTGACCAGCAACTGTTACATGTGTGACTGACCAGCAACTGTTACATGTGTGACTGACTAGCAACTGTTACATGTGTGACTGACTAGCAACTGTTACATGTGTGACTGACCAGAAACTGTTACATGTGTGACTGACCAGCAACTGTTACATGTGTGACTGACCAGCAACTGTTACATGCATGACTGACCAGCAACTGTTACATGTGTGACTGACCAGCAACTGTTACATGTGTGACTGACCAGCAACTGTTACATGTGTGACTGACCAGCAACTGTTACATGTGTGACTGACTAGCAACTGTTACATGTGTGACTGACTAGCAACTGTTACATGTATGACTGACTAGCAACTGTTACATGTATGACTGACCAGCAACTGTTACATGTGTGACTGACCAGCAACTGTTACATGTGTGACTGACCAGCAACTGTTACATGTGTGACTGACCAGCAACTGTTACATGTGTGACTGACCAGCAACTGTTACATGTGTGACTGACTAGCAACTGTTACATGTGTGACTGACCAGCAACTGTTACATGTGTGACTGACTAGCAACTGTTACATGTATGACTGACCAGCAACTGTTACATGTGTGACTGACCAGCAACTGTTACATGTGTGACTGACCAGCAACTGTTACATGTGTGACTGACCAGCAACTGTTACATGTGTGACTGACCAGCAACTGTTACATGCATGACTGACCAGCAACTGTTACATGTGTGACTGACTAGCAACTGTTACATGTATGACTGACCAGCAACTGTTACATGTGTGACTGACCAGCAACTGTTACATGTGTGACTGACCAGCAACTGTTACATGTGTGACTGAGTAGCAACTGTTACATGTATGACTGACCAGCAACTGTTACATGAATGACTGACCAGCAACGGTTACATGTCTGACCAGCAACTGTCACATGTATGACTGACCAGCATCCGTTACATGTATAAGTGACCAGCAACTGTTACATGTATGACTGACCAGAAACTGTTAGGACAAAAAAAAAAATATGTGCGTTTCCGGTTACCCGACCCTACCTATTTTTTTTAAGCCTAAATCCCGACCCTAAGGTTTTTTTTGGCGTTTTTAACGGAGGTTACTTCGAACCAGAAGTATTGTTCCGGGTTTTAGCTCTATTTTCATACTTGCGCCCCAAAATGGCGGCTAAACGTAAACATGTGAACGGAACGCTTGTAACGAAATTGATAGCTCATCAAACAAAAAAACACCTACCTACCTATTTTATAATTCTATGTAACCGGAAACACACATATTTTTTTGTTTGGCCTTATGTCTGACTGACCAGCAACTGTTACATGTATGACTGACCAACAACTGTTACATGTGTGACTGACCATCAACCATTACATGTATGACTGACCAGCAACTGTTACATGTGTGACTGACCAGCAACTGTTACATGTGTGACTGACCAGCAACTATTACATGTGTGACTGACCAGCATCCGTTACATGTATAACTGACCAGCAACTGTTACATGTATGACTGACCAGAAACTGTTACATGTGTGACTGACCAGCATCCGTTACATGTATAACTGACCAGCAACTGTTACATGTGTGACTGACCAGCATCCGTTACATGTATAACTGACCAGCAACTGTTACATGTATGACTGACCAGAAACTGTTATGTCTGACTGACCAACAACTGTTACATGTGTGACTGACCAGCAACTGTTACATGTGTGACTGACCAGCAACTGTTACATATATGACTGTCCAGCAACTGTTACATGTATGACTGACCACAAACTGTTATATGTCTGACTGACCATCAACCATCACATGTATGACTGACCAACAACTGTTACATGTGTGACTGACCAGCAACTGTTACATGTGTGACTGACCAGCAACTGTTACATGTGTGACTGACCAGCAACTGTTACATGTATGACTGACCAGCAACTGTTACATGTATGACTGACCAGCAACTGTTACATGTGTGACTGACCAGCAACTGTTAAGACAGTAACTACAAAGGATTAATCTGTATTTACTTGTTCAGTTAGGTAGGATACAAACAAATTCTTTTGCTGGAACTTAGATAAGAGGCTTTCATAAATGACATTATGATATTAGTATGTGCAAAAATCACAACCACACAAAGTTTTGAGATGAATATTGCAACTGAGATCTGCATTTATGTCTCAAATTTTACCCCTATACATAGTTTCAAAAAGCAAATCATAAAAATAATAACTACATGCAGCAACTTGCTGTTTTACATTGTCAACAGATAGTTTGATGTTTGGTATAAAAAAAAATTGCATACTTTTACTTGTGTTTTCTAAACTGATAGTCTAACACTTCTAAAAATGATATATGAATAGCATGCAAACCATTATACAACTGGACAGATATGAAATATGTAAGCAAACAATCCTAATTACCTGAGGGATTCAACCATTGGCATATATTCTTTTAATAATGTCTGGGAGTTTTCAATATAGGTTTGTAAAGTCTGAAATAAAGAAATCAAAATCTAGATGCATTTTGAACCAGAAAACAAGTGTGGACACAGAAAAATGTCTTGACTGCATTCCACATCAGTAACGTAAATAGCATTAAATTATTATCATTTAAAATATACAATGCATGGTTACAGAGAAACGGACTTCATCCAAAACGTAGTCACTAGACTGTGAAATTGAGGTCATAGTCAGGTGACACCTACCAGACACGTGCACTCATGTAATAATTATAAGCAACCTATATACTGTCATCCTTCCACACATGATTACAAAGAAACTGCCTTAATCCAAAAACATTAACTTTAGTCCCTTGACCATGAAATTGAGGTCAAGGTCAGGTGACACCTACCAGACAGTCATCTACTATTTATTTATCAGCAACCAATATGCCAAATATTGTCATCTTAACATGAATGGTTACAGAGAAACTGCCCTAATCAGAAAACATTAAAGTAGTCCCTGGACCATGATATTGAGGTCAAAGGAGGTGACACTTGCCAGACAGTCATGTACTATTCATCAGCAACCTATATACCAAATATTGTCATTCTACCATGCATGGTTACAGAGGAACTGCCCTAATCCAAAAACTTTAACCTAGTTGCTGGACCTAAAATTGAAGGGCAGTTGACAGGTGACTGAATGGCATGTAGACATAAGGTACCACTGGACCAAATTTGATGGACATTGGGCGTAAGCTTACAAAGATATAAAGCAAAGGATCCAAGTGTTGATGCCCCCGCCTTCTAATTTCAAGGAGAGACAAAAATTGTTCAATTAACGGATTTGTTTTTGATGTTTTTGACTGTGTATTTGTTAAGTATATTTTTAATTAAGTCAGTTGTGACATCTGTATTGTTGTACAACCAACTACTGTCAACCAATTTATTATAAAATATTACAAAACTACGGCATTGGTAATCTTACAACAACCTGATTTTATTTTTACCTTGTTTGTCTTGTTTTTAGGTGTTAAATAATTTTTTACTCATATTATCTAAACTAGGGAGGATCGAGGGTAGATAATTAAGTCAACTGGCAATCATTATCAACCAGGAGTAGAGTCAAGCAAAATTGGCCCGTCAGACCCAAAACATACATCACCACAAGCAAAATCAGACATGTGTGGACACAGAAAAATGTCTTGCCTGCAGTCCGGATCAGTACTGAAATAAAACAAGTGTGGACTGTGAGCACACTCACCAAGAGATACCCCCCACCCGCTTCGCTTTCAAGTCCAATTATCTCCCCCTCATACATCATAAGCATTACGTAAATAGCATTAAATTGTTATCATTTAAAATATACAATGCATGGTTACAGAGGAACGAAATCCAAAAACTTTAACTTAGTCATTGGACCGCCGTAAAATTGAGATAATGGTCAGTTGAAACCTACATGACAATCATGTACTAATCATTAGCAACCTATTTTACCAAATAGTGTCACCCTACCATGCATAGTTACAGATGAACTTTCCTAATACAAAACTTTAACGTAGTTGCTGGACTGTGAAATTGTGGTCAAGGTCAGGTGACAACTGCCAGACAGTCAACACTCTTCACCAGCAACCTGTATACCAAATATTGTCACCCTACCATGCATAGTTACAGAGGAACTGCACTAATAGAAAAACTTTAACGTAGTCACTGGACTGTGAAATTGAGGTCAAGGTCAGGTGACACAGCCAGATAGTCATGTACTATTTATCAGCAACTTATATACCAAATACTGTCATCCTACCATGCATAGTTACAGAGGAACTGCCTAAATACAAAAACTTTAATGTAGTCGCTGGAACCTGAAATTGAGGTCAAGGTCAGGTGACACCTACCAGACAGTCATGTACTATTCATCAGCAACCTATATAACAAATATTGTCATCCTACCATTAGTGGTTACAGAGGAACTGCCGTCATCCAAAATCTTTACTGTAGTAGATGGACCGAGAAATTGAGGTCAAGGTCAGGTGACAGGTGACTGACTGGCAAGTACTCATCATAAGCTACCACTGGACCAAATTTGGTGGACTTGGGGCTTAGGCTTACAGATGATATGAAGCAAGATGTCCAAGTTTTTACGCCGCCAATGCCGCTGGATTCCCATACATATGTCACTCCTCCAGCGACCATCGTCACAGGCGAGTCAAAAATTACAAAACAATGATTTGTATGTACTCATTATATGCATTGTTTTTTTTTAAATAGGTTTCATGTGTTTTTGTATTTCTGTGTTTTCAATTGTACATATATTCTGGTGATACATCATCAAGAGGCAAAGAAGTCAAAAGAACAAGATTATTTTTCATACAGAGTAAATTGTATACCTCATACATATGGACTAGTTTTGGTTTTGTATTACGCTGTTCAATTTGTTGATCTCGTCTTTCTAACAATTTACGACAATTATGACATGTTCGTATGTGAGGTTCACCCTCAGGACTCATTAAAGAATTAAGGCTGCTGTTGCTTCCTGATCTGTGAAGGAAACCAACTTCTACATCTGTTTGAAAGGCAGGATTTGTCAACTTTTCTGAAGAAAGAATGCTTATCTTTTTATTGTGTATTGATATTTAAAAGAAATGAAAATTAAATATGGAGTAATGGGTGAAGTTTATTTTTATTTTGCTCGTCATAACAACAGAAACCTCAACTAGAAATAAGATAAGAACTGATTAAATAACTTGCAAGTTAATATTAGATGTATTTAATATTAGTTTTTTTTTATTTTCTCATCAATTGTTTTATTGTGTTTAGAGAAAAACTAGGTTTCTTGCTTTTCAATGCACATTCAGTATGCTCTTACTTGCAAAGGTATGTGGTAGAAAATGTGAACACCTATCACACATTATCCCTCCACATAATCTACAGTGGTGTCTCCGTCTGGTGAGAGAAAAGTTAAGACAACAATCTGGACAGGTCTGCACATATTTATCTGGCATCCATGGTACAACTGATTTTTCAAAAGCTGTGAAATTATATAAAACAATTATTTCATATAGAGACAAAAACTATGGTATGAACTGGATAGGAGTTCCTTATATCACTTAAGAAGAAGCTGGTGTGTACACATGTATAGAAACAATCTTATTCAAATTACTTATCCAATCTAGCTGCTTTTTACAGGGCTTAGATTTTAGAGTAGGTGTCTCCAAAAGAAAAAATAGGCAACCACACAAGACGGCCGGCAATGCCGTTGCGCCGAGCTTGCTCGGCGCCTATTTGGGCCTGGGGTCCGGGGGCTGCTCAAGGCCCCCATAAGCTCTGGGGTAAATAACGCAAAATCCTGCATTCTGGCAGTCTCCTGGAACTAAACTTTAGTTTTTCAAATGACCCTTTTTTACTTAAAATTTTTAACTTTTTGCCTATCTTCTTAGAAATTTGTATGTCTCATATCAACAAATGAGATGCCAAGTTTAGGTTGTATTTTCAATTTATTATAATTTCAAATTTTGACATGTTCATTGTTGCTTTTTCTTTCAGTGCTTGATGTTTTGAGACAAGTAGACAACATTTTGAGAATTAAGTTGTATTAAAGTGTATTAATTCAAAATTGTTTGGTTTCTTTTCTTTATCATGTTTATCAAAACATTTTTTTTCATGTTCTGTTCTATTGACATGATTGTGATGTTATTGACATGTATTAGCATTTATGAAATAAAAGTTGACTGTCAGCAGTTTTCACGTTTTTGCAATAGAGCAAGCAGCAAATTCAATGCAAATTATTTTATTTATTTTTCTTTTCAATTTGGGCAGATACAGTGTACCAAATAGATATATTTTGGGGGTGCATCCCCCTTTTCAACCAAGTTGACATGAAAGACAAGTCCTTCAGATGGACATCCTTTTCTCACATTTTACACAATACAGAGAGTTTCATATTTTACTTTGTAGTACATTTTCTGTCTCGCTGAAATTATATTTTGGGCCACGTGGGCCGGGCTTTATAAAAAAGACAACAAGTAACAAGTGTCAACTGTTCTTCTATTTAATTTATTACATCATATTTCCGTTTGTTACTTGGAGATTTTCTTAAGTGCACATATTAGTCGACGCAAGTCAGCTTATATTACTTTTAGTCTACTGAGGATTTTATAAGGATTAGGACCGACACATCCGTTGTGGAAGTGGTTCGCCTGATAAATGCGGTTTTTACAGATTTGGTAACTGGTAACATAAAAATAAACTTCATATTCAATGTTTCTGTTGCTTTGAAACATACCCATGTGATCTCTTCGGGTTTTCTTAAAACCAAAACCAAACAGGGTTGTATTTGATCGTTTCATGTTTTATTAATTTTTCGGAACACCTCAAGGTCTTTTCGTTTTATAAACATCCATATCTGATGAAACCTTCCGAGTAATGAACCCTAATTATAGACGACCAATCAGCGACCGGTAAATCTCTCATCTAAATTTAGCATAAATAAACATCATGTTTTACTTCCTCAATGCTAATGATATTTACAGGCATCTATAAATTAAGATAAGGAGAATTACGACACATATTTTTTTGTAACTTTTATTACTTTTCTGGACATTAAAGTAGCCGGCGCTTTTGGTGAGAGTATGCGGCAGAATTCCGACGCCTACCGGCTACTTTTGAAAGCCCTGTTTTTAATGAAAGTCACTGTTTGAATTACTTTAAAAAAAATACAGTGAAATTTGCAATTTTATACAATGTTAAGAAAGACTTAATAGAAATAATTTTATGGAAAAATGCTTAATTAAAGATATCACTATTTTGAACATTTTTAAAATTCTATTTAGAACAATTAAATAGTCTGGACAAAGTTACCTTTTCTTTTTCCAGAATCTGTAGGTGAATTGGACCCAGTTAACTTATCCAATCGTATTATAAGCTTATTGGTTTCAACAACAAATCTATCAACCCTGGCACCTCTGGTTGCTCTAAACACATCAGTGTGACTTCTTGTAATACCTTGTAAAATAAACAATACTCATGTTTGGCTGTATGACTGACATTGGATTATGCTGATGTCTGATCAATGGGATGTTATTTATTATATTATTATGTCTTACAACACAATTGTGCTAGAGTTCTCTATCTGTTTAAGATTTGTAAAGTGGCTCCATAGCCTAAATTTATTTCAACTCCACTGGAATATTACTATAAGAGATAAAACATGTTTCTATCTTCATTAAATACCCTGTTTGAGTGCTTAAAAAACTGATGCAATACTATATTGAAACTTTGTAAGAATTTCAAACTGTTTTAAATATAAATATAATGATACCAAGTTCTTGTGGATCCCACATAGAAGAATCATATCCAGTTTTTGTCAAATTGACAGAAATGTTGGCAGGTACAGAGTCTGTTGGTTCAGTGAAATCACTGCTGTCCTTTTCCCCTAAAATCTTCTTCTTAGCTTTCCCAAACAATCCTTAACAAAAGATAAATAAGAACATACATTTTCAATTATAGCTCATTTATAATTTTTATATACATTCACATGCAACACCTGACAGTATGCTACAACAATCTGTTGTATTGACAGTACTGGCACTGCTTAGAAAAAGAAGTGCATGTCATAACATATTATAAACATTGCTCACGCTCCAAACAAAGTTTAAAAAAGCATAAGGCAAAGGATTCTCAGGCTGCCTTGTTGTACAACCGTTCCTTTGCCAATTTTTCTTATTGTGGCACAGTGTTCTTTTGCATCACTTATATCTATTCCATGTATTCAAAAAATGTATATATAATACTGTTTACATTATGGTATTTGTACAGCAATTGAAATATATTTAGGTTAAAAATATCAACAACACACAAAAACATGTTTAAAGATTCCTTATTATTATTGACTGGTCAGCTTGTTCAAATTTGTCTGTAAACACTTTGTTGAGTATTGTCTTATTGTTCTTTTCAAAACAATGATGTTTACATTAATAAATAAATAAATGGTCACTAATGCACACCTCAATGGCACCTGATTGGCTTATTTGTTCAGCAGTATACTAGTAGCATAGGATATCAATGTTGCCTACCATTGAACTAGATTACAACAAATGTACAGTGTACATGTACATGAACAAATACTATCTGTTAATGTTACTATTACTAACAGTTTTCAATGTATCAAATTCAGTTTATTGGTTTGGATCTTTCTTTTTAAATATTAGTATATGTACAAGTACTATTATCTATATTTATATAGGAACACATAGGTATTTATTGAAGCACAAACCTTTTCAGCTAATACATGTTTTAACAAATATCATGCTAATATTACAGCGGTGTGCATCATGTGTACATGTTTATGTTTGCATTATCTTGCTTTCAACTATTACCATTGATCAAATGCTTGTCAACTGACACTTGGGTGTTGTTTGGTAAAGTCCAACATCAAGGAGGGTGTGACTTTAATTGACAATAATGTGCAGTTTCCAGATGGAAAGGGGTTCTTCCCAGGTTCTGCTCCTGCTTTCTTCGACTACCCAATAAAAACTTGATCCCATGATATAGCTGATCAATTGCAGAGTGCCATAAAACCTTAAATTACCTGTACATATATAAAACATACCTCTTAGCTGTTGTAATACATCCTTGTCCTCATTTGAATGCTCCTCTTCAAAATGTTCTTGTAGCATAGACACAGTACCAAGATCTTTCATACACATTGGACACAGAAAACCCTCTCTAACTTCTGCTGACATAGCCATTGTGAATTGAAATTTTGTTATTGTATCTGTAAAATAAAAAGACCACAGTGACACTGTATATATCTGTCAGTTTACTAGTATAACATCAAGGACTGCAGCAGACAGCATGAAAAGACAAAGGTGTAACCCCTAGTCTGTCCACCAATAAATGGAGTTTCATTGGCTTAGTGTTACTTTTGGTTGCACGTAGTAAATTCTATTAACCTTGGTATCTTTGATGACATTTTATTTACATGCACAATGATTTTGTGCAACCTGAGCTTTAATTACAATTATTTTCATGCAATCAGAATGGATACATGTAAGCAATTACACAGATACATGTATTTATCTAAATTAAGCTGAAACATGTGTCCCACGCTCCCATCAAAGTCTAAAAAGTGTTGGATGACAGGGGATTCTCAGACTAAACTGGTCCCAGCTTGTGGACATACTAGTACGGCATTTTTACAATAACCAACGAGCACATATTCTCATGTAAACTTTATTTGCTTTTAACATGCTGCTTTGGGATATATCTTATTTGTTTAGACATATTAGAGTAATTAGTAATTATTTTATTTTATTTTAAATTATTATTTCAAGATTTCATTAAAATTTGCCTTTTAAACCATTTCATTGTAAGAAGTACTTAGTAAATAATATAACAGGTGCTGTTTTTGGTGCAGACGTTGTTGCCGGTCACTCTTCCGAAATGCTGAATTGACTAGTACCAGGTGCGGAATTGACCTTTTCTGTAGGTGCCGATTTGACTAAGTGCCGATTTTACTTGCACCCACTACATGTACATAACATACTATGGTTTGGTTTCTGTCTACTTTACTGTTGTCATGCTTCTGCGGGTTTCATGTATTAAACCCCAGTTCAGTTTTGCATATAGACTGTCTTAATAACTAAACGAATGTAACTTTAGACGCTCAAACAACTATAGCCTTACTACAGTGGATGACGATAACGTATGTTTTTGTGTCTTTTTTGTTTATATGTGCGTTGGAAGATAATTACATTTATTTTAACCTATAGAGGGGATAATCTATTGTTGATTTCAGATAAAATGAAAAAAATACAAGCATATCTTACCACCAAATTACACGGTGTGTGTTCTTTTAAAAATTATAAGAATACTGTTGTTTTCATTTTTATGCAGCTGTTAACAGAGTGCCGAAGTGGACTTGGTTCTGCCCACCAGAGAAGAGAGTTCCGAATAAAACTCTATTAGATATTGCATGTTCGCTTAATTTTTCAATTTGAGTAGTATTAAAACAATGTAACAGTGTTTCCATCAATGTAACAAGGTCTTAAATTAAGAGCCTCTTGTTTAGGGAAATAAACAATTTTTTTGGAACCTGTTTTGTCTGTTGACAGATTGTTGTATGGTTTTTGTTTGGATCCCCTTATCACTTCCTTTTCCGGTTTCATTCTTGTCTTCTGAACGTGTAAATATTTAAATTTTGTGTATCTTTAGTCATCCTTCATTTAAATTAATGTTCATTGAAACGCAAAAAATAAAAACAGATTTCCTTAATAATACACAACTAACCACATTATCATTTTAACCGCAGATTGTTAAATTCCTGCAGATATTTGTTGAAATTCTTACGTTTCGTCTACAACACTAAACTTTCTTGTGAATTTTGACTGAGCAATTTTACGAGTCGATTAATGTTATGCTGTTTTCAAAGTGCTTATCGTAAATGGTTTCTTGTCGATGCTATTAGGAAAATTAGTTTATAACAAATTTTTCATGCGGTTATGTAGTAACCGGATTGATATCCACTATATCATTATCTGACTTTATGGAACACGATTGCAATCTCTTTTAATATTTCAATGCGATCCGAAAAATTCGCTAGTATAGTGATCGAACTTTTTTCGGAACTGACAGTTAAGATGTTTTTTTTTTATATTAGATTTGCCTATTTTGGGGGCTATGAGTTTAAAAATTACTGCAAATACCGGTTAAACGCATCAGCCATATTCAGCTTAAGGGCCGAACACAACAGTTTTTTCCTTGTCAAATATCTCTAGCAGCTAGGGTACATAACCCCCGACCCCCTGCCTCCTTTTATATAAAATGGAATGTATAGCCCTGCTCATTTATTGTATTTTGTAAGACAACAACCAGCAATCGGCCTTTCAAGACTTGTATGGGTAGATACATAATTAACGTATCTCCTTGATGATTTTTTATCTCGGCAGAGCTACAAAGAGGTATCAGTACTCGTAATGGTGCATGGGATTTATACATATTTATGCTATTAAACTGCTGTCTTGGTTTAATAAATTATTTTCCCTTTCAATATTAACAGTATTTGTAATCCGTTTTAATATTGACAAAATTGAATTTGCGGAAGTGTACAGTTTGGTATTTTGTAGTGTTGTGGATATAATTTAAATGATCCTAGAATTAAGGCTCACCACACTGGGCAAAGTGGGCCCTGAATTTCAAGTTGCCCTGTTGTTTTAGACAATTTCCCTCAAGTCGCCTGATAGTTCACAGTAGATACTTGTATATATGGTCCAACTAATTCACACAGACTACCAGTTTATCAGTAATTATGTAATTACAATAAAACTGCAAAGAATTTGCATAATAAAACATTCTTTTGTTTTACGAGTTTTAATTGGTTTACAAGCCATTTATTTCTGGGGTACATCTATTGACCGGAAGTGAACAAGGGTCCATAATGAAAAATGCTAACCATTTGATAAATAAACACTTTAATTTGTTTGAAACTTAAATTTCTTTCAGTTTTATATCTGCCAGGATTAAGAAAAAATGCATTCAAGTGTGTTACGTTTTAAAAACACAGGAAAAATAATCCTGGAAACCACAATTATAAACAATTTGATGTAAATAATAGATGAAATAAGGTATTTTTTGGTCTCCATTACTTCTCCCCAGGGTCTCTATAGTCTCCCCATCAGGGCCTCACTTTTTATACCCCACCACACAAAGTGTGGTGTCTGTCTGTCCGTCCCCCGAAGGTTTCCCGATGATAACTTGAAAACGCCTCAAGGGATTTGAATGATATTTTGCACAGCTGTTCAGTACAATAAAAATACAGGTCAAGCTCAATTTTCAGGATGATCAGAAAAATATTACTGAAGTTTTGCCACTTTATAAATTTTCAAATTTGACAATAATGAAATTTTCTGGTCTAAGAAAGATAACTCATTTCTTTCTGTCTCAATATACTAGTATATAGTGGATGTATAGTATATACAGTATGGTATACTAGTATATACAAATATATTTAACTATTGATGAATATCATGGCGGGGTATCATTTAATGTCCTATTAGATGCCCTATTTTTCCTGTTTGGTTGCCAGTGTGAGAAGTCACGTTTGTGATGGCCCCTGTTGAATGTCAATTATTTACCAAATAGACTTTGCAGAAATGAAATTTTAATATTAAACGTGACTTTCTCATGATATAATGGCTATTTAGATATATTGCTTTTAATCAGTAAATAAGATCATGATTTGTCTTCCTACTTGTTTTGCAAATTAACCAACATGACAACATTTAAATGGATATGTTATGTTGAATCCTGTCCACTTGATATATAGCTTTCTTATAAAGCATATATATTGCCTGAAATTTTTTTTACAGCTTTGCTTGTTGAAACACAAAAAAAAAACAGATTTGGGCATAACACGTATGCAAAAGCCCTATAAATTATTTAAATATACATGTAGTATTCATTCAGTTATATTAAACTAATGAAAATATTCTTTTTTAAGAGCTAGAATTACAGAAGAAACAGAATGGCAAAGTCAAAGAATCATACAAGTCATAATCAAAGTAAGTTTGATAAAAATGAATTCTATATATAGAAGACCAGCCTTTACATCTTACGATGGATTGCAAAATTAAAGCTTGTACATTATAGGTGTAGAAAATTAATGTTTTTTTTTTATAAGAAATAAACATCTAAATACAAAACAGAAAAAAAATGACAAATATTTATTATGCATGCCATAGGGGAAACCTTATTCTTGTTCTATTTAGGGAAATTTTAAAATTTTTACTGTCTTAAATATTATCAAAAATATGTTTTTCAAATTGTTATTTATATATTTAGCTATTGGGATTTCTCAACCAAAGGAAATGTTTATATTCATCTACTGCTATCCAAGGTGAAAATACATTTTGCGGGGGTTGAAAAATACTGATAACAACTGTCAAGTTAGTAATCATTTCATTACATTAATAAAACCAACAGTAGCAAATCTTTAAGCAGCAAATTGGTGTTGACAACATTTTTATGCTACAAATGTGTTATTTGAAGAGTAAAACCAGTTAATTTTAGATTCTGCTGTAGTGTATTTCGTAAATAAAACTGCAGCAGACAAAATAATCATATTTTGATGCTATTTTAGTATGATTTAACTTGACTCAAAATAAGTTTTAAGACCAATCGAAAACACAAAATTATATTTAGGCCACACCAATTTAATTTCTTGTTCTTCGGATTTTTGTCATTTTAAAACGGGGCGAGCGAGCGAAATAATAATTTTAATATTATTATTTAGATTTTCAAAAAATCATAGGCGAACAGAAAAATTTGAGGCGAGCGATAATTTTTTTTAATTTTAATTTTTTTTTAAATAAGAAAATGTACTTTCATCAATGTATATATTCGCAAAATTCAGTTTCATTGTGATTTTCTTTCAGAATTGGGCATACTATGCTTACCTGAAGTTTACCAAAGCATTTAAATGAATAAATGAATTATATTTTGTAATTATGGGTTCATCATTCAATTTATGTACAATCAATTGCACCTTTTAAACAATTCAGTATTGTAGGTCATATACAACATACTACATATATGACTTTCAAAGCATTAGAGACAGATGGAAGCAAAAGAATGCATACATGTCACATCTTCATTTGCAAAAATATATTTTTTAGACCTTATTTAAAATGCACAACTGACTACACTGTACATCATTTATTGATGAAGCTTTCTAGAGGAATGAATTTTAAAATGTCATAAAATAAGTTATATCCCATTCATTGTGTTTGTTGTAATATTCCCATTTAGTGAGACTTTCCCTTTTGATTGAACAACCAAAGACAATCCAAAATTATAGATACATGGTGTCCAATGTCCAATTTTTGAGAGAAAAAATTCAAGTCCCATGCAAGCCATTAGAAAACAGAGATATATATGAAAAATGACAATAAGACAACAACCAGTTCAAACAGTTATATGCTGACTCTCAATAAAAATTTCTTTAACTTTTCCACAAATAACACTGAACAACCATTACCAGTAATTTCATTTTCTTTTTTTTTTTTTTTTGGATATATCACAACCCTTGCAACAATGTGAACAAATTTAATGAGCATTATAGTTTCTGTGGTCATTTTGTTTTATCTTGGTGGAGATAAACAAAAATCGAATAAGCTTCATTACTGAGGCTAAATGTTCACCATGCTGTTGCAAACCAAAAGTTTCGAAGTGTCAGTCGTATTAAGTTTTTTGGTACTGATCATGATCTGGCAATCCTGCTCCAACATCCTATCTTCTTTAAATACAAATATTACTCACGAACTTTTATTTCACATTTTTTATATTTGAATGTTCTTGTAACCTCGTTTTACGTTTATGTCGGCGCTAACCTAAGGTCGAAATGTTTGATTTTGACACATCTTTGAAAAAGCTGTGCCAACGCACCACCACTGAAATAAATCGCCGTGTTTGGACAACCATGCCTTCCTTTATGACAAATATCCACACTACTAAAACGGTATGATTGTTTCTTTTCCTTTTTCAAAATACACCAATATTTTTGTTTGTTTGTGATGCAATAAAACGGCAGTTACATTAAGCATTCACAAGATTACGATTTCAAAAAAGTAAAATAAAAATTCCGGATGACTTTCCCGGAGCGGGGAGCAGAAATTTTTTTTTTAATATTATTTTTTCGATTTCGATAAAATATGTGCGGTCGGGTCCATAGAACAAGAAATTTATTTGGTGTGGCCTTATGTAAAATGTCTCTTTATTTAGTAATATATACAAAATATATAATACATGTCTGTACATGTATAGGGATTTTTCCTGTCTTCATCCACAGGGTTCTCCCCAGGAATTTTGGAAAGCACTGTGGTGTCGTGTTTAAAAAAGGGTCCAATTTTGCACGTCACATCGTACATTTCGTGCATCACATGCATTTTTGTGTGTATGTTATCTCTAACAGGGGGTAACTTTGTTGAATTTAATACATGTAATAAATGAGATAGTATTAATATTTTTCTTAATTTGTTTGTGTTCAATTATTGGAACATAACAGATGATAACAGATATAAATACAAAGCTACTATTAACATTGGCACTTATAACAAATAAACAATAAATCAAAACCAGCAAATGTGCCATATACCAACATTTTGCATTTTCTTGACACATGTCTTCTTTCCTTTTTTGTCTCGCCTGCGACGAAAGTCGCTGGAGGCGAGACATATGTATGGGAATCCGGCGGCGGCGGCGGCGTAAACACTTGACATCTTGCTTCATATATTTGTAAGCCCAAGCCCTAGGTCCATCAAATTTGGCCCAGAGGTAGCTTATGATGAGTACTTGCCAGTCAGTCACCTGTCACCTGACCTTGACCTCAATTTCACGGTCCAGCGACTACATTAAAGTTTTTGGGTTACGACAGTTCCTCTGTAACTACACATGGTAGGATGACAATATTTGGTGTATAGGTTGCTGATGACTAGTACATGACTGTCTGGTAGGTGTCACCTGACCTTGACCTCAATTTCATGGTCCAGCGACTACGTTAAAGTTTTTGGGTTACGACAGTTCCTCGGTAACTATGCATGGTAGGATGACAATATTTGGTGTATAGGTTGCTGATGACTAGTACATGACTGTCTGGTAGGTGTCACCTGACCTTGACCTCAATTTCACGGTCCAGCGACTATGTTAAAGTTTTTGGGTTACGACAGTTCCTCTGTAACCACGCATGGTAGGATGACAATATTTGGTATATAGGTTGCTGATGACTAGTACATGACTGTCTGGTAGGTGTCACCTGACCTTGACCTCAATTTCACGGTCCAGTGACTACGTTAAAGTTTTTGGGTTACGGCAGTTACTCTGTTACCACGCATGGTAGGATGACAATATTTGATATATAGGTTGCTAATGACTAGTACATGACTGTCTGGTAGGTGTCACTTGACCTTGACCTCAATTTCACGGTCCAGCGACTACATTAAAGTTTTTGGGTTACAGCAGTTTCTCTGTAACTATGCATGGTAGGATGACAATATTTGGTATATAGATTGCTGATGAATAGTACATGACTGTCTATTAGTTTCCACCTGACCTTGACCTCAATTTCACGGTCCAGCGACTACGTTAAATTTTTTGGGTTACGGCTGTTCCCCTGTAACTATGCATGGTATGGTGACAATATTTCGTATACAGGCCGCTGCTGATATTTAATGCTATTTACGTAATGCTTATGACAAAATTTATTTTCGTTACTGATGCGGAATGCAGGCGAGACATTTTTCTGTGTCCACACTTGTTGTATAACTCATTATTTTTTTAAAATTACATTTTTTTATTTAGTTAACTGTGTTATTCAACACTTGGTCATAGTTTAGTATATAATTCAACATGCAATACATATAATTTCAATTATATTTCACTTCTATACACAGTCCAACACATTTAAAAGTTATGAATAAATCTTTAAATTAAAAAAAAATGGGTGTGAATACTTACTTGCTTACTTATGGGGGTTTTTAACGTCCTTGACTACCGTAAAAGGGTCTCGCACGGAATTTCAGGCACAGGTGTGAATAAATTTGGTTTCTCATTTAATAGAGTAATAATTTTCATTACTTTCTTCAAAAATTACATTAAGGGTGTAGAGATTTATATATTAATTCTTTATTTTGTTAAAAAAATATATTAAAATTGTTTGGATAGCAGTTTTTGGTCGAAATACTACACCAAGAACAAAACATACATGTATAATGCATAATAAGCACTAATGCAGGGGGGGGGGGGGGGGGGGGCAACTCTGGACTAGTACATGTGCTTGGTGTTTTTAGTCGAAATTTATCAGCGTACATTTTAATGCAGATTTATGCATATCAACCACAATTTAATTACACATTGTTTAATAATTGTGCTAATTTCTGCTAAAATAACAGAATTAAATTTAAAATGGGATTACAAGAAGATTTGTGCAAATTTCTACTGAAAGTCACAAATCGCCGTGACCACCATATGCAAATTATTTGTGGGGGAACTTCAGGAAATTAAGTGTTAACTCCAATTACAGTATCCATTTGAAATGAATGAAATCATTCAAAATTAAGCTTAATTTGTCTAATTTTATTAGCTCACCTGACCCGAAGGGTCATGTGAGCTTTTTCCATCACTTGGCGTCCGTCGTCATCGTCGTTAACTTTTCTTCAAAAATCTTCTCCTCCAAAACCACTGAAGGGATTGCTTTGAAACTTTGCATACATCATTAGTAAAATGCCCTCTACCAAGTTTGCCCAAATCATGGCCTCAGACCAACCAACATGGCCGCCATGGCTAAAAATAGAACAGAGGGGTCAAAATACAGTTTTTTGCTTATAGTTCAGAAAGTATAACAGATACAGGAAAAACGAAGAGACTTTCCTTCTTCAGCATCTAAAGCTCTACAAAACATTACATAGGGTCAAAGTTGTATGATGACTCCTTGTAGGAGTTATTGCCCTTTAATTGTCAAAATTGATGATTTTTGCCATTTTTGCCTCAAAATCTTGAAAACTATTAGAACTAGAGAAAAAGTTAGCATTGCTTAATTGTTCTGCTCTATGAGGGCTACAAAAATGACTTAAGGGTCAAGATTGTCTGATTAACCGTTTAAGAGTTATTCCCCTTGAACTGGTTTTTTTTAATCGGTTTTAATTGATTTTTTAAAATCTTCTCCTCTGAAACAACTGAAAGTACTGCTTTGAAACTTTGTACACGTCATCCGTCAAATGTCCTCAACCAAGTTTGCACCAACCATGGCTGCAGATTAACCAACATGGCCACCATGGCTAAAAATAGGAGGGGGGGGGGGGGGCGGTAAAATACAGTTTTTGGCTTATATTTAAAAAAGTGCAACAGATACATGTAAACCGAAGAGACATGCCTTCATCTGCATCAAAAGCTCTACGAAACACTCCATTGGGTTGAAGTTGTATGATGACTCCTTATAGGAGTTATTGCCCTTTAATTGTCGAAATTGATTATTTTTGACATTTTTGCCTCAAAATCTTGAAAATTATTAGAACTAGAGAAAAAGTTAGCTTTGCTTAATTGTTCTGCTCTATGAGGGCTACAAAAATGACTTTAGGGTCAAGATTGTCTGATGAACCGTTTAGGAATTATTCTCCTTGAACATTTTTTTAATCAATTTTACTTGATTTTAAAAAATCTTCTCCTCTTAAACCAATGAAAGGACTGCTTTGAAACATTGCACACATCATCTTTAGGATGTCCTCTACCAAAATTGTGCAAATCATGACACCTGACTACCTACATAGCTACATTGGATTAAAATAGAAAAAATAAAAAAGGGGGGGGGGGGGGGGGGGGGGGGGTTGAGAGAGTTTTCGACTGATAGTAAAAAAAAGTATAACAGGTACAGCAAATGTGAAGTGAACCTCCCTTCTCCCTCTAACCATCAAAAGATCCTCCTTATAGGAGTTATTTCCCTTAAAAGGTAAAAATTAATGATTTTTGCAGAAGTGTTGGGCAATTCCTTATAGCAAAGAAAAGCTGGATAAAAAAGGGTTGTTTGGTTTCAGGTTCAGGTGAGCGATACAGGCTCCTGGGAGCCTCTAGTTAAAATTTTTGTATAAAAAGTGAAGAGATAAGATATAAGTGGTTATTTATTTATGAATGAATCTAACGGTAACTGGCAATTTGGTCAAGCGAGCGCCGATGTTTACACCTGTCCAGGTAAACCTTAAACGAGGTATTAATTAACAGAAGGTATTGTCCACAGCTTTAATCTGTTGAATAAACAATACAACAGGAAAAAGTGACATGTGTCAATGTTTTGGATAGCACCGCGGCATGAAATTAAACCACCGCAGTAGATCAGATAGCACAGCGGCAATAAAATAAAGCACCACGGTGCTTAAAGGGCCTGGGGAGAACACAGAGAACACTGACCCATAAATACAGTATTAAATATTGTTTTTAAATTTAGATCGCAAACAACACAGAAATGGCCTTCATAGACCAAAAACCTACAGAAGTCCATCATTGAAAGGAGTAAGTTTATTTTAGATTTGTTGGGTAATATAGTTGAGTATACAGGGATAGAGCTTAACTTTTTTCCTGCAGTAGCCAGCTGGGCCCCTAGCCTGAAAAAATCCAGGAGCCCAGCAATATAGTTAGAGGCCCAACTTTTTTCAGAGCAAGTGTGTTTTAACTATAAATTATATTATCATGTGTACAAATTTGCTTATGTACATGAATTCAGAAGTTATTGTCTTGTTTTGATATTGTTACTTCCTACCTTGGATCACTACATACGTAATTAGATATTTGAGTCTGTTGGACGCTTGTATTTTGTTTCCAGAAATTAAGATTATCTCTCAGAATGTAGGAACCTCCCCTCAAAGCTACCGGCTATTTGACTCAAAATCCTACATTTCTTGAATTTTTAGCTACCTTTATTCTTCAATATTAGGAATTTATAAAACAAAAATAACTTATTTCCAACAATGCACACACAAACATGACAAATGTATGATTGAAATAGCTACAATCTATAGAGTGCTATTGTATTTGTTTTATGTTTTTTTTCATAAATAATTGATATTTAAACTATAAACTTGCTTTGATAATGAGTATTATTTAAGTTTATGTGTTGTCTGTCTTGTTTTTCATTAGACAAAACAATGAATGTTTTCTATATTTAAAATGTACAATGAATTTAATCTTTCTTTGTGTTGAACAAGAAGTAGAAAATGACATCATTGCAAAAATATGTATATTCAATGGGAAATGCACTATTATAAATTCTTTAAAAAATTGTAAGTGATATGATATTGTAATTTATTTAATATGCTAAAAGATACTTCAAAAATACTAATTATTATTATTGTGTTTAATCTTGACAGTTAATAGGAAACATCGTATTTAAAAACCTCCGGAATCGAAATCATATTTACTCCCGTTGATTTTCGTAATTTATTTGCTTTGTACTGGTTTCCGCTATTATTAACTCCATGGTGGCATTGCCTTGACAAAGATGAGTTTAGGCGGGAACCAGCTTAGGCAGTTTTGATTATTCCCCTTTGACAAAAAAAAATGTCACGTAAAATATTTCAAGACGATTTCCTGACGCAAATGTCAATTAAATTGTTCTATCTATTCCCAATCTGGATTATAATTACGCCACTTCACCAAATATCATACACGCGCGAAATATTGCCAATAACATTTTTAAGGGACAAAACTAAATGTAAATGCAAAATGCGTCTAAGAGTTCGTTGGACGGTGCATCGTACTACACTTGTTACGTTCGCCAACTGGGCGATCTAGACACAGGCATTTGGTCGCCCAACAAAAATTCTACTCGCATTGGCGACTGGGCGACTGTTAAGTTTCATCCCTGGTATATATGGTACCACTCTTAAGTTTAATTATTAAAATCAAGAAAGTAGTTATATGGTCACTCAAAATTTAAGAATGATACTGATCAATTACCCATGTATAAGGCTCGCCACACTGGGCAAGGTAAACTTGGGTGGGCATTATTTTGGTGAATATTTTGCCCCGTTTGATAGCGAGGGGCAAATATCACAAATATAATGTGCACCCATGTTACAACAATAAAGTATGTTATGCATGAATTATTTTGATTCTGATTATTACAAATATGGAAATATGTATATTGAAGCAGAATTTAAATGTGCGCTAGTTGAGGGCTGTTCCAGGTACTAGTACCACCTGCGTGTCATAATCTTGAGTAGTTAGAAAAGTAATTTAGCAGCAGTTTGTCAATCCTGAAAATCTCAGAATCAAGACCAAAAAATTAACTTTATTACCAATAACAATAGTAATGTTTAAAAAGCACTAGAGGTTTTGAAAAAATTCATGAACTAAATTTATTGAAATTGTAACACAGCTTTGTTTACATAGCAAAAGCATGACGTCATATTAGAATAAAGCGCAATTATTATACCCTTGCTTCAAAGAAGAGGGGGTATACTGGTTTACCTCTGTCTTTTTGTCCTTCCGTCCCAAACAGTACTCTCGTAACAGTGTTCTTAGCAACTGCTTACCACAACCTTGAAATTTTAAATGTGACCTTAACATGTGATCCTTTATTGGGAGTACATTTACTATTTCAGGTCTGTCGCATATCTATTTCCTGTTTACCAAAGTTTTGTGGTCAATGGATGAAAATTTTCATAACAGTTTTTTTAGCAACTACTTTGAAATTTTATATGTAACCTTACCATGTAGTCCTATATTGCGAGTATCCATTTCATGTGTGTCGCATATCTACTTCCTGTTTACCGACTAAGTCAATTTAATGATTTGAATAGCCGAGGTATACTGAGTGAACAGTAGCCAGCTCACAGGTTCCTTGTTTCCCCAGCATCAAGTTAAATTTTATTAGTTTATATTCAGATTGTGCATAAGGCATAGTTCTTGGATTCTATATATGGTAATTGTTGAATGGCCATTAGCGCATGGTAGTCTGATTATTTCAGTCTTACTCTTGATATGGCCAGAGATTAAAAATGAGATCAGTTGTCAGCCATTTCAAACTGAGATGCGACACTTGTCTTACAGTTTAGGTCTACAATTGACTAGCTTGTGTAATGTGAGGTCAGAATTTACTTGTACCTTTGTTGTCTTTGAATTGTTTGCATTAAGAATGGTCAACATATTTCCATGTTGCATAGGACTAGTTACAGTAGTCCCTCTCTTGAATTACCACTCCTTTGTCCCGACCACTTTCCTCATGCATTAACTCATTTATGTACAAATTTACCTTTTTTAGAAGACCACCCCTTTAACGCAACCATCAACCACATCGTCAGATTGTTTACATGATAATGCTTAATCATTAACCCAGAAGTTAACTATTTTCTGTGACTCTCTGCAATTTCCGTGATTTACCGCGGTAATTATTCCCCCGCTTCGAAGAAGGGGGGGTATACTGGTTTACCCATGTCCCTCAGTCAGTCTGTCCTTCCCTCCGCAACATAACTTTCGTAACAGTTTTCCCAGCAACTACTTATCACAACCACTTGAAATTTTATATGTGACCTTACCATGTGATCCTATATATTGTGAGTGCCAATTTCAGGTTTGTCGCATATCTACTTCCTGTAGAACAGTAATATCCCTTTCTAATTTTTTATATTTATGCAAATTAATTGGTAATCATAATACTCATATAAATATTATTTAGGCATATTATGATAACTTTCATTCAAAGTGATCTTCAGTGTATTAGGGAGTATTTCTGACGAAAAAAATATAACTAAAATTCAATGAAATAATGGAGTATTATAAGTAGTTGAAGTATATAAACGATGTTACAAATACTGTCGTTTCATTGGCTACATTATGTCTACAATTTTTGAATACCATACAAGTTCTAAGAAACCAGAAATTGCTTTATCCAGTCTCTACATGATATGTATACTACTCCTGTGAAATAACTTGGTTTGTACAAAACCCCAAATGTTTTTATTCGATCTCTATGACATGTATTAAACCCATGAGGAACCTCGTTTTCATATGCCATGAATGGATGATGAAATACACAAACAATATATGCCTGCCATTAGGCTTGCTTTACTTTGGGAGATAAAATTGCTGTAACAGGATTGAAATTCAGTTAATGTAATGAAATTTTCTTGCCAGGAATTGCTTGTACAGTTAGTTACAAGGAGATATATTTAGAATTTTGGTGATGCCTTTCCAGATTCAAATTGTTTATGTACTTTATATATTCTTGTATGCTTTCCATACATGACTGTATACCAAATAATATTGGCCATTTACCCATGGGTGGATGTCATTCAGTGTCTTCCTGACTCTTGATATGGCCAAATATGAAGTGATAAGTAACCAAGATAAGTTATTATTATAATAACCTTATTGTGACACTTATCTCACACACAAAAAACCTTCTTTTTTTTCAACACCTTTTTTTCCACAAATGTAATTGCTGGTATTTTACTATTTTGGAGTTCATTTAGTCATGCACATTTTGTCCAGATCTTTATTTAGTTGCAAAAAAGTATATGGTGTGTATAATACTTGTATGTACATGTATGTTGAACGTACTATAGAATATATTGTAAACATATACAAAATATTGTGCAAGACATTATTATGAAAGGAAAATTTTCCAAACTCGGTATGGAGTAGTATCATTGAACAATGAAATCTTAGATTTGTTTAGACCATATATACAGTGTGTGTGTGTCTGTTTGTGTTGTGTGCTCACCTAAGATAAATTGTGTTATTGAAGGCAAATAAGTATTTCTAAATGTTAAAAATAGATTTACATAACCAAGTTCAACATAAACATGAACAAAATAATTTATGGAAATTTACTATTTTTGCTAATATTTTGCATATTTTGTAGGTTGATCCAAAGTTCCTAAAGAACATGAGATTTGCCAAGAAGCACAACAAGAAACATTCTAATAAGAAATAGATGTCTTATAAAGTGAATGAACAATATTTTTATTTATTGCATTCCTTCATATATTTCTTGGCCACTAAACAAGATTTGTTGAGTTGGAGTGGTATTGGGAAGGATCTCTTGGTTCAACTGAAACAACTGCTCAGTACATCCTTAGGGGAATTTTTATTGGATTCTTTCTCCTCAAGGTGGTGTCGGGGTTATATTGCAGAAAGCTTGACCACAGACCAATGTTGGATAAACGAAAAGTGTCTCAAGAGTACATGTGCTATCAAAAGGGGGGATGGGTTAGAGGGGGGTTCATTAACAGGTTAACAATTTATAATATTTCCCAAAACAGGTAACAGTATATTATGATAAAAATGATAACAAATAACAGCAATTTACATAAAAAGACAGAAAACAACAGTCAGTTAAAAAAATTGAAAAAACAGCAGAATCTTATTGAAGGGCAATACTATTAACTATTTTTATTTTCATTATAGCAGTTAACAGCAATGTCAATTTTTAAGAAAACAGATGACAGCTAATGGTTGAAAAACAGTTAACAGTTTTTAGCTCGCCTGGACCGAATGTCCATGTGAGCTTTTGCTATCACTTGGCGTCCGTCGTAAACTTTTTCAAAAATCTTCTCCTCTGAAACCACTGGGCCAATTTTTTTCAAACTTGGCCACAATCATCCTTAGGGTTCCTAGTTTCAAGTTGTTACCCAGGGTGTTGATCAACAGACAAATATGGCCACTGTTACTAAAAATAGAACATGGGGGTCAACACAGGTTTTTGATCATTATCTAAAAAATTATAATAGCTATAGAGAAAACCATTACTTCAAATTGATCAGCACATTAAGGTCTACAATAGTTCATGCTATTAGTGTGAAGTTGTGTATTGGCTTCTTGTAGGAGTTATTGCCCTTTATTGACGATTTTTGACAAAATTTATGGTATTTACAATATAACCTGAAAACTATACGAGGTAGAGTGAAACTGTAAATGGCAAAAATGATCAGCAATAAAAGCCCTACAATTCACTTGATTGGTCTGAAATTGTCAGACGACTCCTTATATGAGTTATTGCCCTTAAATAGTAATTTTTTATGAAATTTTCCGTTTTTGTCCTGTAACTTTAAAACTATAACAGCTAGAGTAAAACTGTAAATAGCAAAAATGATCAACAATACAAGCCCTACAATTCGCTGTCTTAGTCTGAAAATGTCAGATGACTCCTTATAGGAGTTATTGCAATTTTTAATGAAATTTTCGGTTTTTGTCCTGTAACTTAAAAACCATAACAGCTAGAGTGAAATAATAAATTGCAAAAACGATCAGCAATAAAAGCCCTACAATTCACTTAATTGGTCTGAAATTGTCAGATGACTCCTTATAGGGTTTATTGCCCTTAAATGACAATTTTGTTATGAAATTTTCCATTTTTGTCCTGTAACTGGAAAACTAGAGCAGCTAGATTAAAACTGTAAATTGCACAAATGATCAGCAATAGAAGCCCTACAAATAATTGCTTAGTCCAAAATTGCAAGATGACTCTTTATAGGAGTTATTGCCCTTTCATTATGAATTTGGACAAATGAACAGTTTTTGAATTATAAATTAGTCTATAGATAACACACCTATTAGTAGAGTAAAACTGTAAACTTCTAAAGTACCCTAAAGGACAATGCCTAAAAACCATTTAATTTTCAGAAATTGTCTGATGGCACCTTATAGGAGTTATTGTATTTAACAAAAATTTTTGAAGAAATGTTTAGTTTCTGCACAGTAACTTAAAAGCTATAACAACTAGACTGAAACTGTTAATTTCAAAAATTTTAATATAGTTGGTCATTTGGATTCCAGGTGAGCGATTACAGGCTCCTGGGAGCCTCTAGTTTAAAAACAAACAGTTAACACACCTGCAAAAATGCCCAAAACACAGAAAAGTTCTCCCCCCCCCCCCCATCACTAGGATTTGTGGTGCCCAGTGCAGTAAACTTCATGTGTCAGCCTTCCAGACTATACAATGGACCTATTCTCAATGGATATTTTGTGTCCCCACTTTGAGATGGTGTCACCTGGTGCAGCCCAATCCCACTAGTAATTCTAGAGCGCACAAGGGCCCCTTTGAAAAAGAGTAGAAACTTTGTAGCTGCTACAAAAGACAAAATTCTCAGTCCTACTCAACTCTTAATTTGGCAGTTAAAATTTCTTCTCTATAGGTTTATTCTATTTTCTCTATTGCTATCAACATAACTTGGTGTCTGCCATTTTTAACTTGGAAAAAAAAACAAAAAACTTTAGAAGATTTAAAAGAATTTAAAGAACATAAACTCGGCTTTGCTTGAATATTGGTCTGTTATGAAGTTTCCAATTATGTCCTCAGCAACCAACCTAAAAATGCTGCACGGTCTTAAAAATAGAATATGTGGAGCAATTGTATCTAGAAAAAAAATCGACTCAAAATGATCAGTATACCATTTTTTGCAATTTTGCACTGTTTGACTACAACCTTCAAAACAGAATGGGAGAGAAGAGCTGCATCACCCATTATACATTATTTTTCAGCAAAAACCAGTAGTCTAAAATTAAGTTAAACAAGAATGCCGTGTATTGGAATAATGGAATAACCCAATGTCATAGTATTATTCATTATTGGTTTTCAACTAAAAACCTTGTTATTAGGTAGGGGTATTGCGGGCGGCGTCAAGCAGGGTTTCAGTTTCCAGTCAATTACTTCTGTTCAGGGTCACTTGCCTAAAATAGAAATACAGTTTCCGGTTAATAACCAGTTCGGATAAACCTATTTTGCTGAAACTTTAGATATAGCAAGCTTGCATAGAGACGTTGCATGAGATTGGATTTGTGGTCAGTTGATCAAGGTCACTAACTTTCTGGAACGGTTCGTCAAGCTTCAAATTGTATTTTAGCATCCTTCAACAAAATGTATGTTATTTGTTAGGAACCAACCATATTCATGTTGGGTATTGATACTGGGGCTTCTTTACGGTCATGTTTTTCGTCCCTAAGAGACCACATAGGTCGGGGGTTTTCTCCGGTACTCCGGCTTTCTCCTCGTGATAAAGCTGAAAAACTAGAAAAAGGCGTTAAACACCATACAAACAAACAAAAAAACGTGATATAGAAATTAACCGCAGATCAATAATTAGAAATACACGTGGGACTCCACAATTAACAGTGAAAATTTGCGCGATGACACAATTTCTGAATGAGACATACTTCTCAGCTTTTTACATATCGAAAGCTTTCTGAAAACCGAACGTAGTCATACCCGTATATAAACCTTTAGCTGTTGGGATTTTGTTACGATCAAGTTAGTGTTTAAGACCAGTATCTTTAGAATATTTATGTCTTAACCCCGACTGCTGTTGATATTAAAAGTTATTCTGATCAAAAAACTTTACTAATTGTAAATGCACAGATTTTTCGACACTACACGGCAACCCTCATATGCAGCTTAAAACCAGGCATGAGGATCTTGTTAAACGCTGCTTTTTCGAAAAAATTGAACGAGACTATAAGTACCTGGTAATTACCCGTAACAGGACTTGGTCAACAAGACGCTTAATTAAATAAATTTACTGACCAAATCTGTCAAATGTTAGATTTTCTGATAGACAACAATTTGTCATGTTGGATAACATGTTTTTCAACAGACTAGTATTCCAATGGATACTAATTGTGCTCTTCTCCTCGTCCGACCTGCCTTTTTTCTCTTGTGAGACCGAGTTCCTAGAAGGCTTGCTGAAGAAGCAACAAAACACACTGACCCAGAAGTTTATTTTCACATTCCGCTATATTGATGTTTTGTCCCTTAACAATGCTTAATTTGACTATCTGCATTCAATCTACCCTTAGCGAGCTTAAAATTGTTTGTTTGTTTGTTTGTTTGTTTGATGATGTTTAACGCCACTTTCAGCAATTTTTCAGCTATATCATGGCGTCCAGTTTTTATTGGGGGAGGAAGCCGGAGAAAACCCCCGACCTGCGGTAGGAAAAATGGCAATCCTTGTCAATTAAGATTGGAGTCGAGTACACCCTGCCTGCAGTGAGAATTGAACCCGCAATCTCAGTGTTGACAGACCACGTGATCAATAGTAGACGAACTACCTTGACCACTCGGCCACCGAGGCCCCGCGAGCTTGAAATTAAAGACACCACCAATACACTAAGCTCGGCCTTTTACTTGGACCTGCTTCTAAAAATAGACTGGGGACTGCAAACTAGACACTACGACAAACACGACTTAAACTTTCCGATTGTAAACTTCCCGTTCATCGATAGCAACATGCCAGCAGTTCCAGCTTCAATCTCTAAAATACGATCGGACATTTTCATAGGTAGTCATTCTTATTCCTGGATATGACTATTTCCTAGACATGACAATGAGTAACTCTACGGGTGTCTAATTAGAGACGGACACTGCTTACTCGTCCGGTGCACCCACGGTTTTTATTGGGTTCGGGTTAACCACTTTCTGTTTTCGTTTTTGGTTTTTGGCTTTGCGTTGCATATGTTTGTCTATATCCGGACTTGTAGTTGTCCATTGTCCACTATTAACTGATCTATTAACAATATATGTTTCTGGTTTTGCAAAAGCACAGGCACCAACTTCTAAAAATCGTGATGGTACACCATAGAGACCTGTTCTCTTACATGGGTTCAGATGTTATTATTTTAAAACAATCTTCACTCACCGGAAGCAGCCCTCTCGTTGAGGGGTTGTCGGGTCATAAAAGTCTGACCGCGGACCACAGTGGTAACGTGTTTTGGGAGTGCCAGACTCCTTTCACGCTAAAGATTCTTTTTGTGTATGTCGATAAAAGTAGGCTCGTTGTAGCTCCTAAAAAGGCTAAAATTTCCGCACTTAACAATACCCCATACTTTTCTAATGCCATTCGACATTTTTTTCCTTTAGTCCATTTTTCCAGATTTATTTATTCTTTGTTAACTTATAGGAAACATGTGCCCTAAGATTGACCACTAACGATCTTCAGTGATAGTTTTCGGATTGACTTGAGCAATATTTGACTAGTGTCGTTTATAACGCAGCGGACCGTTTACCAATCTAACACACGTTTTTACTCGGATCGTTTCAGTTCAGTTCAATGTAACAGTTGTTTCAAGTATTTACTTTCCATAAAATGCGCCGAGGAGTCCTCAGTGATGAATACCAGATTTTACTACGATTGTTGTGTAGTTCGTGTTCTTTATTTTTAGTTTTATGTTTTTGTCAATACTTTTAATTGCGAGTCCTTTTATAATCCTTTGGGTAATTTGTTATTTGTTATTTTGCTTTAAACAAAAACCAATCTAATTAAATTTTAATCTCTCACGTGTTCCCACTTATTGCAATGTCGCTGCGTGAAACTATCAAATGGTCGGAGCAAGAGAGATTTAATTTTAATTTGATGGAACAAAAATTATTAATTTTGGAGACTGTCAAAACGGAATATTGGTCGCAAAATAACTTACAATTTTACGTGAATAGGTTAATTTTCTGTTTATATTGATATATGTATATTGTGTGACCTTGTAAAAAATGCATTTGTTCAATTTGGATGATTGTTATACCACAGTAAAACATTTGTTTATTCTGAACTTGGTAGTTGTTATTGTTACTGCTTGTCTGGTTTGAGGTTGTTGTTTCTTAGGCAATTTTTCGCTACATCATATCGACCAGTTATTTTTAGGAGGAGGTAGCAGGAGTATCCCCTGAAAATCCCCGACCTTTAGCAGAGGCAATCGATTAAGCTGGAGTAGAGCTCTCTCCGCCCGCAGTAAGACTCGAACCCGTAACCTCAGTGTTGACAGACGCTCAATACTAGATGACTAACGTCTTTAACAGACCGAAAACCATGTTATATATTATTATGTAAGTCATTATCGTCAACCCCACAAGTCAGGGTTTCTGTGTCCACATTTCGTTTACTGATGTGGGCACAGAAACCCTGACTTGTGAGTAAATCACGCTGCCTTGTGTTAAATTAGTTTTTTTGAACGACCTTTCCTTTTCTTAAACTTTCACATCGCGGGGGGGGGGGGGGGGGGGGGGGGCTGGCGTTACGAACACTTATAGTCTTTCTACAGATAAGCATTATACGTGGTAATTAATACTGATGACCACAGCGGGAAAGCTTTGAGTCAAAATTTGGGGTTATTCCTTGGCATGCCACTCGGCCCCTACTGTATTTTGAAAGCGTCAAGCTTCTTGCAATATAAGCCCCATTCTTTTTGTTTTCGACAAAGAGTAGCGTTTCTTAAAGCTAAATTTTCCGCACTTTCCAATACTCCATATTAATAAAAGTACAACCTTTTATCAAAATAATATAGATGTAGGTAATTGTTTAGTTCCGAGCAGCCTTTATACTTCTATCTTAACATATAATCTCGGTTGACATGCAAATGCAAAAACAATCCTGATAATCAACTATTTAAATATTATATCATCAACTAGTACTATTAAGTCCAAGTAGTTGCACTGTTATAACTAAAAATAATGTCCGGTATTTTATCTATACAAAATTACTGAGTTCAGCAAACAAGCTCTCTTATGGTGCATAGAAACTGTCGTGCTTTGTCAGCTTAACATACGGAAATGTTATTACCTGTCATACTTATCAACACCGTGCTTACTTATTATTTGTTTGAATATATAGGTTTTGAACGTAACTTTCAGTATTTTTTTCCATCTATATCTCACCGTCTGGTTTTTTATTCGAGGAAGGAAACTGGAGAAATCCGACCTTCGGAAGAAAACTTGGCAATTATTGTCCCACAGTATGGCTCGAACCCGCCACCTAGCGGTGTCAGACACACGATCAGTAGTAATTTCCAACTACCTCAATCACTTAGCTACCGACGTCCCTGTATGCTTATTGTTGGTTGAAATACGGTTTTTGAATTACAATAAATCATTGAAAATACGTACCATTTATAATATACTCTGTCACTCCTCGTTCGATCCGTTCACTATACCGAATGACACTCCGTTTAAACATAGACATCATAAAACACGTTGCATATATATATATATATCTCATTTGAAATAGCACTGTACAACTAGTAATCATATTTTATCAAAGTGAAATATCCACATTTTTTTCAAGCAATAACATAGTCCTATGTCTATTTTCTCTTGTTTCTTGTCACTCGTTTCTTTTTTGTTTCTTCATGAGATGATGTACAATCACGTTTACGTTTTGTTCCCGTCTTTGTTTCTTCTTCGTCGCGTTTCTCGTGTCTTGTGTTATGTTTGATCGGGGCAACCCTTTTGTTGTCTGACCGTATCTTGCTTTCTATTCTGTAAACAACAGATTTTACAGATTTTTTATTTTTGTTACCTACGCTCGAGTCTGTTCCTAATTTCTGATTGTGCTTCTCTTTTTGTTCAAGTCGGTCTTTGTTTCCTCTTTGTTCATCGGAGTTCAAGTTGTGCTTTTGTTCTTTCAAGTCTGATATTTCTTCTTCAGGCGATGAATCATCATGTCCATCAAGACTTATGGCCGACCTGTCTAACCAAGGCTTTTCATACCTTATGATATATACACTTTTTTCAAAACTTATATCACTTGTGTTGGAAAAAGTCGACGAATTGGAACTTGTATCACTTGTGTGAGAAAAAGTCGACGAATTAGAACTTAGACTTTCATCATGGAGACTGTCGTCTATTATTATCACAGATGATTCGTGATTTCTTGGCATTTTAAAGGATGTGCTGAAAAGGAAATCCAGAAATCATTTGCATTTTTGCAGCCATATTCCAGAGGAAGCCGAAGTTCTCTCTGAAGACCTTGACCTTCGACAGGAAAACTGGCAATACCTATAGGTGTAAGGAATCAGCGAATGGTCGAAAGTGGTAATATGAAAACCATTTGAAGCAGACGGTTGAAAAAACAATATCTGCCGAATATTGTGGGTTCTCACCAGGTGTTCGTGTTTCCTTTGTCGTATAAATATAAGTCTGCCCAATTTACATATCCAGTCGGATGCGTAAAATTTACATTTTGGGTCCGGGTCTCTATTAATGTCTGTCTGTATAAGAACAGGTCCGCCCAATTTACGTATCCGGCCAGATACGTAAAATTAACAATTTGGGTCCACCCGTATAATAAGAATGGGTCCGCCCAATATACGTATCGAGTCTTTATTTTGAAATTAAAGATATGAAGACGGTCTACGCAATTACTTAATTATAACATATGCTATATATGGGTTCAACTAGTACTTATGAAATACAGCTATTATTATTATTATTATTATTATTATTATTATTATTATTCATGCTATACATGCTATAAATTATATAAATTAAATTATTTTATTTTCCACCCTTTTTTACAAGTTCTGAGTAGATAAAACTAAAAAATTGGTATGTTCCCCAAGCGCTTTTTCCAAATGGGACCTTGAAAAATGGAAAAAAAAATATTGTAGATCAGTCACTATGGAAATCGATGCGTTGGGGACTTCATATCGTGTTATATATATTATCAAACACATGCATGCACTTATCAGAAGGGAGTCTAAGAGGGCCAGAGGATCCATTACACTTTTACAATATGGAAGCTGTCAGTGGCATAAACTCTTAGTGTCACCATAACTTGTAGGAAAACGGGAAAGGAATGTGATCGCGTCGTTGGTGTTTTTAAATATGCCTGAAACCTTATATGCACAAGTCCAATATCGTTGGACTTTATAGTCTATACCTCAGATCAATGTCTGCATTATCTTATAGTCCAACGAGTATCACTATCTCTTGAAACTCTGTTTCTGCGTATATTTTGATCACTTCTGCAGTTATAATGATCAGACTTCCAATTTAACCAACCAATTTAAAATACACAATGCATTAGACTATCGCAAGATACATGGAGTTCACACGGCTCGCGCTTGCCCAATTGGTCCCAATTGGCAATGCATTACTGTGTTTACTGTGGAGTTCACCGGGTTCTGCCACCCAGTGCCAAATTCTTTTATTTTCGTTCGAAATAATGCATTTTTAGTGGGTGGTTCAAATGGAAGTCTTTTTGTTATAATATATATGTTTACATGCGTTCCTATGCTTGTAAATGATGTCTTACGTCTTACGTCTTCTTTGTAAATTCCGCCTATACCAGGCGCACCACCAAATTTTCTTCAGTGTAAAAAGTCATTTTGTAAAGAACAGCACTAGGGTGGGATACAATAATAAAAAAGGAAACCAACCGGGATAAAAATGAATAAAATGAATTAAAATGGCAGACCATAAACTTTTTATTTTATAAGTTCTGGCAATAAAATTAATATGAAAAACTGTAAATTTTAGGACTACGAGGGTATGCAAAAGTTTAATAAGAAATGCAGACCCATAATAAATTTCATGGGTCAGTGGCTTAAACGTAACTTGGAAAGGCGTATCTGTAAAATGTGTAATTTATGGGTCTGGGGCTATTAATAAGGCGGACCCGTAAACTGTACGTAGTATTGGCCCGGATCTATTAAATTTATTATAAAGGTGGACCTATATTTTATGAGTCAAGGGCTCCTTATAATAAAAACACTTGAACTGATTGGAGCTTTCGGCCGTGCTTCTGACTTTCATCTGACACCATTAATGGAAACACAAACGTCATAAAGTTTAAGAGTTGTTACAAAAAGGGGTGAGATATATTTCTAGAAGTGAGTGTGACAACGGTTTAAATACCAAGAAACGGTAATCCTATACATAGCTGCACAAAATTAATTATAAGGGTATTTCATATCATAGAAAGAGAAAAATTCAACCGTATCATTATAATCACTTGTCTATTTGCGAATAAAGTCAGTAGAGACATTATAAAAATATTAAAGTGGCCTTTAAAATGTGCACCTCTATCTTAAAACAATGATCATATTTAACCACAGGTCCAGCAGCCCCAAAAGAAAGCTAAAAAAAATTTATTGCTAAAACCTGAAAAATGCAAGTTTATTTGGAGATTATAAAGTCAATTGTTAGTGTTTATATTAAAAGAAAAGCAGTCTACACGTGAAATTACAGTACTAATATTATTTTACATCGGACATATAATAGACAAAAATCAAAAGCGGGCCCAAAATGTTAACATTATGGGTCCGGGCGGACCCGGACCTGTAATTATACGACACCATCCCCCTTATTACCACTCGACACCATTAAAGCTGGACAATTAATTTTTGAAAGTGAAGAGAAACGTCATTAAAACAATATAAAAATAATGACACCAATATTTGATAATGACTAAATTACAAATGTTCTACTGAAACAAATAAATTAATATATACAGTAGATGCTTATGTACATTTTTTTAAATATTGCTATACATATAAAGAACAACGTTACCTTCTTCCTCGACAAGGTATGGTAAACATAATTCATTAGGATTTCGTGAGTAGATCTCATACAGAACGAAAATAATGTTCAGTATGCAAAGCGCGTAACCAAAGATAAAATGTAATGGATGGTAGAAGATGTTACATTTTTATAACTTTATTATTAATATGTGTGTTTAATTCGTAGAGAATGCTTCATTTATATATTTGAAAATAATCTTTACTTTTAATGTTCTGTTTTGTGGTTTTCTTTTGTAGAGCTCTAAAATGCATTCGCCCATCGTAATGATGATGATCGTTAGCTTTTCGCAATTCAATCTGCCTTTCACCCACACAATTAAAGCAATGTGTTCTAAGCGACTAAGCATACAACACTTAACACATTTTTTATTCATTGTACAGATGGATAGTGATCGAACCCATTAAATAGACAGTAGAGATTTATGTTGTTAAGAACAATTTGCGTTACCATCTATTGATATAAATGATTTTAGCCTGCAAAGTTTGGTCCTATCACCAGCCCCCTCCCCCACCCCGCCATAAAAGAAAAGTGTTGTGTGGTTATCAAAATAGCATCGTAGCGAATACTAAAATTGTTGTTCCTTGTTTAACTGATGCGAGTGGGTAATGGGGGAGGGTCGAACCCATAGAAAAAGCCATGGTTACATAATTTAGGTACTGTTCTCCTCTCGTTAAAGTACATCACTGCACACTAAAAGACCTGGATAAAAGAAAGACTTTTAAATGAAGTCGTAAAATTTACAACTCTCTAAGACGACGATAAAGATAAAGATAGAGAATATATCGTTAAAACAGACGAAATTGACATCTAACACGAGTCCCAACACAAAACTTCAGTTAAAACTCCCACGGGCTTTAAATGTTCATATGATACATGACCAAAGTAAATTTGAAAGCGAATACAATTTCAAAAAGTTAGCAGAAAAACGATGTATTCTTATTAGTAAATACTTGGAGATAATCATTCCCATTTCTGAATATTTCTTTCTGACACGTTGAATGTTGTAAAAAATGAAATACAAGACAAGCTCTGTAATATTTTTTTTATAAATATAGAGTGCCTTGTTTTTTATCACCTGAGTTTATTTTAACCGCTGTATTTCATGCATATGTGTCCTTTATATTCAACTTGCAGTTAAGTGAAAGACCTGGTCATTTGTACTCAAAGGTTTGCCGATAAGCATGCAAAAAACGCAAATAAGGACAAGTCAGCTTTAAAGTACATTGTGGAAACTCCCGCACTCTAGGCTTTTCCGAGCTTTTCAAAAACATTCTTTTTTTTCTGGAAACATTTACCTCAATAATTTTTAATTTAATAAAACTAAATAATTTAATAACTTACAGTCAGTAATTGTTTTATTACAAGAATAATATCAACATTTTCCTTCATCAGAAAAACAGAGGATGCTTACATTTTGTAATTGTAAGCATTTATGATCATTAATCATTTTATGATCATCTAAATGTATTCAAATATGTTTTCTCATTAACAACCAACATAGTAGGATAGAAGGTTCTGTACTAAATGACCTCAATTTATAAAGTACTGTTTTCAAACATGGCCATCATGAACATGAGAAATAATCTTTTTTTTTTAATAAAAAAAGCTGTTATACTTTGTCAAAAGTTTAATATACAAACAAAATAAGCACAACACAAAATAATTCCAGGTTTATGCTAATATTAAGATGTTACCGTTACTGTGCTACATGTAATTGCTTAGATATAACAGGGACAGTCTATACTGGACTGTCCCTGGA
>OX104111.1:40508376-40601066 GCA_944474755.1 Limnoperna fortunei | reverse complement strand
TTCTTACTATATCAAGCGTGTATATCACTTTATTTGGACTTAAACATACAAGCAGTTTTATTTAATTATCCAGGACATTAAAATTTTTATTAGTGTTAAAATTTTAACATGTTATTTCTTTACATACTGCATTGAATGAAGATTAAGTGCTTTAGATCCTACCACTGACAACTAAATGCACTGCGTTGGAAGGCCCGTCTAGGTAGGTCTTATAATAACATGATGCTTAATGGACCATTTTACATCCAGTTTTTAATAGCACACATTTTATTGTGACATCTAAGGATCCTGTGATGTAAGGTGTGGATATAAACAATCTTGTATGTGTCAACATTGAAAATCTGGTAAAACAGGCAGAACCTGTTCTTCATAGTGATTCTCATCTTTTTTTATTTTGTTTCAGCTCAAGACATTTATATAACCCCGTTCAACTAGAATATAGAGCTGTAATAAGTGTTAAAGTGGAAAAATTGGCGATTTACCTGTATTTCTCACCTGTACATCTTGTTTGGCCTGTTTCATCACATGTTTCAGAATACGAGTTTGTCAGAGGATTTATCAAAGTCTGATTGATTCTTGCTTTCCAGAAATTACTTATTAAGGTAAGTGCGACTTATACTGAATGTTTACTATAAATATAATAATTATATTCTTTCTTATGCCCATTTATAATAACCTTTTATTGATAAATAGTAGTAATTAATGTTACCTGATTAAAATTTAAAATACCATTAGTATTTTCATTAAGAAGATGATTTCTTCAGTGTTGCATTTAAATATAAACCAAAATTTAGTTCACATGAACTTACCAGTATATAGTATAAGCACACTAGTGAACATAAGTAGTAATCTTTGCATCAATTTTGGATGATTACTGAACTCCTAAGTGTACAATGTACAAAGGGTGTTACTGTCAAGTGATTCATTATAGTATAAATTAAACTTATTTTTAAATAAAATCAAACATTTTAAAGATAATCTCTTTATTAATAGTCATATTCATATTAAGCGTGGGAGGTTTGTGGGACATTAGGAATAGTATGTCATCCGTACAGACATAAAAAGTCATTAATGATAGTTGGTTTTTTTTGTGTAATAAAAGAGTTTATATATACAATGTATAATAAACATGAGACAAAATAACATGACGACTGTAATAAAAAATGTCTGTGAGAGTGTAAATTTAATTGTTTTTAAAAGGCAGCTAAATGTTTATATTTTCATCTGTATCAGAAATTTGGTAGCAAGTTTAAAAATAAAATAAACCAATTAAGCTGAATGGAAGCTGAATTCTGCTGTTTTCTTCCTCGCTAGAATTACCCATAATTCATGTGTACTACTATATAATACATATTGTCAAACAAATTAACTGTATTCTCTTTTAATGAAAAAAATAAAGACCTAACAATTATTTTCAATAAGTATAGATGTTGCTGCACTCTGGAATCGAATATTGGCTTAGCATAATATTAGGAAAATATCATACTCTCAGATCTTCTTTCATTTGTGATTTTCTTTGAAAATGTTTTTTTGTGATTTCCATATTTGAATCTCTGTCTTTTGAAATTACTTGTAATCCAATACTGGTTTCTGGAAATTACATCAGACAAATTATTCAAAATAAACATCAGTAAAAGATTAATGTTTGTAGTTGTCCTTGTTTAATGTCACTGTGTGTCATTCTAGGACAATTTTACTTCAGATGACAAAATCCTAATTGACATACCACATGCCCATCCATCATTTGTTGATCATGTGTTTTATACAAATATTGTTATGTGTTGTTTGATCACCTGTATGTGCTAATTAAGGTATTTTAAAGGTATGTATTGGTGTAACTTATTTAGTTAATTGATATATATCACATCATTTTTGTTGTAAAGGCAACATACTCACAAATGATACAATCCATAAATTGGTCAGTACATAGTCAGTGTGCTGTGTAAGACAATGTGAGAAGCAGTATATAAGAATGCTGTATATAAACATAGACATTGTTGAAACATTTTACATTTAAGTGACTGCACTGGAGTTTTTTTATGAAGCATTGCTATTTTAATAATATTTATTGTTTTTAAGTTATAATCATAGTTTAGTTTCTCAATTTAATTACAGGGCTATAGATTTTTGTTTTATATTTGGACTTTATATCCATTAATTACATGTATGCTTGCATTGTAACACTAATAGTGAATAAGTTACAGTATAACTTGTGAAAGGTATTAGAATATTTAAAAGGACATTGAACTGAGTTTTTGAATTGAGCAGTTATATTTAAATACTGTCTGCAGTTTTTCTCAGATATAATAAACTAATGGATATTATAATTTGTTGAGGGACTAAACTTTGTACATTATACAATAAATAATGCTTATTTCTATAACATCAATATATTGTGTGTTATAATCCTACAATTTTCACATGCATAAAGATTATGAAAGAAAGGGGAAATTTATTTCCCTTAATTTACAAATTTTAACTCTGACAAATTGAATTTTGAAAATGTAATGAGAGATCTATTGCATCAAAGCAATACCTTATAACACATTAAATAAAGCAGATATGACATATATTTCTTTGTAACTTGTTTAATATGTTTGGTAACACACGATGCTTGTTATGAAGGTCCAATGAGCCATAGTATAGGACCTTACCTCATATATTACTTCTTCCTAAAAGACTAAGTGACTTATAGACCACAGAACTGTGTTAGTATACCTGTTAAACTCTCTGAAGTACCATACCATTAGGAATAATTCAAGTCATCTGAAACAGTAAAGAATATAATGATAGTTAAAGGTTTCAGGGTGTTGGATATTATACTGTTATGTTTTACCATGATTTAAAATATCAGAAAACTTATTTGAAATTCTGTTTAAATAAAAAAAAATTGAAGATTTGTTTGCAGAGATAACATTTAACTTTAGTGTTTAACTATGACACAAGGTTAACATAGTTTTTGTAGCATACATATTAAGTTTGTAAAGAAATCTTTTTGGGTATATATTTCTACATTTTAGTCGTGTGTATATTTTGACCTGTCTTATGTATTTTTGATCTAGATTTTGCATTAGACACAGTTGGTTTGAACGAACATCAAGGTGGAGGGAAGTATCTTTTGGGGTTATTTATTTACTGTGCTAACTGTGGTATAATTTACATGAAAAATTTTGGTAGTTGTAACTTCTACTGATGTTTTTTGGTATAACTGGGCTGTTTGGAACATGACTGCATACACAGTCAATCCCTTTTAGACATGACTGGATATACAGTCTTTTGGCTGTGTGATGGTAACACTTGTCTACTTGGAACATGACTGCATACACAGTCAATCCCTTTTAGACATGACTGGATATACAGTCTTTTGGCTGTGTGATGGTAACACTTGTCTACTTGGAACATGACTGCATACACAGTCAATCCCTTGGAACATGACTGGATATACAGTCTTTTGGCTGTGTGATGGTAACACTTGTCTACTTGGAACATGACTGCATACACAGTCGATCCACTTTGGACATGACTGGATATACTGTCTTTTGGCTGTGTGATGGTAACACTTGTCTTCTTTGAACATGACTGCATACACAGTCAATCCCTTTTGGACATGACTGGATATACAGTCTTTCGGCTGTGTGATGATAACACTTGTCTACTTGGAACATGACTGCATACACAGTCAGCCTTCTTAGAACAAGACTGTATTCATATTCAGTCCTATGACTGTGTGATGGTAACAGTTGTCTACACAGCACATGAGTGTATATAGTCAGTCCTATAATAGTATCTGGTCATATTCCCTATTTTCGGAATACAAGAGTTACTGCCCATTTTCAAGAGTTGTCTTTCATAACAGCAGGTATCCAGTATTGAACAGATAGGGAAAAATTACGTTTTTATTTTTTTAAAATAATGTCTGTGGACTGATTCTTCCAGTACAACTGAAAAAAACTACAGAATTAGTTTGCAAATCATAATAAATTTTACCGGATGCTTTACTATATGTGAATAAAAAAATATTGTAGAAAAACTACTTTTTACCCACAGTAGGTACAATAAAGTACCTGCTCTAAAGAACAGATAACTCTGCACATGGGAGATAAATCTTGTTTACCGCAAGTAGGGAATAACTGTGTTATGGTAATGCTTGGATCCTTGGAAAATGACGGTATACACATTTAATCATAGGGCTGTGTGATGGTAACACTTGTCTACATGACTGTATATGGCTGTGTGTTTGAAAGACGTGTCTTGCTTGGAACATGACTGTATACAGTCAGTCCTGTGACTGTATGATGGTAACACTTGTCTACTTAGAACATGACTCCTATGACTACGTGATAGTAACAGTTGTATATTTGGAACATGACTGCTTTAAGTACAAATGAAATATAAACTAAAAATGAAAACTATGTATGGTATGTTCATCATTATTATGGTCAAATTATTGCACATCAAGCCATTTGATAAATGAGCTGTAACAGTTGGTTACAACAATGTAGGATCCCATTAGAACAATGTTACAACAATTAATTATCCCATCAGAGTGAGTCAGACCCTGATAACAGATTGAACAGTCATTATTTGGTTGTTTGTAACTTGTTTCTGATTTTATATAATACAAACAAATAAATGGGTCATATTGCCCTTCAACATAAAACTATTAGAACATGAATCAGTACTCTTAATGGTTTGAGTGACACAAACAGACTAAGAAGATATTCTATTGGGACATTTCAGGTCCCTCTACACTTCAAAATGATAATAGTTACCAGTTGTATATGTTAGCACAGTACAGCTAGTAAGTTGATGTTAAAACAGAAACAGGTAGAACAACCTCAAAGTTAATTGTTGTTTAAAACTATCATATCTCATCAAATATTTTGACCAATTGTAAAAGAGAATTCAGAACAAAACCAATTGTGATAAGTAGCTTTTTCAGTATTGATGTATTGTAGTCAATAGTTGAAATTTTGTTTGTCTGCCAGAGGTATTACACCATAGTTTCGAAAAAAATTTTGCTACAGGTTATTATGATCCTCAGTTTTTATTACAGACAGAAACTATAGAATGTGATGATGTTTGTGTCATCCAATTACTTGTAGTTGGAAAGTTTAAATGGTACTGTAGACCATAAATATCAGCTTAATTAGCCGGCCATACTATGTTTTTTTTGTTTGTTTGATGGTGTTTAATGCCACTTTCTGCAATTTTTCAGCTATATCATGGCGTCCAGTTTTTATTAGGGGAGGAAGCTGGAGTACCTGGAGAAAACACCCAACCTGCAGTAGAAAAACTGACAATCCTTGTCAATAAAGATTGGAGTCGTGTACACCCTGCCTGCAGTGAGACTCAAACCCATAATCTCAAGTGTTGACAGACCACGTGATCAATAGTAGACGAACTACCTTAACCACTCGGCCACAGAGGCGACCGCCATACTTTGTAAAAAATTATATAATTTTGAGTAGATATTTTGTCATATACATTAAAATAGCAAGGACAAGAAACAATCAACAAGAGCTGTAGGTCATGGGACAATTAAAAATCCCTTCAAACAAACAACAAGAGCTGTAAGTCAAGGAATGATTACAAATCCTGACCAAACAAACAACAAGAGCTGTAAGTCAAGGAATGATTACAAATCCTGACCAAACAAACAACAAGAACTGTAAGTCAAGGAATGATTACAAATCCTGACCAAACAAACAACAAGAACTGTAAGTCAAGGAATGATTACAAATCCTGACCAAACAAACAACAAGAACTGTAAGTCAAGGAATGATTACAAATCCTGACCAAACAAACAACAAGAGCTGTAAGTCAAGGAATGATTACAAATCCTGACCAAACAAACAACAAGAGCTGTAAGTCAAGGAATGATTACAAATCCTGACCAAACAAACAACAAGAACTGTAAGTCAAGGAATGATTACAAATCCTGACCAAACAAACAACAAAAACTAAGTCAAGGAATGATTATAAATCCTGACCAAACAAACAACAAGAACTGTAAGTCAAGGAATGATTATAAATCCTGACCAAACAAACAACAAGAACTGTAAGTCAAGGAATGATTACAAATCCTGACCAAACAAACAACAGGAACTGTAAGTCAAGGAATGATTACAAATCCTGACCAAACAAACAACAAGAACTGTAAGTCAAGGAATGATTATAAATCCTGACCAAACAAACAACAAAAACTGTAAGTCAAGGAATGATTACAAATCCTGACCAAACAAACAACAAGAGCTGTAAGTCAAGGAATGATTACAAATCCTGACCAAACAAACAACAAGAACTGTAAGTCAAGGAATGATTACAAATCCTGACCAAACAAACAACAAGAACTGTAAGTCAAGGAATGATTACAAATCCTGACCAAACAAACAACAAGAGCTGTAAGTCAAGGAATGATTACAAATCCTGACCAAACAAACAACAAGAACTGTAAGTCAAGGAATGATTATAAATCCTGACCAAACAAACAACAAGAACTGTAAGTCAAGGAATGATTATAAATCCTGACCAAACAAACAACAAGAACTGTAAGTCAAGGAATGATTACAAATCCTGACCAAACAAACAACAAGAACTGTAAGTCAAGGAATGATTACAAATCCTGACCAAACAAACAACAAAAACTGTAAGTCAAGGAATGATTATAAATCCTGACCAAACAAACAACAAGAACTGTAAGTCAAGGAATGATTACAAATCCTGACCAAACAAACAACAAGAACTGTAAGTCAAGGAATGATTATAAATCCTGACCAAACAAACAACAAGAACTGTAAGTCAAGGAATGATTACAAATCCTGACCAAACAAACAACAAGAGCTGTAAGTCAAGGAATGATTACAAATCCTGACCAAACAAACAACAAAAACTGTAAGTCAAGGAATGATTATAAATCCTGACCAAATAAACAACAAGAGCTGTAAGTCAAGGAATGATTATAAATCCTGACCAAACAAACAACAAGAACTGTAAGTCAAGGAATGATTATAAATCCTGACCAAACAAACAACAAGAACTGTAAGTCAAGGAATGATTACAAATCCTGACCAAACAAACAACAAGAACTGTAAGTCAAGGAATGATTACAAATCCGGATACAGAAAACATGTTGATGTCACTAACATATGATTTTTCACATTTTATTGATATTGAAATTACAATTGAGTACCATCTAGATCGTAATTATAGATCTAAGAAATTTGCATATACCACTTTTCAAACATTATATACCAGTTATCAAAAATATACATTATATACAATATAATACCCTATAGGTATTTTGTTTTTTAATGTCACTGATATAATGTACACTCCAGGCATTCAGTTTGGGGTATAACTCTGAAATGGTAGATTATTGTTTTGTTATGGACGTTTGTTAATAGTACATGTTTAATAAAGATTGGGTTACAGTTCATTGAACCTTTCAGTTATATTGAAGATTATGCTTTTTTTTAGGTTAAATATTCTATATATTTAATAACAAGAGGAAGGTGTGAATTTTTTTTCAGTAGTTTATTAGGTTGAATAGTGTTTACTTTATTAAAATGCAGTGAAGATTTGCTGTTTGCAATAATGTATACTCTATTAAATCATTTTATTTTTCTAAATAGACATCCTGAATATAGCTGAAATATTGCTTGCTGAACGTAAAACAAAAATCAATCAATCAATCAATCAATATTTTTCTGAATACTGTATAATATACAATAGATATAGTTGGTTGGGGTTTTTTTTAGATCATGGTTTATTTAATTATGTACTGTAATAATACATGTATATAATTAGGTGAAATAGATCTGAGTTTTAAGGAGTAATGATGGATTTATTAGGTTGAGTACTTTATAAGTTAGAGAAGAAAGCTGGTGGGATTCTTCATCATTAACTCAATTTTCTTGTGCACTGGCAGGAAAAACAAAGTGTCAGTGACTATTGTATTCATCAAAACCTTGTAGGAAAATCAATGGAGAAAACAATTATGTAACTTTAATTACAGAATCCAATGTAAGCATAATAGCCCAGTAATTCACTTACTAGAAATGAAGCATCAATTTAGGAAATGTTGTTGATTTTGTTAATTTTTTTTACTTGAATTAGAACAACTGATGTTTGCAAACTTCTTGTTATATTTCAGGTTTTTTTTTAATTTTAGCTGTTTTAAAGTAATATAATTTGTGAAAACCAAACTTATTAATACCAGGTGTAAATTTGCAATTATTTATTAATTAGAAATAAGAGTTTGATACAGAAACCTATTGGTAGGCTTTAACTGAAATTATGTTAACAGTAGATTGTTTGTTTGTTTAATGGTGTTTAACGCCACTTTCAGCAATTTTTCAGCTATATCATGGCATCTAGTTTTTATTGGGGGAGGAAGCCAGAGTACCTGGAGAAAACCCCGACCTGCGCTAGGAAAACTGGCAATCCTTGTCAATTAAGATTGGAGTCGAGTACATTCCTGCCTGCAGTGAGAATCGAACCCGCAAATCTCAGTGTTGACAGACCACGTGATCAATAGTAGATGAACTACCTTGACCACTCGGCCACCGAGGCCCCTGTTAACAGTAGATCATGAAATGACACCAATGTCACCACTTGGGATCGAACCCTGGATCTTTGTGTCACCAGCAAGCCCACTAACAAGTGAGCTTAAGAAGTAATTGGATTGTTCAGTCAAGTCTCACTGGCTTTATATCCACTACCTCCTAGAAGGCAGATAGAATACATGTAGGTTCTTGAATTGATTGTCAATGTAACGGTAGAGCATGAGGTAACACCAATGTCACTTCTTTGGATTAAACCCTTACCAGCCAGCTCGTTAAAAAGTGAGCTTAAAAGGTACTCCATTAACTTAGTCAACTTTAACTGGAGATATGTCTACTGCTGGCTAAAACACATAAGTCTCCTGTTACATTATTTTTGGGGAACAAATCTTTGCAAAGAAAAGTCATGTTTATGGTTTTTAATTTATTCAGTGATATGTTCATTACATAAGTAGACTGCTTTTCGAATATTTTGCTTCTAGGTTCCACCATTGAGTCTTGATTCGATGTTTTTCTAGCATAGTCAATTTGATATAACCATAATATATGTGACCAACATTTTATTATGAGTTACATCTGGCTATAGCAGTTTTATTCTTAATTTGTACATAGCCTTAATACAGCTTTAAATCAGTATTATCTTTGATATTTATTTACTTTTTAGCTTTTGTTTGAACCAGAGATTAGTATGAGTTGCCCTATTTTGTCTCCCTTTGGCCGAAAATACTACAATTTCTGAACTACAAATAAAAGTAGGAACTTTAGTATAGAAAAATATTTGTGCATGGACAAAGTTCATGCCTGTTCTTTGGTTGCATCAGTATTGACTGTATATTGCATAAATGTCCAGATACCTGTAGCTATGTTTTCACTTGAAAAGTGTGAAATTATTAAGTGTCTCACTCTGACACATTTTCACTCTCACACAATTAGCATCATTAAATTTGACACTATTGGTTAAAAATAAAAATGTTATTATATTATTGCTTGTTATAATTATTGGAGATTTAGTATTCATTTTCTTTATTTTAATTCAATTCTGTTATTTTAAACTCTTTTGAAAAATCTTTTTTTTTCATGTGGCTATATATGAAATTGTATTGACATGAATTATTGACCAAAAAATTAATTACTTTAAGATGAATGGTCCAATATATTACATAATTGCATTTCCAAGGGACAGAACCTCCAATCATTAATGAGACAATGATGTTTACACATGAAATAATAATGAACATGATTAGGTTACATTCAGGTATTGTCAGAAGTCAGGTGACAATTTAATTGTTAAGTGCTTTGCTTGAAGCATGTTTCGCTGTACTGATAACGATTATTGTTGATCACTGAGGAATGATTTGCTCACCTTAGGAGATAACAATAGTGAGTTTGACCAGTTGCAGATATCAATCAAATATTTTACTGTCTCATCTTGAGATCTGCTCATAATGCAAAAATGAGCCAATATAACTGATATTTGTGATAGTGAAACCGTTGATGTCTGCAACTTCTGTATAGGGGTTTAAATTGTAATGTTTAAAAACCTGGCTTCTTCCATAAATGGCCGATTTCTGATACAGATGACCCAGCACAGATGAGCTCACGCGCACACATCTGTACTTGCTACGTCATCCAATCAAAACGCCAGAAACAAGAACGTTGTTATGGAATCATAACAACGTTCTTGTTTGACGTTCTTGTTTCCGGCATTCTGATTGGACGTCAGAGACATTGGAGTCTAAAACAATGGAGAGTCTATAGATTACAGCGACGTGAAAGTTGTTGGTTTACGGAAGAAGAAATGCCGTACTTTCATACGTTTTTGGGAAAGTCCGTGTGATCTTTCACTCGTGATAGAAATTTTTATGTCTTTTGGCTCGTTCCGCTGCGCTCCACTCACGAAAAGACATAAAATTTCTATCACTCGTGAAAGATCAACCGGTCTTTCCCAAAAGAGTATGAAAGAACCTATTGATCTCATTTTTACATTCAATCAGATACATTGTTATTAGCTTACCTGACCCAAAAAGTCATGTAGGCTATTCTCATCACTTGGCATTCATTGTCGTCATCATCATGGGCCATAACTATTAACATTTCAATCCTTTCTTGCAAAACCACTTGGCCAATTGGAACCAAACTTGGTAGCAATGTTTATTGTGTCATTCTTAACATAATTTGAGTTTTGGGTTATCAAATATTCAATATGGATGCCAGGGCCCTTAATGCCTGCTGATTTGCTGAACTTCAAAAAATCTTCTCACAAATCACTGATTTGAAATCTTACAGAAATGTACCTTAGATGGTCCTCTACAAAGTTTGAGTTTTTTTGCTGATTCAAAATCAAAGATGGCCACCACTGTGGAACATAACTTTACATAGGAACCTATTGGAAAAACATACAAACAGTTCTTCTTGAGAGACTCTAGTTTCAGTGTTGAATTTTATTTTTACCTATGAATTGGAGACATAAAATATAGCCTTGATTTCTTTTTTCCTCTAAGAATACCTACTGGAATTAATAAATCTATGAGAAACATTCTAAACTATATTTATAAAAGGATAGGTTATCTGAATGTTCTGAAGACACAGAATATGTTACATGGTATCAAGCAGACTTGCATGAAGAATATGTAATTTATTGTTTGAAATTAAATAAACTTGGGATAGTTTATTGCTGTTCTTGTGGAGATGGGGAAAATTTCATTGCACAAAATGACTTGTTTTGCTTCTTCTTAATGGAACTATGCAGTAAAGGAGCATAAGATCAATCAGTAGTGTGCTATTAAGGTTTGGGATACTGGTATAAATCACTCTGATATCAATAAAATTCCACAACATGTATCTTGTTGTTAAACTGCAGATGCTGTTCATAAGTTTTAATGACAAATATTCATTTTTTTGTAGTTTAAAGCTGAATAGAAAATATCTTGTTCAGGATGTATTGAATATTATAGGGATATAAAATGTGTACTCTTTAGATAGATTATTCATTCAATCTCGATAATTTTATTACCAGTCTATTCAATAAAGTAAGCGATTTTCCATACTCTTGAGAAATATTATTGACATTTTTTTTTATTTGTGACATAATTCCATCAATAAAACTTTAGAGCATGTTTGCCATGATATGAGATTCATCAGACATGCTGTATATGGAATCATCCTTTGTACTGACGAAAAACCATTGATTTGCACATTGAATTAAGGATATTTATTTTCCCTGTTTTTAAGTTGTTGTTAGTTCATATGGTAACCGGTAGAAATTTCCCAGCATTCCTCTACAACGCTTTTTGGAAGTACATTTCATGTCTAATATCTTCGTCATCTCTCAGGTGTAAAAAACATGTTTAATTCATTAGCCCCTAAGTATTGTTTTATTTCTTTGTTCACTAATTGATGATTGAACTCTGAAGGTACAGATTTTATGTCTGCCTTTTCATTGTTTTTTCTTTTGATCTAATTTTGTAGTAACATATACATTTTAGACAACTGAAAAAAAAACAGCTTAATAGATTTCAAGTTTCAAATATATTGTATAAATTTAATGTAAATTATTGAAAATAACATACTGTAATCTTAAGTTTAATTATTTAAATGAGAATCATCCCACCAAATGAAAAATAATTTTTTTATGAATACATCATATTTCCCACCCTTACCAATCTAGATACACAGTGTCAATTAAGAAACCAGTATAAGCTATTTCTACCAAACTTTACTTTTTCAACAATATTGTAATGTGGCTTAAAAGATCTAAATAGTTTTACATGGTCATACTATACTCCTGGGATGGAAAAATATGCTTAAGTGATAAGATGTGACATTTCATTTGATTTTCCTCCAGAGAGTATTGTATATAGATATTAACTCTGGTCCACAGATCTTGTATTATGACAGATGTTAACAACAGAATTTGATACAAAATACATTGGTTCTATAAGTGTTTAGGTAATACACAAAAGTCAGTAAGTTTTAGACTTGCCACAAGTCCCTTTTAATTTTTTGCTATTAGAAAGATATGTCTTTTTTTTATCAATATTTCCTATTCTGCACACAAGTGGATAGTATAGAATGTTCTGAAGATATATCTCTAATAACAAATTCATAGGGACTTGTAGCAAGTTTAAGTAAGTTTAAACGTGAATGTGGAACTCTTGTTTAGGTAATTTACATATGGAAACACAAATTTTTTTTACTTTTTTCTGCAAATTAGCACAGTATACATACATTCAAGCTCACCCTATGCTTTTGGCTGTATAGCCTAATCTACCCCGAAATGACAAAGTTAAGTTCAGATGTCTTACCTTTGGGCTCTTCCCCCAGTATAAAGTTCATTTTTATATGAACTTTTTTTAAACAACAGTTATTGCCTTTGAAATCAATGTATGGGGGATCGATTCTTATATAAGGTCATAAATTGGTCATAACTTAATGAACATCTGACACATAATACAGCTAAGTAATGGCCCTTAACAACCCAGGAAGTACAACAACTATTTATCTGTATTGGCCCTTAACAACCCAGGGAGTAAAACATCATTTTTATTGACCTTACATGGATATATGTCATTAATGAGGATTTTAATCCACCAATGGGGATACAGACAAAATAGATCTGTTAGTATAATACCTCGACTGATACTGCAATATCATTGGCTTTAATGCATCACATATCCCAGTGTCAAGGACAAGGATATCAGTCCAAAATAAGGAGATATACCTATCAATAGCAGAAAATATATCTATAATTAGCAATAAGATATCTAGTCAGCAGATATATACTTCATTAGCCAGGAGATATCTTTCATCCTAATATGACGTGCTTTCTTTGAGAACACAACTGTGGTAAAAAAATTATTTATCATGAGCAACACACGCTTAGGAGGGCGTGTTTTAAATGGCTGTTCCAATCACAAAACTTTAACTCCCACCGGAAAGCTATTGCGTATGACGTATAAATCTTATAAATAGCGACACACGCTATCATTATTCGTTGCAATATATTGTGTGTTACATTGAGGGAACAGCCAGTTTATGGTGGAAATGATGTTTTCTATAGGTACGAAAATATTATAAATGTACTCTAATTGCCTTGTTAGAATAGAAATAATTCAGGGAGGCTGTGATTTATCATTGTTTAACAACTGGATGACCATTTATGTCGTCGCTCGGGATAAAATAATAAGACATAAATGGTCACCCCGTTGTAAAACAATGATAAACCACAGCCTGCGTTAATTATTTCTTAATTAGCCAGGAATATATATTCATCAATAACTTGAAGGTATACATCTTAGAAAAGGAGATATCTATAATTAAACAGTAGATATATCCATATAAGCCTGAAGATTTCTCTATCCATGTTAAGATAATCTATATAAGGAGATATTTCTATGATAAGCAAGGAGATGTATCTATCATTAGCAAGGAGATATTTCTATCAGTAGCAAGGAGATATTTCTATCAGTAGCAAGGAGATATATCTATCATATTACCAAGGAGATATTTTTATCATTAGCAATGAGCTGTATCTTTCATTAGAAAAGAGATGTATCTATCATTAGAAAGGAGATATTTCTATCATTAGCAAGGAGATGTATCTATCATTTGAAAGGAGATGTATCTATCATATTACCAAGGAGATGTATCTATCATTAGAAAGGAGATGTATCTATCATTAGAAAGGAGATATTTATATCATAAGCAAGGAGATGTATCTATCATTAGAAAGGAGATATTTCTATCATTAGCAAGGAGATGTATCTATCATTAGCAAGGAGATATTTCTATCATTAGCAAGGAGATGTATCTATCATTAGAAAGGAGATATTTCTATCATTAGCAAGGAGATGTATCTATCATAAGCCAAAAGATGTATTCATCATTAGCAAGGAGATTCCATAATTAGCCTTAATTATATCCATTATTAGCCAGGAGATATATCTATCAGGAGCTCTAATTAGAAGATACATCTTTCATTATCAAAGAGATTTAACTATCATTAACCAGTATATTGACTGTTGTAGTCCTTCTATTAGCACAAAATACATTACCAATATTATTATACCACAGGATATGAATGGCTCACACATGAAATCAGTTGTCAAGAGGTATAACAAAATTATAGACCTAGTTGAGATGATTTCACAAGCACGCTAATCTCCTCCTGGAGGTATCAAAGCATAATACCTGAAACAAGAATGTTGCTTTTGTAGCATTCTTGTTTCAGGCATTCTGATTGGATGCTGGACATCAATGGAGAGGCTACAAAGATTTTGATTTGTAAGTTGTTGATTTACAAAAGAAATAAGTGTTTTGGGGGTATGGCAATATGATTCTCCACTCATGATAGAAGTTTTGTCGGTGTAGAATTTCTATCTTTCATGGATGATCACCTGTTCTTTTTCAAAAAACATTCCCAAGACCCTATTAGTCATTTGCAATATGAGATAGACCAATAAAGCTGGCGTTACTCTGGCAGTAGAACTAGGAATGACATTTGAGATAGACTTGTTATTAGCAAGGAAAAAACTTTCTTCCTTGGATCAGGAATACAAAACGCACTCTTGCCAGAACCTCGTTTTACATTACAACCTTCTACTTTGCACGTCATGTTGATTATGATTGACGGTTTCACTTTATTATCATATGTAGACTTTTAGGTAGTAGGCCGTCAAGAAATTTCTAGTGTCGCAATCTAATGACGAGATAGTGACAAGATGGCGACCTCCATAAGTTCATTTTTTACACAGTATATTCAATGTAGAAACTTAACTGTTGAAAATATAATAAAACATCAAGAGGCAAAAGTGTTTCTTTTTATTTGAAGAATAACATATCAAATTTTCATTTTTTCACAAAGTTTCCCTTTAATGAAGAGAAAGGGTTAGTTTTGTCAGACTTGAAAACTGACGAGGTGAGAAGCAAAAGTAGGTAGAAATAGGCTTACATTTTCCACTGTCTTTGGGTAAAATTGCTGTATAATTATATATAACTGGAAACCACAGAAATTCTTTACTCAATGTAATAAAGTGAGGTTCTATTAATCTAATTTCTTGAGCATGTAGATGTTCCGATCCATAACTTCACATGCCTATATGTATTAGTAATAGCTGCATTGAACCATCAGTTATTTTAATTGAACAATTTAGTATCTTTAGAATACAATAAATTTTATATTGTGCCCAATTCCATTGACTGTAGTGTAAAGATTGGATAAATGCTGGGAAAATGAAACAGAAAATATGATATTTATTATTATTTATTGATGGGAAATCATTTAGGACCATGGAACCTAAAAAGTCTTTTGAAATACAATAATATACAGACTGTATAAATCGCATATGTTGCAATTAGTAGTTATTTCTACATTTTTGTAATACATTGTAACAGTATGGTCCAGCTTAGTAATATTGTCCATTATGAGGATTTAGAAGGTAATTAAATCTGCTGTTAATAACCACGGCCCAATCACTGGATAATCGACTGTCCGCTACAAATCAATACAGAACTAGTATTTACAATTGTTACATTTGATCTGAGGTTATTATATGCTGTGTACGTATATACATATACCGGAATCATAGTTAGCAAAACTGAAAAAGATGAATTTAAATTCATTTTGACTCCAGTTAAATTTCATCAAGTGGTTTACTAGGACTTAAATTGAATGTGCGTTGGATTTAATTTTGAAATGCGTTGAAATTATTTAAAAGGTGAAAGTGTATTAGAAAATTGAAAAATAGCAAGAGGAGTGTTACAATTTATTCCCAGTGCACACACAGGTAGGTTGATACAATTTTAGTGTTTGAAAATGAGGATTACATCAGTTTTTAAATTTTGAATAAACTTTATATTTGGTATGTTCATCATTATCTGACTTGAGAGAAGATTTTTAAGTTTTGTAGTAGCAAAATTATATTTTTGAGAAACATTGAATCATTCAGTATAAAATCTTCTAGAAAATCTTTTGGCAAAATTTTATGGTATTTTGAACATTTTACTTGCACAAGTGTGTAGATATATTTTCACATAGTCAATATGTCCTTTTTTCAATTATGAATTGGTCAATTTGATTTTTATTGGACTAGTTAACAGAGTTACAGATTATACTTCCTTAATTTGAAATTTTTTGTTTTAATAAATACAAGAAACTGTGTTTGGTATACATTTTTACACTTACAAAAATTGTATTTTTTTACTGTCATGTCAGACTATCATTGAATAATATAGTATACTGGTAATACATTTTTATGATTGTATTGTATGAAAATAAAAAAACAAAAATAATTAAAATTTTGATAACTTACATCTTGCAGATGGCTAGGTACCAGTTAGGATTTTGGGTTAACCCAATGTTAAGGTTTATTGTGGATCACTACAGATACATAGAACTTGTGCCACCATTTGGCATTTGTTGTCATCATCATAAAAACATCATTTTAAATGTCTTCCAATGTGCCAAAACAATAGTTAATCCAAAATTTGCCTGAAAATATCCTTAAGTTTGCTGTTATAAAGTTTACAACTTGTATTGCCACTGAGCAAAAAATATGGTTGTAGTTACTGAATATAGAACAGCTTAAAATCAGCACACTGTCTATCATTCATTTTATTGGTCCAAAATGACTTTTTTTTAGCAATTGTTTATTTTTTGACTATTATTTTAAAAACAATAAAGAAAAATGGAACCTGTAAACAGCAACACATACCCGGTAATCAGCAAGGCAAATATATAATAAATTGTTGTGACTTTAATTGTCAGTCGAAGCTTTAAAGGATCATTTTCCATTTCATGACATTTTTCCATCATTTTGCATGTTTTGGACAATATCTAAACTCTATAGCTATAATATATAGAGAAAAATATTAACGTAAGAAATGATCAGTATGAAAACATTATAAAATTATGTCATTATCATATTGTCAATTGACTCTTTTTAGTTCTTGCCCTTAAACAACTTTTTCTAGTCTTTTTCTGTTTTTGGAAAATGTCTTGAAATCAATAACATATTGGATACTCAGCCCGTTTTATGGGTTGGCAAGGAAAGGAGAAGAGGAAACATTTTATATTTAGTTTCTTTGGCAAAGTGTTATCAGACAACCAAAGAGGAAAGCTCAACAAACCTTGAACCACCAAACATGAAACTTGAACAAAAGCATATAGACTAACTATTTTGCCTACACATTAAATTGGAAAAAAATCACCTTATTTTATTTTGGCAAGGAATTTTGATTTTATTTTATTTTATTTAATTTACCCTGGTGTTAAGTTTTTTCTCCTAAACAATTCCATCTAACAGTCGTCTGATTTCATTTTATTTTAACAAAAGCTACTTAAGGATCAAGATGTTGTACTTAAACTGTTGAAAGGGTACACTCATTATATCCACTACAATAGACTAAATTATACTTCCTTACCAATGCTTCATCAACTAATCAATCAATCAACCTAATTTAGGTCTATTTATAAAAAATAGTGAAAACAAATGCTGATCTGATTAAACTTGCATGCACATGATAAATCAAAAGAAATAGCACATGTACTGCAAGTAGTGGGATATAACTTTACTCAAATGGTGCCGACATGGACATGTGGAAAAAGTGAAATCCACCCAAGCTGTAGTGTATCAGGTGAGAAGCAGTTGATCCATCCAAGCTGTAGTGTATCTGGTGAGGTAGATTAATCCACCCAAGCTGTAGTGTAGCAGGTGAGGTAGTTAATCCACCCAAGCTGTAGTGTATCTGGTGGGGTGGATTAATCTACCCACGCTGTAGTGTATCAGGAGAGGCAGTTGATCCATCCAAGCTGTAGTGCATCTAGTGAGGTGGATTAATCCACCCAAACTGTAGTGTAGCAGGTGAGGCTGTTAATCCACCCAAGCTGTAGTGTATCTGGTGAGGTTGTTCATCCATTCAAGATGTAGTGTATTCGGTGAGATTGTTCATCCACCCAAATTGCAGTGTATCAAGTGAGGTATTTGATCCACACAAGTTACAGTGTATCTGGTGAGGTGGATGATTCACCTTAGCTGTTTGTATCAGATGAGGTGGATGATCCACCCAAGCTGTAGTGTATGTGGTGAGGTGGATGATTCACCCAAGCTGTAGCATATCTGGTGAGGTGGATGATCCACCCAAGCTGTAGTGTATCAGGTGACGTGGATGATCCACCAAAGAACTATCCAGGTGAGGTGGTTGATCCATCCAAGCTGTAGTGTATCAGGTGAGGTTGTTGATCCCCTTAGCTGTAGTAGTGTATCTTGTGAGGCGGATGATCCACCCAAGCTGTAGTGTATCAGGTAAGGTGGAAGATCAACCCTGAAGCTGTAGTGTATCAGGTAAGGTGGATTGTCCACCCTAGCTGTAGTTTATCAGGTGAGATGGTTGATCCATCCCAAGCTGTAGTGTATCTGACAACAACTCTGTAAATGAACTTTGACTGAGGAAGAGGAAATTAGATATTTATCAGCGCCGAACTGTAGCATGGACAGTGGATTTATTATTCAATGGAATTTTTATATTTGAGCTGTATTTAAAAAGCAGTTTCATATATAATTTATAAATAAATTTATTTATATAATTTGTTAAATGTATTGGTTGTTCTTTAGCTGATTGTACAAAGCCCATTTATGGACTATTTTAAGGGTGTTTGTGAGTTTCCTTGAGTACCCTGTGGGGTTTCTAAATTTGCAAAAAATTTTATCTGACATGCCACCCCGAAAATTTAATGTGATATAGCTGAAATTATTCTGCTTGTTTTGAGAGGTCTCGCATTACTCAACGAAACTTGATGTCTAAGTGAGAGCAAAAAATGTGACTAGTTTCCACTATGCTCAAATAATTAAGAGGCTGTTGTCATCTGGTGAGGTAGTTGATCACCCAAGCTGTAGTGTATCTGGTGAGGTGGATGATCCACCCAAGAAGCTGTAGTGTATCAGGAGAGGTGGATGATCCACCCAAGCTGTACTGTATCTTTAAGTGGGGTGGATGGTCCACCCAAGCTGTAGTGTATCTGGTGAGGTGGATGATCCACCCAAGAAGCTGTAGTGTATCAGGAGAGTTGGATGATCCACACAAGCTGTACTGTATCTTTAAGTGGGGTGGATGGTCCACCCAAGCTGTAGTGTATCAGGACAGGTGGATGATCCACCCAAGCTGTACTGTATCTTTAAGTGGGGTGGATGATCCACCCAAGCTGTAGTGTATGTGGTGAGGTGGTTGATCCACCCAAGCTGTGTTGTATCTGGTGAGGTTGTAGTGTATCTGGTGAGGTGGTTGATCAACCCAAGCTGTAGTGTATCAGGTGAGGTGGTTGATCATCCCAAGCTGTAGTGTATCAGGTGAGATGGTTGATCCACCCAAGCTGTATTGGATCTGATGAGGTGGATGATCCGTGCAAGTTGTAGTGTATCTGGTGGGGTGGTTGCTTGGCACAATCTATAGTGAATCTGGTAAGGTGGTTGAATTTTGATTGGTCTTTTCTTTGAACACATTATATAATACAATGCATTATAAATGTTTTTTACCAGATTCTGTACTTGATCACCTTTTTATATGTAAATTGTTTTGGATATTGATGTAAACCAGTGATGCAGTTTTATTAAATACAAAATTTACTTGGGAAGTTAAATCCGCACGAATTGAGTCTTTCAAGTTAATTCAATTTAAATAAACCCATATGTCTGAAAATAAAGTTAAAATTTTTAATGATTATTTTTATTATAAACAAAGTTTGTATCAAAATGTTATAAAGCAAGGTACAACTTGTGTTGCTGTTTGTAATTTATGAGTCACAAGACAGAAAAAAGCACTAGACAACCCGATGCCTCTTTACATATAAAGGATTAATTTTGAATAAGTTTAGTATGTACAATCATTGATTTAATCAGCGAGATCTTCGGAAGAACTCAATAGATTATTTCTTATATTTTATGCATGAAGCAAATAATGAACTCCGCTAATGGAAATGACTGATTTCTGTAGTTCTTAGAAATATTCAGAAACAAGTTCAGATTGTATCAGAAATCTTTTGTATATAGAAAAAAATTGAAGTGCCATAATATTACAATATCTATAATAAGGATGTGTTTGATTCCTGCTGTAAGGTATTAACTTTACTCTTTGGAGATCCTTAATAATTCACGTTAGAAAATAACATGCATCATAATAAAATGACATGGCTTAAAGCTTAATTACACACCTTAAAAGCTCTACGTTCTGTTCAGGATGAGATATTGTCTTAGATGAGCTTTCATTTGTTGTAAAATATCAATAATTTTTCAACATCTTCTTATCAATTTTTTTAATTCCACACAATGATATTTTTATAGTAACCAAGAATTTAACCGCTCTGAACTTCTTAGATTTCTATATATTTGTATTGCAGATGTGCACATTATGCGATCTACATTGTTCACTATTTTAATCATGATGCATGTTTGCCTTTCAGCTTTAATCTCCATTAAACTTCAGTGTGGGCTTAGATATCTGATGATATCTTTTTAATTACAGTCTTTAATTATCGAGGCTACATGTTGTTCTGAGTGGTGATGCACCATTTTTTATTTGTCCATAAGATTTTTGGTCTGAATGCTGTAGTATTGTGTGATAATGACAAGAATTCCTTTGTAGATTGTAGTACATGGGTATTTACTGTTACTTATAAAAGTCAATAAAAATGAAATAAACAAAAGACCAAGAAATTCATTAGTTACAAACATGTACTGTCTGCTTTTTATTGGCATACTAACAATGATTATGCAACCAGAATAGAATATTGTCCTTAAATGTCAGTAAAAATGTCAAAAAACCAAATACATTGTAACACATTATGTTTTAACTATTTCTGCTCCTGTCTGTTTACTATCAAACTATACAACCAGTTCAACAGGGGTCAGTCAACATGCTTAATTGTATTTTAATCAGCTATTTATGTAGCAGGTTGTAAGTAAAATCAATCTTATGGGGCCGCTGTGGCCAAGCTGTAGCAAGTTTGTCTACTATTGATAACTTGGTCTGTTAACACTGAGATTGCAGGTTCGAATCTCTCTGAGGGCAAGGGTGCGATCAACTTAAGTCTTAATTGACAAGCATTGCCAGTTTACTTATAGAAAGTAGGGTGTTTTCCCCAGGTTCTCCTGCTTCCTCCCATAATAAAAACTGTACGCCATGATATAGCTGAAATATTGCTGAAAGTGGCATTAAACAACATTCAAACATTCAAACCCCCCCCCCCAAAAAAAATCTTATCCATGAATACTGTGTAGTTTCCTTCTTGAACTCAGTTCAAAGCTTTAAGTGTAGGAGATGTTAGTCCTCCACTGATTTCACAACAGGTTGCTTCCCAAACCTTATTAGCAAAAAGTAAAAGCAGTGATTGATATCTTGACTTGATCTGGATACCTTATGTATTGAAATCCAGACCCATTAATTTGTATGTTTTTATTACCTATATATTTAGTTAATGGCTTTGTGGACTTTGTCAATTCATTTTGTTGTTCTGTGTATTTATTGTGATGGTTGATGGGTGACAACAGACTGAATAGATACTGTCTTCATTAAAACTAAAACAGACTACTGTTACAGGACTAATAACAGGGACCTGCAACATCTTTCTTACTTTTTAGCTCACCTGACCCGAAGGGTCATGTGAGCTATTGCCATCACTTGGCGTCCGTCGTCGTCCGTCGTCGTCGTCGTCGTCGTTAACTTTTCTTCAAAAATCTTCTCCTCCAAAACCACTGAAGGGATTGCTTTGAAACTTTGCACACATCATCAGTAAAATGTCCTCTACCAAGTTTGCTCAAATCATGACCTCAGACCAACCAACATGGCCGCCATGGCTAAAAATAGAACAGGGGGGTCAAAATACAGTTTTTTGCTTATAGTTCAAAAAGTATAACAGATATAGGAAAACCGAACAGACCTTCCTTCTTCAGCATCTTAAGCTCTACAAAACACTCCATTGGGTCAAAGTTGTATGATGACTCCTTGTAGGAGTTATTGCCCTTTAATTGTCAAAATTGATGATTTTTGCCATTTTTGCCTCAAAATCTTGAAAATTATTAGAACTAGAGAAAAAGTTAGCATTGCTTAATTGTTCTGCTCTATGAGGGCTACAAAAATGACTTAAGGGTCAAGATTGTCTGATTAACCGTTTAAGAGTTATTCCCCTTGAACTGTTTTTTTTAATTTGTTTTAATTGATTTTTTAAAATATTCTCCTCTGAAACAACTGAAAGTACTGCTTTGAAACTTTGTACACATCATCCGTCCAATGTCCTCAACCAAGTTTGCACCAACCATGGCTGCAGATTAACCAACATGGCCACCATTGCTAAAAATAGGACGGTGGGGGGGGGGGGTAAAATACAGTTTTTGGCTTATATTTAAAAAAGTGTAACAGATACAGGAAAACCGAAGAGACATGCCTTCATCTGCATCAAAAGCTCTACAAAACACTCCATTGGGTTGAAGTTGTATGATGACTCCTTATAGGAGTTATTGCCCTTTAATTGTCGAAATTGATTATTTTTGACATTTTTGCCTCAAAATCTTGAAAATTATTAGAACTAGAGAAAAAGTTAGCATTGCTTAATTGTTCTGCTCTATGAGGGCTACAAAAATGACTTTAGGGTCAAGATTGTCTGATGAACCGTTTAGGAATTATTCTCCTTGAAAATTTTTTTAATCAATTTTACTAGATTTTAAAAAATCTTCTCCTCTTTAACCAATGAAAGGACTGCTTTGAAACATTGCACACATCATCTTTAGGACGTCCTCTACCACCTGACTACCTATATAGCTACGTTGGCTTTAAATAGAAAAAATGAAAAAAGGCGGGGGGGGGGGGGGGGGTCGAGAGAGCTTTCGACTGATAGTTAAAAAAGTACAACAGGTACAGCAAATTTGAAGTGAACTTCCCTTCTCCCTCTAAGCATCAAAAGCTCCTCCTTATAGGAGTTATTTCCCTTAAAAGGTCGAAATTAATGATTTTTGCAGAAGTGTTGGGCAATTCCTTATAGCAAAGAAAAGCTGGATAAAAAAGGGTTGTTTGGTTTCAGGTTCAGGTGAGCGATACAGGCTCCTGGGAGCCTCTAGTTTTGTCATGCTGCAATTTCAAAAAAATTTATTGTATGTCTGACACTAGCTGTTTGCAGGATTTAAGCAGTTAGTCTTTTACATATGTATTTATCTTTGCTTAAATATAAACTTAACAATAAGAGCTGATAGTTGAGGCACAATTACAATTCCAGATTTAAACAAACCAAATAGACACAAAACAAAAACCCAACACCTCAACTGCAGATTAACCATTTAACATGGATAGTGTAGACATCAGAGAAAATATGTCACAATTTTATACAAGTGTCATTGGACATGAATTTGCATATGAAATAACGGTAGGACATATTTTGGAGCTGATTCACATGTTTCATATCTCATTTATGATTGGAATTTGATTATGAATGTTTTATTAAGTTTGTCTATACAGCAAACTAACTGCATTAGGACACTTCTAGTAGAACCTTAGACTTTTTTTATAATTGACCTTGTTATTATTATACAGACATCATACAGAGTGGGAATCAGAATTGTCTGTAAACTAGATTGGACAAATACATTCTATTTATTAGATGTTTGTGAGATTTCCCTAGGGTAATTATTTCTACCTATTCTAAAATCAACTAGTGTTCTATTACCAAAGACTTCTTGTTGATTGCATATTTCAGATTATTTAGCCTTGTAACATGTAGGGTTGTTGTCAGTAGATGATTCAATGAAATTGATTGAGATTTTATAAATGGACTGACCATGGAATGACATATCAATTTCATTTCTCTGAAAACTATAGAGTATTATAACAGCCTATATTAATATAGATGCTTGCTGGTAATATCAAACTGGAAAAAAAACATGATAGGTAACACTTGGGATATGTATTGCCTGTGACAACATTTGACATGTTGGATTGTAACACAATAAACCAGCTGACCTTCAGAAGGTCATGAATAATTTCATAATTGTATTATAAACACCTGTTGCATTCAGGTTAGTGTAAAAAGCACCAAGTATATATTTAAATCCATCAGATGTTGTTTATTGATGATATTTATCTGGAATCGTGACATTAGATGTAAAGTACAATAAAGGTATACAAATAAACTTTTTCTTTATGCTGCTGGTTAATTAGTCCTCACTTCCAATATTTAATACATGTATTCTGTTTTCTGGTTAACAACATGTTGAATACAAAGTTAGTTTGTGACATCATGTTATCACTATAGATTTTCATGCTTTTTCTACAACAAAATGTGTTTCATTGTGACAGAATAACGGTGTCGGAAAATATACATGTAAAGGGTATTTGTACTCATCGCGTGACTTACTTACTTGACTTAACCCTCTGTACCCCTGCAGGGGCATAGGGCCTTGACAATAGCCCTCCCTTTGTCTCAGTCATGTGCAGCTCGCTTGGCATCTCCCCATGACATCTGGATCAACCTCAGTTTGCTGTCTAAAGTTCTTCTCAACGTTGTTACTGGGTGTCCTCTCTTCCTCCTTTCTTGTGGATTCCAGTCATTGTGTACAGGCTAGAAATGATTTCATCAGCATCTGACATTTATGTAAGCAAATAAAATCACTATTTTTCTGAAAATATTTTTATATTGTATATATCTGTGCAATATTAGGGCTACTCAACACAAAACAAACCTGAGATGTTCCACAGAGTCTGACATTATACTTATTTCCTACAGTGCTTCACAGAGTCTGACATTTGACATTTCTATATATATAGCGGACTTGGCCGAGGGGTCTAGACCGCTGGACATAGTGCAGGCGATTTGGTGCCACAGTGTCACAACGGTGTGAGTTCAATTTCCGCTGAGGGCAAGCAAAAAATTGACAGAGTTAAAAATCTTATCCTAACAGTGTTGGGCTTAATTTGTAGACATATATATATAATAAATATATTATAATTTGTGTATGCTCTAAAAAAAGAGTTTAGTGTCAAAATTGTTTTTCCTTATATTTGTCCATACCTGTACAGCACATTGTGCCTTTGAGATTTACATTGGTAAAAATTTATTTATAAACCTTGTAATGTCTGCAGTAGCAGTAATCCTAGAGGTAAACTATGGTGTATTTTACAATAATTTAATTTGGTATGTGTCCTGAAATGTCATTGAACATTGTACTTTATAACCTGGTTTTATTTAGACAACACCTCCTTGACAACAACACATGGAGATAAAACTCCATGTATCATTCAAATAAAAATTGTATGTAACACATTTTTAATTAAATTTCAAGGACTATCATATAATGTGTTAAAATTGACAATTTTTCTTAAGTCTAGTTAAAAGTTCCAGCATTTTCCCATAGAAAACAGTTACACCTCAGTTTCTGTGTACAAGTCTTGTAGTAGGTTAGTAAAATCTTTAAGGTTACCCATCAATAAATGTTTTACAGTCCTTTCTATAATATTTTCCTCAATATGGAATGTACCTTTGTATAACATTATTCATAAAGACCAGCAGTTTTGCATTTCCTGCCTTTCTAAAATATTTCCCTATCAAATAAGTGCAATTTGTTTAGCCATTAATAATCTATATACTTTCCATAATACATGTGATGGTGATGTAACTGTATGGAACATGTTACTGTGGTGATGTTACTGTATGGTACATGTTACTGTGGTGATGTTACTGTATGGTACATGTTACTGTATGGTACATGTTACTGTGGTGATGTTACCGTATGGTACATGTTACTGTATGGTACATGTTACTGTATGGTACATGTTACTGTGGTGATGTTACTGTATGGTACATGTTACTGTATGGTACATGTTACTGTGGTGATGTTACTGTATGGTACATGTTACTGTGGTGATGTTACTGTATGGTACATGTTACTGTGGTGATGTTACTGTATGGTACATGTTACTGTGGTGATGTTACTGTATGGTACATGTTACTGTGGTGATGTTACTGTATGGTACATGTTACTGTGGTGATATTACTGTATGGTACATGTTACTGTGGTGATGTTACTGTATGGTACATGTTACTGTGGTGATGTTACTGTATGGTACATGTTACTGTGGTGATGTTACTGTATGGTTCATGTTACTGTGGTGATGTTACTGTATGGTACATGTTACTGTGGTGATGTTACTGTATGGTACATGTTACTGTGGTGATGTTACTGTATGGTACATGTTACTTTGGTGATGTTACTGTATGGCACATGTTACTGTGTTGATGTTACTGTATGGTACATGTTACTGTGGTGATGTTACTGTATGGTACATGTTACTGTTGTTGATGTTACTGTATCGTACATGTTACTGTGGTAAATATTACTGTATGGTACATGTTACTGTATGGTACATGTTACTGTGTTGATGTTACTGTATGGTCCATGTTACTGTGGTGATGTTACAGTATGGTACATGTTACTGTGGTGATGTTACTGTATGGAACATGTTACTGTGGTGATGTTACTGTATGGTACATGTTACTGTGGTTACTATTGTATGTTACAGGTGCATGCAGTGTCTGGCACTCATGTTAAATCTCATCATTACTTAGAATAAAATTAACTTTGATATTGAAGTCAATACTTTAGGTGTCTTTTTAACTATTTTAGATACGAAAATGATTAAATAATTATTTTTTTTCATTTAGCTCTATATTTCATGCGTACACTATTGTCACTAATGTTAATATTTCTTTATTTATATGGCCTTTGAAGATGTCATAACTTTCATATTTGTTTTATTAATTGCAATAGTTTTCTTTTCCAAAACAAAGGAAAGACAATGAAAATGAATATCTGATAATATTGAATGAAATAAATCATACTACAATATTTAGTTTGAAAGATATCATCTATTTGCAATGGAAGAATACATTGTTTCTCTATTTAATACAGAGGAATTCAATTAAGATTTGTTGGACTATCCCGATCTGACAGTGTTATTATTTGTAAAGGATGGAGGAGAAAATTGCCTGTATCAAAATAAAACAATTCAATCTATTATACAAATATGTCAGTTTGATTTCCTACTGGACTGCATATGATCTAATCAAATAAGAACTAATGGGATGATTTATATAGAGATCCCTTACATTATGTCCAGACAGTAGGTAGAGATCCCTTACATTATGTCCAGACAGTAGGTAGAGATCCCTTACATTATGTCCAGACAGTAGGTAGAGATCCCTTACATTATGTCCAGACAGTAGGTAGAGATCCCTTATGTTTAATGTCCAAACAATAGGCTGAAATCCCTTACGTTATGTCCAGACAGTAGTTCAAGATCCCTTATGTTATGTCCAAACAGTAGGTAGAAATCCCTTATGTTATGTCCAGACAATAGGTAGAGATCCCTAATGTATGTCCAGACGATAGTAAGAGATCCCTTACATTATGTCCAGACAGTAGGTAGAGATCCCTTACATTTTGTCCAGACAGTAGGTAGAGATCCCTTATGTATGTCCAGACGATAGTAAGAGATCCCTTACATTATGTCCAGACAGTAGGTAGAGATCCCTTACATTATGTCCAGACAGTAGGTAGAGATCCCTTATGTTTGGTCCAGACAGTAGGTAGAGATCCCTTACATATGTCCAGACAGTAGGTAGAGATCCCTTACATATGTCCAGACAGTCAGTAGAGATCCCTTATGTTATGTCCAGACACTAGGTAGAGATCCCTTATGTTATGTCCAGACACATTTGTAACTCGTTCTCAATGGACTTTATTTAACTGTTGAGACAATTCAACATAGAAATTGTATGTGAATAATACTAAATAATCCTTTGGATATTTGTTTACTTGTTAGTTCCTTTTGTACACAATTCATCCAATAACCACTTGTATTCTGGGTTTCCATGCAAAATTTGTATTAAAATATATTTTTACATGATTTGTCGGAACTAAGCTACAAGTTTTTCTCGGTTTGTCATATTTCCTGCTTTCTGGATCTTGCTCAATGAACAGAGCATTTGTGTTTTAATATTATTGTATAATCTGTCAATTACATGGTATTTGTTTTCAAATAATTGATGGTGCATTCAGTAATGAAGCATTTTACAAATCAAACTTTGTGTTGTTATGATTCATATAAGAATAGTTTTTTAAAGATTTTACTTTTGAGTCTAATGATTCATGTAAAGTACAGAGAACAGTCAGCAGACGCCTCCTGTGCACACATATCTTCTATATGGTTAATGTGGTTAAGATTTTAATCAAGTGAAAAGGCAGGTGCTTGCATGATTTAATCTCACATCAAATTTTATTTTTGTCTGGTAAAGGAATAGATTGCATGTCAGAATGTTGTCAGTAAACTTCTAAATGATTTTTCTAAAAATAGCTCTTTAATTCTTTCTTTAAAGTTAACCAAAACCGCTGACATGTGGAAGCATTTTAAGAACTGTAAATAGGTTTGGTATTGTCAATAAAGTTTTGAAGGTTTCTGTACTTTAATCATCATTGACAGTATAGAAGGTTGATGTTTATGTGTTATTTTTTCTTAAATAGCAAATGCAAGATAAAAATATCTGTAGCAACAGTATGTAATAAAAGTACCGATAATTGTAGAAAAAAAAATTACTTTGTTATAAAATTATGGTACCTATAGTAACAGTAGTTTATGTAATAAGAAAGTTTTTAGTAATAAAAGTACCTGTAGTTTACATTAGATTATGTATGTAGTATCACGACCATCAAATCATCAATTGATGCCTGTAAATCTTCAAATGCATCACGTTTATCTCCTTTCTAATGCTATAACAATTAAAAACATAAATAACGGACTAAAATGGTCATTTCTTTTTTACCGAAAATAATGTTAAAAAAAAATCAATATAAAAGGTTTATTCTGGCTATTCATTTTAAATTGTACATGTAAAATATTTTAAAAAATTCATCTTGGAATAGCCAGAATACTTGTATAAACAAAGAATTATGTTTGTGTATACTGTAAAAACATCTTGTATTATTATCTTAGTGGTTTATTCTGGCTATTCCAACATTTTAAAGTTTACAGGTAAAATATAAAAAAATTCATTGTGGAATAGCCAGAATACTTATATAAACAAGGAATTATGTTTGTGTTTGTGTAAAAAACATCTTAGCTAAATTACAAGTACTTTTTTCAACAGAAGCATTGAAAAACATAACAAATTACAGATTTTAGTGATTAAGCTTTAAAATATAATATGAAGAACTTTTTCCAATTGGATTCTGGTAAATAATTGTGGATTCCAGTGGATTTCTGTAAATCTGGTAGATTCCGGTAAGTCGTGTCACTGGGTGCAATGTTTTAGAATTAAAAGAAAAGCAACATTAAAGACAGAAAACAGACACAAACTATCACACACAAAAAACATGAAACATACATAGAGTATACAGAATTGTAACAGCACTATCAAGTGATTATAAAGATCAATTGAAAGCAAAAAATGGAATTTTTTAGCATTTGAATTCAAACACGCCGTAGAGCATATATAGTGATGGGGGTGTCCGTCCTTCTGACCCTCCATCTATTACACTTTCTCTTATCTGCAACTCCTCCTACACCACTGAATGGAATTTGATGAAACTTAAGCAGAATCTTTGTCACATAGTGCCATTGTGCACCTGGTATTTTACATTTTCATCAGATTAATATTTGCGACGTTTAGAAAATGGGTAGCGAGGGTATCAATTAATGAGCGATGCTAAATTTTTCTAGTTTTATGTTTGTTTCCCCAAAAGTTGCTGTTATGAAAGATTTAGTATTTGATATACTATATTTACGTGGAAAAAATGACTGTGTAATTAATTTTTAATTGTTTGTTTGCACTGATTAAATGGCCTGGCCAGTTCCACTTAATGCACTGATGGTCTCTAGTAGGTTCTTATGTAATCCACTAATCCGCTTTACATGTGTGGATAGTCATCTGTGTTGATTAGTCAGCCGTGACAAAATATTACATCATATGCATAGAATGTTAAAAATCTTACAAAATATCATCAAGAGAATATGTTCAATCATGTTTGTGTTAATTTAGGGGTCCTAAGGGCAATTTCATATCTATTTGATATTTGAATCCAATTGAATTCACTAATAATTGTTATGATGTGAAAGGTGATGTTTTACCCAAAGGCAATATTGTTAAAAAAATTTAAGTGGAAGAAATATTTGTCTTGTCTTCTAGTCAGTCAACAGATTACAGAAATTATGTAAGTTTTTGTTGAACATATTCCTTTCATAAAGTATGTCTGATAATATTTTCACTGTATTATTATCTAAATTTATAGAATTTAGCATGTGAAATCTTTACATTATTTTTCAATTATTATATTTTTGCATCTCATCAATCCAAATGCTGAATATAGACATAATCAAGAAATTCGGTGGTCGTGTGTACAGGTCAGAGTTTAAATGAAGTTGTACATTCTAAATTTCCAGTGTTATCTTCACTGTTGTATACTGATGTTATTCAGTTTTCAGAAACCAATTTAATATGCTGTTTGAAGTGTTTAAGTGAGAGCAAATGTCAAAAAGGAAATGCATAACCTTGCAGTTAAAGTATCGTTTTATGGAGGTTTCTTTTTTTCAAAATTCATAAACACAAATATCCATGTAAACTTGCATTTTACAAAAGAATTTAAATAAATTAAATAAATTCCATTAAATCTAAGCAGCAATAAAAATAAAGCTATTTAGTCAAATTTGTCTGTGAATAAACCTTTTAAGGTGCAATAAGACAACTTTAAAGTCGTCAGTCTCTTTTATTAAATTTCTTTGATTAATTTTAAACACTTGAACATAAAAGCACTGCACTGTATGAAAAATGATTATTGAAGAAAACAATATTCTGGATATCTTTGTAGAGGAATTTTATTTAGACTCCTTTTAGGGATTTTTTGTACCATGGTGTATTAATTTCAATATTTTTGGCAGCCATTATAGATGGTTTTACTGTACATTGCAATCCATTTTTAATTGACGATCCCCTGTATTAAAACAAATTTATTACAAGTACATACCTATGTTGAAAGTAGTTTTATTGCTTATGTTCTCTCCATTAAATACAGACTATTAAAGAAGACATTGTGCGAGCCATCTTTCCTCACACAATTTTATCATTTATGAGTTTATTTCCATTTATACAAAACAAGGTAAAGAACATTTTCCCAAATCTTTCTTAACAGTAGACTATTTTTGTTTCAATTTCTTCTTCTTCTTTTTTTGGCAGGGGGGAGGGGGGGGGGAGGAAGGAAAGTAGAGCATCAATTTCTTTGCGGTATTTTAGTATTTTGAATGAATAAGTAACCACCAATTTTGTAAATTTGGTAGGGCAGTCATCACTTACTTGTGTATGTCTTACTAGTAATTTACTTTAAGAAGTTATGCCCTGGCTTCTGATACAGAACTATTAATTAAAAGATTTTGAAGATTTTAATTTATAGATTTATTTCTACAGATCAGATGTAAATAACTGAAATATCTACTCAAGAATCTTAATGTGAGACAATATTGACAGAAACTAAATTGTGTAAACAGCTTAGAGCATCCTGGTTTATACAGAAATTTTAAATTATTGATTGTGTTTACAAGGAGTCCAACAAATGTATATTAGTGTATTAATGTAAGCAAAACATTATCTTTGTCATTTGTCTGACAGAAGTCTGAATTGTAGGATTAGTCCTGTTCATTTGTCATGGTAATGAAATAAATTTAGTACACATTTAGATTTGTTAAAATCTGAAACTACCCGCACTAGGCAAATTTGTTTACAACTTATATGGTACCTATCCAGAACATTGATCCATGGAAAAGATGGCAACTGTTACTAAAAATAGAAAATTAAAATCAACACTTAGTTTATGGTCAATATGACAAAAAAAAGATTTTTATGAAACTTTACATGAAGGAAGTACATCATATCTAGATGTGCATGAAGAATTTCTGTCGCTACAGGATATTATTCAGGGGAGATAATTGGACTTAGACTTTTTAAATATAGTATTCAGTGGGAGACCTCGTAAACACAACTCCTCCTTAACCGCTTGATGAAATTTAATGAAAACTTACCATAAAGGAAGTACATTATATGTAGATGTGCATGAAGGATTTTTATTGACCTTGGATATCATTAAGGAGATAATTGGACTTGAAAGCAAGGTGGAGGGTATTACTTGTGAGCGTGCTTACAGTCCACACTTGTTAGTCCTGAGTTGTGTAATTACTTCCTGTAGGAGTTATTGCCCATAAATTATGATTTTTGACAAAATTGTAAGTTTTTTACAATATAATTTGAAAACTGTAAGATCCAGATTGACCTTGCATCTTAGACTTGGAGAAACATTTACTCTCTTGTTTTATTGTCCATAACAGGATTTATTTCTATTTATTCATATTTTGTAACTTTTATTCCATTTCTCATAATTATGAGAAATGGATTGATTGATTAAGGGCATTAAACACCATTAATCAATCAATCCATTTCTCATAATTTTCATGTCAGCAATCAATGCAACATAGATTTATAATAAATGTTTTTTTTGTTTTACAGATTGAAGTTAAATCATTATCATGGGAAATAAGCAGACTAAGAAGAAATTATCAAAAGAAGATCTAGACTATCTGGTCGACAACACAAAGTTTACAAAGACAGAAATCAAAGACTGGTACAGAGGTTTCATGGTAATAAACAGTGATTAAATTGCCAAGTTTTATCCTCAAGTTATTTTGGGTCCAAGGACCAGTACCACTCTACAACTCCCTCAATGAATTATAATAGCTGTATTGTATTGAAATGTATAGATTGTGCACATAAAGGACCATTCAGGTGAAGTCTTAGGGTCCTGGCTTGAATTTTAATGGATATATAACGTTTAGATATTAAAAGTGAAACAATGAATCTTTACCTCTGTGTTCTGTACTTTGTTATTACCTTTAAATTTAATGAAAGTACCTGTAACAATAAACTAGAGAACACCATGGAAAGTGTCCAAAAAGACAACCCTCAAATCTAAGCCCAAGAACCAACAACCAAAGTTGAAGCATTTACAGCAATGGTATAGGTGTTTATAATCATCCCAGCACAAACATTAAGTAACTGAATTCTAAAATTATATTATATTTTTGATCTCAATGTTATCAGTAAGTAACATTATTGATATGTATCTAGAAAGTACATGTATTCCCATCCCCACCCCCACCTCCAAACTGATTTATTGTTATTACTAAAGTGCTGGTAACTAGACTTTATGCAACCATTCAATTATATACAGAGGCAATGTATGGTAAAGATCAGCTACTTAAATTGTATCATGATCTAAAACTACAAGATAAATGTTGCATCAGGATGCAATACAAAATCATGATGTAGAAGGTAATTAAGGGTCTTGCAGAAAAGATGAATGAAGTTAGGCACAATAAGGTCATGTTGACCTTTGTTGTGACCTTGAGAAATCAGTTTAGACACTGGAAAATAAATATAACATTAAACAGAACAGCTATATAAAATGGTAACATATTTCTTTCATTTCCTTTACTAAACAGTGCAGGAAATTGATGTCAGTTCTTAGCTTTTTTACAGTTTTAATTGTCGTCAGTTCCATTTCTAGTTCTAAAAATGTTTGAATCATCCTCATGATGATTTCATTTTGCAATTAAATGTTTCTCCATTTTGCTGTTACTGATTAATTATTTATTGCTATTCAAGCCATTACTAATGATAATCTCTGTTTCATCAAACTAGTCATATTTCTGAATAACACCTTATCTGCAAGAATAAGACAAATAATGGTTGCAATTAATGAGATAATTTTCCTTAATGCAAAATTTAATCGTTGAAAGCTGTGTCAAAGTAAAATAAAACTATTGATCTTGTGTTTTATCTTTTTGTAAAGGACACTGCAAAAAGGAGAACATTGTGATTAAGTTAACTGAGGTAGATTTGATTTCTCGGGTTTTGTTTCTTGTTTGGAGATAGACAAGTCTGGGTGACAAATCATTAACGGAAACCAATAGCTAAGAGATATTTAATTTGTGAAATGTTAGAATACTATGTATCAGTTTTATCAGATTAGGCAAAATTGAAACTGTGTTATATGGATTTGAGGAGAGATGAATGATTGGCTTATGGAACAATCCCAGTGACTCTACTGTGTAAATATTAAGTTAACGTGTTCTTTTTAAATCTGTAGTGACAAAGTTTAATACTGCATAACATTTAGGATTAGTAATTGTCCTAGGTGTCATTACTTGGTTAACCCAAGTTTATATTATCAGTGTCTATCATGGCTATATGGTTTTTAACAATTTTAAGCTCTGATTATTTTCAATTTTGAGTATTTAGTAGTTCCTGTTTGCCATGGTATGTCCCCTGTCCTAAAATTGATGTGATTGTCTTCTGACTTACAGCTGTTTTTTCATCTCATCAACACAATCAGAGCCTTGCAAAAGGGTTGTTCAACTTTACAAATTAAGTCTGAAATACAGCTATAAAGATGTATCCTGTCTTGATGATTCTAGATACGTTTCCTTTGTAGGCAATTAACCTTTTCATGCAAAATGTGACTTATCATTGTTTTCCATGATAAGAAAACCCAGAAAAGTTCTTGTTTAGATTTGAATTTCTCGTTGAATTAAATTTGATCAAATTCTGCATGTCTCTTTTGAGACATTAGTTATCAGAAAAGCTTAATATGGTGAGTATGTGATAATGGCATGTCAGATTCAAATTAAATTTAGTAGGATAGACTTGTCAATTTAGTTTAAAATTTCTGATTGATGAGCATTGCTATCTATTGGATGATTATATAACATAGTTACTGTGTTCAAGTTTTGTGTCAAAAAACCTTAAATCTGTATCTCCCACTTACTGATGATGGTTTTACAGTGTTATGTCACAGAACTCTACATTGATGGACAAGAAGTGTCAAAGGTCAATTGAAAGATTTTGGTTGAAGCTTGTGTATAAATCTCTCCACTACCAACAGTTCTAATTAAAAATATATTTGATTGGATTTTAATTTAATGTAGTAAATAGAATGAACCAGAAATCCAGGAAAATAGCAGCTAAGCTGTTAACATTGAAATTTCTTTCTAAGTATATGTACTGAGGAGTAACCTCATTGGTTTGAGGAAAATGGAATTCGTTTGCAAAATGTTGGCTTATCCCATTTTAATCTGTTATACAATGATATCACTTATATGGAAAGCATTGAGATTCTTTTATTGTAACATCAGTGAAAACAAAATTCAGTCAGGTATATCTGTTAAAGCTCAATATTTTATTTTTTTTTATAGATTTATGATAAAAAATTTAACAAGATTGAACAATAGGACAATGTACAAGGGTTGGTTTTGATTTTGTCCATTACAAATTTTATAGCAGTTTTAAGGACATATTTGCAATTATTCTTTCAATTGATTTTTATGTCATCTTCTGGGATATTAAAGACAATAAATTATTTAGTTTGCATTCAAGAAATTGTCATAATCAAAAGATTTATTTATGAAGTCTGCAGATTTATGTAAATTTTTTTTGAAAGAGTTATTGCCCTTACTTACAAAATGTTATAGGCTTCTCAATCTTTAGCTATGCTGTTTTCCAATTTGAAACTGAGCTTCATTAATAAACCTAAACATTTACTCTAATTAGCATTGTGTGTATTTGTAATTTTTTGTATTTTGCAGCGTGATTGTCCAGAAGGCCTATTATCAAAGAACAAATTCTTGGAAGTGTACACGACATTCTTTCCAACAGGAAATCCGGATAAATTTTGTGAACATGTGTTTCGATCATTTGACGAGGACAACAGTGGAAAAATAGACTTCAAAGAGTTTTTATTAGCAATTAACATAACTTCTGGAGGAAACCCCCAAGACAAGCTGAACTGGGCCTTCAGCATGTATGACATTGATGGAAACGGCACAATTGAGAAGAAAGAAATGGTGGAAATTATAGCTGTAAGTTAAATTATTGATTGATTTTTGTTAAACTTCCTTGTAGATCATCAACATTCCTATCTATTGAATTTGAGCAAGTTTTGCTATTGACCATTTCCCCTAATGATCCTAATTGTATTCCTTTCTGTTGTCTCCAAAATCAGGAAATTATAACAGGAAAACTTAATAGAACAGGGGTACGTGTCTACAGCAATGGACAACATGTACCACCCTGTTTTTTATTGACCAATAAATCAACCATGAATATGGTTGCAAGTTTAAATAATGAGACCTCATTCTGAGCTATTCTTTTGTTATTTATGTATATTCTGATGAAAATCAAATGGCACTAATTTTTATGTTTTGCATGATCAGTAAGTGATTTTCCCTTTTTATGGGCATATGTCAAAATGAAAGAATATATAATTATGAGAATGGTGTTTTATGGACACTAGGTCATCAGTACTGTCATTCTAGCTAGTATTTATTGTTATATATGTAATTACATGTCCAGTTATCTATTATACCTCTGTAGAACTATTGAGCTTGTCTCCACTATCATGTTTTAAACAAACAACATTTGACACTTGGTTGGCTTTAAAAAGCTAACTTTCCTTGAGGAACCACATAAAGCCGTAAAAGAATGTGCATACATGCCAATTCTCCAGATTTTGCCCAGAGACTCAGGAATTTTTCACCCATGCCCGGGCTACAGGGAAGGTCAGGTTAGAATCTCCGGCATTTCTTCTTTTTTGCAGAAAAAAGTAAAAAGTCAAAATTATTTTTCAAAATTGTGTTAAAACAGCTGTTTCTAATCCAGAATTAACAAAATACATGCATATGTCAGCTAAAAAAATCTGGAGTCCCCTCAAATACCCTAAAAAAATACTCTAAAATAATTTTTGGCAGGGGTGATTTGCCACCCTGGGTCCCCACCAGGGCTTTGCCCTGGATGCACTGGGGACCGCTTCCCAGACCTCTTGCCAAAATTATCTGGAATTCTACCAAAAATATGATAGCAAGTATTGTGCCCCCATTTTATCAAATGAGTAAGAGGAACTAATAGTACACATGCTTTGTATTTGTTTACACAAGCACAATTTTAAAAAGCCAGTTAAATGTATGTTATTCTTTAGTTTTCAAACAAAATAATTATTATGTATTTGTATTTTAAGACATAAGTAGAGAGAATTGTGGCTAAAGTAAATAACTTTTTTGTTGGTTTGTTTGAATGGCGTTTTAAGCCACTTTCAGGAATTGTTTAGCTGTATCATGGTCTCTAGTTTTTATTTTTGTAGAAAGCTGTGAAGTACTCAGAGAACCCCCCCCCCCCCCCCCCCCCCACCTGCAGTAGGAAAACTGGCAATCCTTTTCAATTAAGATTGAATTCGAGTGCACCCTGCCCGTATGGAGCCTCAAACCTGCAACCTCAGTGTGGAAATTTTAAATTTAACTGATGTAAGGGTTTGTTTATTTTTCTTATGTTTTTAGATTTCTTTATAGGCAATTTACAACATGTTGGGATCAAATCTGTCGAACAATGAACTGGACACACCTGCAGAACGTACAGAAAAAATATTTGACAAAATGGACTTGAACAATGATGGAGTGCTGACCAAAAAAGAGTTCGTTGAAGGTTGCATGAAGGATCAATTCCTTTATCAAATGTTAACAGCAGATGCATGTCAGAACCAGTGATGACATTGTTTTGAAAAGTTCTGTCTGCTTACAAATATTCCAGGTCATAAAAATGTTTTGTTTCAAACATCTCGTGGAAAAAAAAGTGCCATCTGTATGACAATGAAGAAACTTAATAAGTTGATTCAAAACAAATAGACGATATAGGAAATCATTGTATAAACTATTTCTATTCCATGCTAATGTTATAAATGGAAAAACAATAATAGACTACTGTATTACTTTGTTTCAAATAATGTTAAAAATCTTCATAATCATTTTCATTGTGTTTGCTTAAAAGTTGATGATCAAATGTTTTTTGACTAATTGAAGGTCTTTTGTTGGCATTTGTATGATTCTGTATAGATGGAATGACAAATTGAATTTACATGTAAATGTTAACAGTTCATTTTTCATTCCATTTTTTTAATGTCAAGGGTTCAATTATTCAAATTAGAATTCTTTGTTTTCTTTTTTTAATGTATTTGCTTATAACTTTGTACAGATAAGCCAATTCACATTTTTATTTATGTTATAGTGTTATCAATATCATTTCATAAAATTAAAATATCATCACGTCTGTTTTTATGTTTTAGAAATTTGGTTTGTTTGATTTGTTTAAAAGATGTTTTAACACCACTTTCAGCAATTTTTCAGCTATTTCATGGCGTCCAGTTTTTATTGGGGGAGGAAGCCGGAGTACCCGGAGAGAACCCCCGTCCTATGGTAGGAAAACTGGCAATCCTTGTAAATTAAAATTGGAGTCGAGTACACTAGAAATTTGGTACCGTCATTCCATTATTCACATGCTCTCACACTATGAGACAAAGATCTTGTGTACACACTACACAAACAATTAGAAATGTACATACCTTTAAACTAAATATGTTTATATAGAGTGGGAACTAAAAAAAAATATTTATGTGTTCTAACATGACCTTTGACCCCTTTTCTCCAAAATACCATATATAAATTTTGAAGAAAAAACCCCACAGTGATGCATAGATGAACAATTCCTTACAAACTAAAAATTGCAACCTCACACCACCCATTTGATACAAAATTTGTACAGCATATTTATCTGCTCGTGAGTTATGCCCCTGTGAGTAGAATTCTATGGAAATTTCATTATTTTAATTATTTGTGCTTATAAAAGCATAAAGAATAGAGTGCCTGAATCTAAAAAAATTGTCTCCCAAACCCAGACCATGCAGAAACCAGAAAATAAACCAATATAACTCATGCTTTCACTATAATTTTGTGCTGAACCAATGCCCAAGAGAGCTTTTATTATACAGTAAGACAGTCCTACATTATTTATTTGTGGGTTGTATATGTCCACTATGGGTGCCACTGCAGTGTAAGATTAACAATTTGTTATTTTTGTGAACAGGTTTCAGAAAGCATTGTACAGATTGAATTTAAGCTGCATCAAGAGTCATCCTAACATCTTTCCACTTAGATCAGTTTTCTTTCAAATTTATACCGGAGGGGGAGGGGAGGATATAGTGATGGGGTATCTGTCCATCTTTCCATCTGTCTGTCCATCCCTACACCCACTACACTTTCTCTTATGCACGACTTCTTCTTCACTACTGAATGGAATATGATGAAACTTGCACAGAATTTTTGTTACATAGTGCTATCGTGCACCTAATATTTAACATTTTGATCGGAATGATATTTGGGGTTTTCCATAGAAAAACAAAGACTTTTTCAGTGAAATAACGAAGTGGGGAATATTAATTAGTAAAGCATTGCTCACAGTTTTTTTGGTTGTATACCACTGTGACATCTAGGATGTATTCCAGTGGGGAACAAATAACAAATTGTACAAATAAAATCAATTTTTAATCTGAATATATAGAACCAACTTTTGTTTCATTTTTTATGTAGAATTATATTCCCAAATGTTGGTCAGAACTGTATTTAATTAAAGATTCCTCATTGTCAAGGTATCAGTCATTTGAAAAAAATGACCAATACTTTCTGTGAATCATTCTAATGATTTAGAACAGTGAAGCTGCCTTAGCTAGTTGAGCACTGCATATTCAGTACTGGGGCGTCTGTTTTTTGGGACATTCATTCTAAACTCATAAATACACACAAAAGCAATTATTGCTAGTACCATCTTATACAAGAAGTATTAAGATTTTGTTGGAGACTGACTTCCCCATCACTGGCGAAAATAGCTCTTGTATGTAAAATACTGGTAACTGTGTGAAAGGTCAAACAATGTCGCAGGAATGTTTTCATTTTACATTTTCACCAGTTATTACTGCATTAAGAATACATCTACAACCATTATGTAATCAACACAATACATGTATTTGAAAATCTGCCATCAATGAGGAGTTATTTTAATGGATACATTTAGGACATCTTTTTGGAATTTCAAAATTGTGAAAGGGTCTATTTTCAGGTACATTCTGTAATAATGGTCTTAACTTGAAGAAGAGTTTAATATTATACATCAACAACCTAATATCAGTGGCCCCACAGTAACAACGGTACTCTTTTTGTGTAAATAACTTATCCAGCAGTTTTAAAAGCAGTCTTCAAAATTGGTTTGTATGGTGGTTCGTATGTGGTTTTATGCCCTTATATGCAATAATTCAGCTATATTTTTTTCAGTCAGTTTTAATTGGGGGAGAAAGTTTTAACACCTGGTGCATCCCTACCTTCTATAGGAAAGCTGGCAATCAAACTTGGTAGAATATTTGTATATAAATAGACAATGTACATCACCTATAACAATGCATTTGAAACAATTCCATAGAATTACTGCATTCATTGTCTAGTTTAAAAGCAACATTCTTAAATCTTTAAAAATGTATTTGATATATATGAACCTTGCATATTTGTGGATTTTAGTTTTTTAAAAGTTCCTTCTGTTACCTTCATAGACCTCAGTTTCACGCGCCAGTACCTAGTTACAGTCTGTTGGTGTATATATTAGCAATATCCTTCATCCTGCATCAGAATTTATTTTATTTTTATGTTGCTCATGAAGTATTTTTTTCACTACTGATGTGGATTGCCAGCGTTATGTGTCCACACTTGTACATTATAATGTAGCATGATTCAAGAAGATTTTGTATTGATGTAGTTTTGTCCTGATGTAGCATGATTCAAGCAGACTGTTCTTAATGTAGAATTTTTCAGGGAGATTTTTTCCTAATTCAGAATGATCCAGGGAATACATACACTGACCTAACAAAGTACATGTATGGAGTCTATACATGTATCATTCCCAAAACGTTTGTTTTTCCAATTTTCCTTGCTTGTAATATCCATACTAGTCCTAAAACAAATAAACTATAATTTCTTCACTGTATATAGTTACTTCTCCCCCTTTTCAGATTTGGTATATAATCTTAGACAGAATTTTTCTAGTTGGAAAATGCACAAGGTCAATGTTTTTTAGTATCTTGATTGGCGTTAAACCACATCCAAACAAGTAAATGTATTATAAGCTATCAGATGCCATTCTTTGTTACAAAAGAGCAATTAATGAGTGTCATTTCCAAATCCATTGTATTACTAGACAAGCACTTATAATTTCACCTATAAACCTGAAACTTTTCAAATCAATTGATCAAGAAAGTTCGAAACAAAAAGAAAGATGCTTGCAGGTTTAACCAAAACAGTATCTGACAGAAATATAAAGCTTAAAAATTATCAGTTACTGCACACTTTCTGGAGCTTGTTCAAGATGTGTTTCTAAGAGCATTTCATTTCATGTCTTATAACTTAAGCAAGGACTAGATTCATAAGTGCAATGAAGAATTCATTTTAACAGTTTCAATGGAGTCTTTGTTAAACTAAACGCCAGCTGGCAATTTTGAAATTACATCAGAAATAAATACTCTTTAGACGATCATCCAATACAAAATTTAAGCATGTTTGTTTTCAGTTGCATGTTACTATTTTAAGAGAAGAAGCCTTTTTAACTCTTCTTCCATTGTGGTGGCAGCAATTTTACATTTCCAGAATATTAAACTACTTGTAAAGAAACATTTAATAAACATTCTTGCCATTGAAGTATCTGAGAAGTCGGCATCTGAATATTTTCCAACGTGTCTTAAGTTGAACTAAGTTCCACCGTGTCGTGCATCTTGTATTTTCGATTGGAGTTAAACAACCATTAAATATTCTATGCAGTTTCAAACATATATGCAATTTCTGAAAAGAAGGCCGTTTAAAATGTCCTCATAGAGTGTTGTGTTAAGCTGTGCAGTGGTGTTCGGACTATAAGAGCCTATGTTAAGCTGTGCAGTGGTGGTCAGACTATAGAGCCATTATGTTAAGCTGTGCAGTGGTGGTCGGACTAAATGGTTGGATTCAATTAACAATGTTTCCAAATTTGATATCATTTGGTTTAATGGTTTCAGAAAAGAACTAATTAATGTATGTAAAGCTTTGTATATGACCGTCAAATAATCATTCATATACAACTATAGCTTCAATTAGCTTTGCAGGTTTGATAGGAAAACCTTTGAGCATATTTCCATATGTTCAACAAACTACTGTTGTGGCAGTAATATACATTTAGATCAGAATTACCAAGTGTGGATAGTTTGCTCAAGCAATACTAAGTACCCTACTGGCAAATACAATTTTCATAGTCCAAGGGCCATAATTTCATCAAAACTCATTTGCCCGGAACGATATTCTAACTTGATCTGGACCTCACATACCAAATATCAGCTCAATATCGGCAAGCGTTTAAAAAAGGCAGGAAAACTGTTATTTTTTAGAAATGCTCTAAGTTCAAGGGCCATAACTTCGTGAAAAAAATCATTGGACCATAACGATATTCGATCTTGATCTGTAACTCATCATGATTGACTCGCACACCAAATATCAACTCAATATCTGCAATCGTTTAGAAAAAAAGTTCGGAAAACATGAGTGACGAACGGACGGAGTGCACACCTATAGTTCCCTTCGTCGAAGTCGGTATGGACTAAAAACATAATCTGTCTAGTGGTCGTTGGAAGTGTTACCAAGTTTTGTTTCTAATTGTTTAAAGGTTTCAGAAAAAGGCTTGTGGTGCGTTTTCCTCGTTGTTTTCTATCATTAGTGAAGTCTTAGTGTGGCAGCTTTCTTGCATTTCCGATCGGAATAAAACAACCTTGAAGAATCATTCAGTGAACATTCATTTACATTATGACATGAATCAGATTTGCATTTTTTTATAGGAAAGCATATACGAACTATGTTCCCATTGAGTCATATGTTAAACTAAGGCATGTGGTGGCGGCTAAAATAACTATGCAATTAACATGTTGCCAAGTCTGTTTTCAATTGACCCCGGTCGTGGGTTTCGTACAAAAATATTTAAATTGGGATACTTTACAGAGGACAACAGTGATGACGGACGCAAAGTGATGATAATAGTTCACACAATCCTTCAGGTCCGTCAGTTGACCTAAAACACAGAGTCGCGCCCCACAAAATAATTGTAGCAATTGACAAATAAGGGACCGGTCAATATTAATTCTGGGGTTGGGACCGGTGCATTTCAAATTATCATGTTTAAAAAGGCTATGTCGTAATTTTATAGTTACATATTTCGTATTTATGTTTGCTAAACAAATTATGCGATTACAGTATGTTGGTCTAGAATTAAACTTGCTGTAAATAACAAAACTTGTAGTCCCATTTATATGCCAGCAAAAGAGGACGTGTCCTAATGCATTTTACACCGGTCTCACACCCCTATAAATATTGACCAGTCCCTAATCGCGTCAACAATCTAAAAAATGCATCATAAAATATTTTTTGCAGCCTAAATATTTCTTTTAACCAATCTTGCGAACTTGTAAACCTTACATCTTCAAACATACTGTTCGATATATAGATAATTGCCTTGTGCTTAAACATTTTTAAAAATACAATTTTTAAACTTCCAATTATTTACTGAAATATGCATTTATATATATAGTATTAGTTGATGGTCATGTCCTTTCCACATCGTAAAGCCTTTTAAAGATAAGCTTGCTTCTGGGAATATCCTAGCATTTACATTTCTGTTAAACTTGGTTTATAATACCTTCACTTGACCTTGTAGTTAATGTAACATTTAATGCAATGAACACTATTAAAAGGGACCATATTTGGACTAAAAAAATATACAGCTCTCAGGAAAGTACCATTGATGCAAATATGTATACATTGTAGTTTTAATCTGCAGTTTGAACAGGACTTTTGTTGATACTTATTTTCTCCTGTGTTCTTAAATCTCATCTGTTGCTTTGGTTTCATGCCACTTAATATTAGAATCTTTAGCTAGTTCACCAACGCTGAAGCGCCGCAAAAATATATTATGTTACTCAGTAGTAGTATTTGACAAATCGACATACAGAAAAAACAGACAATATGTGCCTATATAATCTTGTCCAATTCGATGGCAAATTGTAAAGAAGAATATAATTCATAGACCTCGGTTTACACAAAACATATTTGCGGATCCTTTGGTTTTTGTCCGAGTAATTTCAACAATAATTTAACTTTATTTTATTTTAAACAGTTCCTTAATGGCATAATGTGCGTAGTTTTCCGGCATCCTATAAAAATATATTTGTCTGTACTATATATCAAATGTTTCTGAAACCGTATGTTTCTTATGTACATATATAGTTTGTTTCGATAACATCGAATTAATCTTCTGAAATTGACGTAAATTACCATCCTAGCCCATAAACCAATTTGTTAATGCGGTTTATAAAAGTTTCCCTTCAGTCTTATGTTATCGACTCCTAAATTTGTCTACATCACAGCGACCAATCAATACGTCCGTGTCACATTTACAGAGGATTTAACGATGAAAGCACCGTAAGCTCTTATTTTTTATTTAATCTTGGTGTAAAAGAGCAGCACAATTGTATTTAATGTAAACTATATAACTTGCGGCATTGTTATGAAAGACAGAAAATCGTTAAAACAAACACGAGTTAACATATCAAGCCTCACAAAGAACAGGCAATAAGGAAATGACCAAACATTTATCCTGTTCTTCTAAACAACACAAAAACTCAAAATTCTAATGTTTAATGAACAGGGTTTTAATGAATATCACGTTTTCAGTGAAACTGGTCTCAGTGCTGAATGCAAAATCTGTCCACGATTTTCTTGGAATATTAAATGGTCTTGGTCATTTCCTTCAATTAGGACATTTAGTGGAACCAGAAAAAGGCTGACCTGTAAATATGAAAACGGACAAAATAATTCCAATATATAACACATTTTACGAAAGAAGGAGCAATAATGGACGCAACTCATCGGTTACGTTGTTGATAAAAGTTAATTTAAATTTAATGTCATAATTAACAGGAGACACGACACGTATTGGACGTTTATGCCCACAATTTTGGCATGAAGAGCCAACCTGTGGTAAAATCAGTCTACATCCGTGCCTCAACTGAATTTATTCTCATCTAAACATGTATTAGAAATGCACGTGTTATGAAAATACTGATCTCACATGGTAAAACAATGGAATTTGTTTGTTTGAATGATGTTTAACGCCACTTTCGGAAATTGTTCAGCTATGTCGTGGCGTCCAGTTTTTATTGAGGGAGGAGGAACCTGGAGTCCCCGGGGAAAACACCTGACCTATAGGTAGGAAAACTGGCAATACTTGTCAATTAAGATTAGAGGCGAATGCACACTGCCCGCACTGAGACTCCATTGTTGATAGACCAAGGGATCAATATTAAACTCGACCACTTGGCCACCGACTCCCCCTAAAAACAATGGAATAAAACGGATTAACAATAGCTAGTCTGTACGTGTCATATTGTTCATATATCACCTTTAATCGAGCAAGTCCTTGAAACAAACATGTAGTTATGGCATTTTTTTTAATTTTGAATAATCCCATGATCAAAATGTAATAAATAAACAGACAAACAGACGAACGACCGACGCATAATAGTCCAAAGGTTTCTCTGGCTTTTAACGAAACGAGCTAAAAACCAATCTATTACTAGTAGTTCTTGTTCTATATAATACTGGCACACTGTCAATTACTTTATAAAATTAGTCTTATCATTCCAGGAGCAAATTCCGTGTTGTGCTCTTATTTCATATGTTAAATTATTCCAATTAATTTAGCTATACATGTGAGCTATTATTTATATCTGCTATAGGTCTCCGTTTCTGTTTTGTCAAAATCTTTCAAGTACATTCCTACTCCGATAATCCTTAGCCGTCCAACGTTTTTAGACTTTGATGGGAGCATGGGACGGCAATTAATACCAATAACTGGAGTTCACCTTAACTTTATTTGGAATTCGTTGATTTTTTTATCTTTGGATAATTTGACCTTAATATCAAACCAACAGGGTTTTATGGCGCAGGTTTTTTTTGAAAGGTGATACTAAGTAAGATTAGTACAAAAGATGGTGTTGTGTGCCGGTCGGTTGCGTTTTTATAAAGTTCGTACCTGGTTACCCAGGATCTGGGAGAAGTTGTATGAAGACAATTCTATATGGAACGTCACTAAAAAAAACACAAGGCAGACCACTTGATGCAGACCTCCTTATTCGTAGTATTACATCATATAACAAAATACCACTCAAGCGACGCACACCTCTGTGTACTGCAATATTATCACTAATACTGAACACCCTCTCACACTTTTAATGTCACGATGTTCAAGATAATAAGTGGCTAACTACTACTATCAAATATATATTCAGGAATTACTACACAGTGTATAAGTATAAGCCGCATTCCGAAGTTACAATACCAACCATAAGTAATGCTCACTCATCTTCACTTACTATCTATCGAAAATAGGCTTATATACTAGTGGTAGAGTCCATTTTGGTGGATGTTAGGTTGTTCCATTTTGAGGTGCGTTTGTGCGTATTGCTGACAATCTTACAAATACACTGGTTCACCACAATGGCTTCATCTGCATGTACCTGATCATTTGTTAGAGAATCCTCTGCAGTCTTTCGATTCTGTTGCTCTTTGCTCGAGTCTGGGGCGGCAACGAATCCTTAAAGCTCCCGTTCAGCGTTATTTTTCTTGTATGTTTTGCCATTTAACCCGTTACAAATGTTTGTTTTGCAGACACTTTAATATAATTGTTGAAGATTTACAGATAAAACAACTGACTTTTGTTAATTCAAGATCATATAACAGATTATTGATGCATCATGAATTATAAATTCATTAAACTTGTATTAAGAGATAATTATCTTAGTTGAAACAACGGAGAAACTTATTACATACTTTATAATCACAAAAAACGACAACGTGCGTCTTACCAGCCAAACATTCGGAAATACAGAAGTTGATAACCGTGACTCTTTGTAGTAAGAATTTCATTAAAACTAAGAGATTACTTTTCTTCTTCATATCTGGCTTGTAACATCCATAGACATGTATTTTAGCCGTACCACACAATGCATTGAGAAAAATTGTTTTACGCAATGGAACAAAGATCCTATGGAAAAACCAAAATTCGTTGGGAGTAGATTGCCATGGCAAACTTTTCCTTGTAAACGTATGATACCGCTGACACGTACCCTATTGTGAAAAATAACTCCAATGGGGATATTGACATGTTGCATTACTTTTAATTATTTTCATTTATTGATAATTCATCTTATCACGACTTTATTCCAGAATTTTATGTATCCTCGATAGGTATGAATATACTTAATTAATATGTCTCATTCTGTGTCATTACTTTGATTGATTGATTGATTGATTGATTGATTGATTGATTGATTGATTGATTGATTGATTGATTGATTGATTGATTGATTGATTGATTGATTGATTGATTGATTGATTGATTGATTGATTGATTGATTAATTGATTGATTGATTGATTGATGTCCAGCAAGCCGCTTTATTAAATACGCGAACAAGTGACTCAATTCGCGAATGGGCTCAATATATTGACAGACCCTGGAAAGTATGGATTTAATAGAGACGGAAAATTAGCTTTTTGTTGCGGCTACAATGTGCCTTCTCATTTGTAGCGACTACAATGTGTCTACTCTTTTTAGAAGACTACACATGAATTCTTTATTGTGCAAGTAGCATGACAGTCTCCAAATATGTTACCCTCTGTGACCAGTGGTCATTACCGTTTGGTATTGAACGGAAACAAATTTCAACAATGTCAGTCATCTGATGGCTATGAATTACTTGTTTATGTTGCCTAACAAAATATGGTATTCCTTCCCAGATTACAGCAAATTTTATGTTTCAGTTGTCGCGTATTATATATCTGTCCCCTAAATTAAACATTTGCTTTTAGATAGTTTTAAGAAAAAGTCTGAATTTGTTGTCTTCATACAGTACACAAATTATTTATTCTATAGTTATTTTAGGTCAGTGCTCATGATGAATATAAACTTAATATAATTTCTTATGTAAGGAATTATCAAACGCAGATGCATATTGCTTTTAATAATTTATCTGTTCGTCTTGTACTGGCGGTACTGGAAAAGAAACTATTATTTACAGACGGAAAGTCTGCTCTTTTATTTATTTGACGGGCTAGGAAAGAGGAGAATCTAAGAAGACATATAAATAAATATATTTTACCAGTTTCTAGTATTTTATCTGGCGTAATTTCTATCCCGGGAAATCCAGGACCGATTTTGCAGCTTAAAAATTGATAGAACGACTTAAAAAACATAAAAGTATCCATTCTATTTATTTTCTTTTTTCTTCTTAGACTATTGGAATGAATTTGTCTTCTTGTAAACTAGTAAATAAACATCACCGAATATATTTATTACGAGTCATTAACTTGTGGTGCGATTGACGTTACAAATATATACGAATGACATTGACAGAATCATAAAAATATATATAATCTGTGACTAATAAATTCTGTATAAATATGCTTTGAAGTTGGTTCAAGTAAAAAATCTTGACGTTGCAGTGTCATACAACATTTTAATTTACACAAGCGAAATCATTGATTTCTTTGATGCACTTTGATATGCGACATTGAAGTCAAATTTTAGTCCATTTTTTTACACAATTCTGAACTTGGCATTGTTTGTCCTTTAGATTACGGACAGACACTCTTGAGTGCAGGATTATATATTTACGTTATTATCAATCAAATGTCAATAAAACAGCTTACTTCCACTATTTGAAATGTTCTCAACATGTCTGACTTTGTCAACGTTGCATAGCACGTCCTTAGTGGTCTTGTCAATCGGAATTCCTGTGTGTACAAACTGTGCCCCAGTCCTTGCCAATTTGTTCCTACATCTATATTCTTATGAAGCTGAATTTCTTCGACGTCATATTAAAGACAAGAAGATAGCAGAAGCTAGGCCCTTTAATTTTGCACATACATTACATATAATTTTACATATAAACCCTCAAATTCCTGAGTGGCTTCCGCTTATATATAGCCTTCAGAACTGGAAATTAAAGAAACCACAGAAACAGCTTACATTATATTTTAGACTTAAACCTCAAAAATGATACCAAAGGTTATCTTAGCACAATGATTAACGACAAACGAGACGATTTTATAGTTTTCAAAATGATAAATTTTTCTGACTTATGCAGCAATTTTCCAGCTTCTCCTGCATACGGTGTCTATATTTCTCAATTGATCAGGTACGCAAGAGCTTGCAGCAAGTATACTGATTTTTGCAAATGTCACCCATTTCTTCGAGATAAACTTATAAAATAAGGTTTCAATAAAAAAGGACTCTTCCACGACTTTAATAAGTTACTATAGATAATACTTCCTTGTCGAAAAATATTTAATCTCGTTTGAAAATATGGTTGCAGGTAGTTTTCTTAACGTTTTGAATTCAGTTTACAGTGAGTGTGCTACGATGATTATTGAATAACCTAATGTTGACTAGGGGTATATGATACCCATTCACTTTAATCAACAAACCCAATCATACTGCTGCAATGTAAGCGGTAGGTTTGTCATACCATTTAACCTGGTTTGTTTTTGAAATGCCTGTACCAATTAAGTCAGGGCCATTGCTGTAGTTACTATATTTTTGGTTGTTGGTTCTGGAGTTTGCCCGGTTACTCGAACTTCGATTTGTCCGTTTTGACAGTTTCATCGGCAATCGGTATTTGTTTATGGTAGGTCACAAACAAGTTTCAGTGAGATTTTGTAGATAAAAAATAAAAATCTCGGTCCTTATAACTGGGAATATGAATTCTGCGAGGCAGAATTGCGTCGAATAACTTTCAAAGCATTTTGGGTCTTAAACTTTAACAGACCGCTTCGGTAGACCCTAGATTTCACGGATGGCAATTACAGTATTCTGTCAAATATAACTTCTATTCTTACTGTAGGGGACCTCGGTGACCGAGTGGTTAAGGTAGTTCGTCGACGTTAAACTTTCCCTAAGTCAATTCTACATCCTTGAAAAAATATCGCACGAGCAAACATATATAAGCACACAACAACATAAGATGGCGTCTGAATGAAAAACTGAAAAGAACTGTATGGTGCGAATACAAGATAATTATTAGTAAAAAAACTCAGTGTAGGTTATCAAATCTTCGATAGTCGAGAGTTATGATGCGCTCACCTCAGGGGCGGATGCAGCCTCAAATGAAAGGGGGGGGTCCAAATTTGTCATGGTGGCCGAAGGCCACCATGCCGACCTCGCAGAGGTCGTATTACGGCAGGGGGTCTGGGGAAGCTCTGAACGAAATGGTGTAAAATCCTGCATTCTGACGATTTCCTGACACCTAAAACATGTCCGTTAAAATGTCATTTTGTTATGCTAAAACAAAAAAAAAGAAGGCTTTTTTCAAAACTTTTTGATAGATTCGCAAAAGTAGGGGTCCAGACCCCATGCTTGTCAAAACGAAAGGGGGGTCCGGACCCCCTGGACCCCCCCTCTGGATCCGCCACTGCACCTCCTCTTTGATTGTAATCTTTGGCTAGTAAAAATTTGAATATTGAATTCGTACCAAATTGTTTGGGGTTTGAATGAGAACATCTTTTACGGGGTTAATACCAGAAGCCAAATGACAACAAAGGATATGAGTAACATATATGTATATTGTATAAGTCAAAGTTTTAGCTAATGTTGGGTTATGGAACGGTTCCAAGATCTCAGCGCTTTCCAAGGTGTGGTATAGATGAAGTCTTCTTCCACAAAGGCTTTGACCAAGTACAGATTAACTCCCGTGATGTACTCGTTGGAGAGTCTATAGAATATCGGTTTGAAAGAGCTGTCATTACCCATGGGAGACGGTATACATAGTCATTACCGGGAGACGGTATACATAGTCAAATGACGATCAGTCTTCGGAGTAAATGACTCTCTGTTACTTGATTGTGTGGTTTACTAAATCTAAAAATATTTTTGTCATTTCATTGGTTTACGTCAGGATCGCACTAGTACGTGTACTGAAATTTCAATATATTCTTAGGTTAAATCTGGGTTGCAATCAGTATTTTAGTGTAGTAATGTTACGTTCCACATATTGACTTCTATTTCAATCAAAGCATTGGTCAGTGAACAAGTATAAGGTAAACACTGTACCAAAATCTCCCTACTTTATAAAGCTTTTGGAAAAAATAATATGTACTTTATCTTTATTTTCGGTAAATCAGTATTTTAGTGTAGTAATGTTACGTTCCACATATTGACATATTCAATGCATTGGTCAATGAAAAATTAAAAGGTAAACATTGTCCCAAAATCTCCCTACCCTTTAAAGCTGTTTGGATTAGGCAAAAATTATATGTTCTGTATCTTTATTTTCGTTCTGACATTGATGCAAATTTAACAAAACATATTTTTACCGCTCATTTTGAACATTCGTTTAGGGAGTCAACTTTTGTTTAATTATTTTTAAAAAAAAGCACGTGTGAAGTGACGACAGGCATTTAAATCTCTCAAGCAGCATTGGATAATAGTTTAGCGTAAACAAAGTCCTTACAAGGTACATGTACATTGTATGTATACCTATCCTACATATAAATTACAAAAAACAGATACTTTAATAAATACATAAAATGTGTAATGCAGCTAAGAGACGGTTAGCTTTTTAGAAAAGCTAAACTTGTAATACGTAAAGCCTTGTCACTGACCAAAGTGAGTGACATGTTCACAAAAAGTCACGCTTCGTAATCTTCTTATTATTAATGTAACACTACATGCGAATTTAATGATCAGTTTAATTAAAGTCAACAGAAATACGGTCAAAATGAAATGTTGTAACCCTGAGGTTACAAGTAAACTGTACTGTTAGGAGTTGTTCCCATCATACCCCAAAGACATGTACAAATGTAAATACATTAAAAATGTGTAATTGTGTGAGAACTTGATCTTAATCAGACTAAAAGTTATAATAATGAGAAATTTAACATTTTATATATAGATATATTGATTGATTGATTGGTTGTTGTTTAACGTCCAGCAAGCATTATTTCAGCTATATTCAGGACGTTATATAGATACAGTTTAATTGTTTGTATAGGTATAAATAGTTGATGTTTAAGTGAAGAATAATTTTTTTAGCAAAAATAAAGCTTTTCTACGATGGTGTCTGTTGTATTATATACAGAGTATGCGCACTGTCGCCCTTACAATACGTAGGCACAATACAGTCTGCACCAAACCAACCTTACATAATTTTCTATCTACTTTCCACAGGCCCATCCAACTTTTACATGTAATTCTTTATTTGTTAACTTAATCTCGTTCTAAATATAGCTAAAATACAATATGGTGGATGGTAAACAATCAATCTATCAATCAATCAATACAATAAATCAGCGAACCAACAAATCAAAAATAAGTCTATATCAATACATGGCCGTAACCTCCTGCACTACCCTGTAACTTATTCCAAAAGAACAAAACAGTAAAGACCTTTGTAAGCCTAAAATCTGAATCTGCACGGGTTGTCAATATAGCTATCGTTTTGTATGCAAACAAATTAGTAATTAAAAGATTATAACATTTCCTTTTTAAATATTAAATAGGACTAAATTAGAAAGGCCAAAGTAAAATGGGACATAGTTTTATTCCTCGACTGATCATTGTTCATAACGCTGTCCTGTCGGATAAATCTACGTGGCCGCATGCTTTGTATTTATTCTATACTTAATTATAAAAATAATTTAAAAAAATACCCATCAACTTGAATCAAATATGTATGGATAAAAAACTCTATACTAGATTGTAGAAATGTCATTTTCTTACACATGACTTGCGTGAAACCCCTGAGATTAACAAACTAAATTTATTTTTTTGTGGTAAATTTTATAACAATCCTTAAATTTAAATGAATAACTTACTAATTGCATGGTCTGTGTGTATTTTCGTTATTCATCTCTTGTAAACAAAACAATGACGTCACTGACACAATGTTCTTTATTAAGTGCTTTCTCTATAAATATCTTAAAAGTCAACTTGAATCATCAAAGCTAAAGAAACAGTTTTCACTGATGGTTTTTGTTGATTAAATGTGAATTAAAATACAGATTTCCTTCAATAAATGTCATAAACATATTAAGCGAGGATTGACAGATTTAAAGAGGATACACAATGTCAGGTTATCCCCCTTGACAGGAAATGCACTACTGACATAGCAATACCAAATTGATGCAAACAATAAATCTCTAAAGCAACTTAGTTCCTACATTGAAGCATCATTTCCTGTTTTACTTCATGCGAGGGGCATTGATGGATCAAACGAATACATACTATGTTTTCAATTTGTTACGATATGTAGTACAAAACTTCGTTTGATCGGAACATTAAATCTCTAAAAACGATATAGTCTCACGTTAGAACATTAGTTGAAGTGCATGTAAACTACTTCGTGGAAGGACATTTGATGAAGTTTGTATTGTTCTAACATGAAAACTCAATCATAAATGTTTACACGGCAAATATAGTCATGGATACGTTCCATCTTATACGATAAATTTGAGTGGGATAATATTTAAACTGAAAAATTATTATTGCCAAATGTAAATACAACACAATAATTCACATGTGTGTCTAACAGCTATGTCATAGTTCATAAATATATATTTATTAGTTTTTAGACATTAAAAGTATTTCGCATTTTGCTAAACTAATAATAACGGATTAAAATCCGACTTGTAGTAAGGGACCTTTAAGTATTTAACAAATCAAAGGCTACACAGTAGGCCATGGTTTCCGAATGAACAGTTTTCCATGATGATTATCCCGGATTAGATAGATTATGTACCTTAAAACATTATATTTCTGGAAAATATTTGTCTCAAAAAACGCAGCAAGTAGTATGAACTCCCCGTCAAACATTATTATATGCTAAATCTGTATTCATGTATACTTCATACTTATGCATGCATAAATCTCAATATAGTTTTTTTTTTAAATTTTGTTATACACATTGCAGGTTTTCACTAATCTACAGAATTAGTGCATTACATATGATACACACCTTGCCATTTTAACAACTTATTTTGTTTGGGACACTGAAGGTTTTAATTGATTGGATGTTTGCTTTTAAGTGCAGCGAGCATTATTTCAGCTTTATTCAGGACAAGAACAAGTTAGCAAACATTTAATGAATTCTTTGAAGATGGACCAAAGGGCAAACATTTTTATGGCAACTGGAAAAACACGGGTATGTTCGGAAAATTTAGCTTTTAGTAGTGGCTACAACGAGCATACTCTTATCGACATCTACAAAAAGGGTCTTTATCGTGTTTGAGCATGGCACACTAAAAACACGTCTCCAACTATGGTCCGCGGTCAGGCTTTCGTATGACCTTACAACTCCCCCCTCCCCCGAACGAGAAGACATCCCATATCCCCACATGGCAACGCGCTGGGCAGCTCTGTGGGTAGAGCATTGTGACCATTACAGTATGGTCCCAGTGAACTGGAAGAGTTTCGTAAATTACCTAAGGAAGTTTTATATGCAATAGGAGATAACTCTAACTGCTTCTCCACTGTGACTTCTGGCTTTGAACTGTGTCATTCATCGGATTTTTTTTATTGCGTTTTAATAATTATAATTCATTTTGTTGTACTACTATTTCAATTTATGTAAGTCACTCACTGGTTTAATGAATATAAAAAAATAAAAACAATTCTAATTTGTTTTACATTTTAGACATGTATGATAGAAACGATGATCGGCTTTTTTGTAAACATTAAAAATCTATTCGATATAAACTTCATCAGTCATGCACAAAATACAATGGATTACATGATGAATGAATAATAGTCCGAGGTATTCAAATAAACCCCTCTATGTTCCAATAAAACGCTAAAAATTATTTATGAAATTCAACATTTACAACGTATGCAATCCTGGGTGTTACTTAAACGCGGAAACAGAACGCAGAACGGAAAACGGAACGGAAAACGGAAAAATGAATAAACGCCAATGAATTAATAACGCTATATATTAATATCTAACATTACTAAAATCTTTTTTACGTTAAAAATACTTTTCGTAGTCTTTTGTATTTTTATATATTGATATTTGCAGGGGCACCTGCTAAAAGTAATGTTACATTTTGTGACAATGCCATAAATATTGTTATTTTTTATGTAAAATTATTTGCGTTTTTATAAATGTTTATGAAAACTGAACCCAAGTCTTCGGCTATCTTCAGAATTTTCCAATTCTTTTGAGCTTTCTTTTCAATTCTTAGTCATTCGGTTTGTCAACTCCCTCTTTCCTGCCTTTTTCAGTTTGTTCTCTACTGCATTTTGAAGGCATCTTTTTTTAGTCACTTATTAGTTATCAAAATGAAAAATGAAAATACAAGTAACAGTACATGTTTTCTTAGCTCGGGCTTATGAAAATGAGCACAAATAATTAAAGGCTATTTTAAAATTGAATGCAGCAAAGGGTTGCACTTAATGTAAATATGTAAAAAGACGTAATGGATCGATCTAATTATATTTGCAAAGATGAAGTCTGTGAAAACATTACCGCTATATCTTATTTGCACTGCAATTTACAATACTCCGGAAACATTTTATAATATAAAAATCAAGATTTGCTATTGATGGAAACAAGGAAATGTGCATTTAACCATCTATTTTAATACACCTACGTAAAAAAGTGTATATTAAACATGTTGTTGATAAGTTCTTACCACTAGCAGATCCATAAAAGGGGTTTGTTCGGGGGGGGGGGGGGGGGGCTGTGCCCGTATTACATATCTCCTTAAATTTTTTCATCAAATACCTCGTATCCGAAAAAATTGTTTTCCAGTATCCAATATCCCTGTAAATAAAATGGATTTAAATATCCCATATCCCAGTAAGTTTTGCCTCAAATATCCTGTATACCATGAATAAAATAGGTGAATATCCCATATCCCAATATGCCCTAAACAAGCCTCATAAAACACTTATTCCGTTTTCCGTTTCCGTTCCGCTTCTGCGGTTTAGTAACACCCATGCAATCCTAACACACATTTGCTGCAGACACTAATCGGGCACATGAATGTCACAGCTTATATTAGATATTTCCGGAAACCTGCAATTCCTATATTAATTTCTTGACAAAGGTTATTAGATAAAGAAGGGATTTCTAATAGCCCAGAAAAAGTCGTCATTCCGTCAATGTTATTGTCATAGTCATGAATTCGTTGAACGGAATGGTTATTTGTAACACTAATGGTGTCGGAGTAACATGCTTGTCTATCCTCTCGTTTGTGCCTATTTTGTGCTACAAGTTAAACAACGAGTTTCAATAGTGAAGCAGCATACATTTTCCTATTTACACCCGACATCTGTTGGAGGTGGGGCCTTGTTGCTTATTAAGGTCTTTCCCACTACAGTGGAAAGACCTTCTTGTATTTCTTATGATTATTAAGGTCTTTCCCCCTTTCCAAGGGAAAGACCTTCTTGTCTTTCTTATGATTATTATTATTATTATTAGTTTTCTTCTTCCGCGGAGGTTTGCCAAAAAGTGTCTGGACGCATCATTTCGATACTTGGTAACATCAATCGGTCATATCCGGAGATGACATGGCTCATGCTTTTAGACCGATCTATTTTTAGTAACAGAGTTATCTGCCCGAACACGAAAACCCTTGTTAGCAGATAAACTCAGAAAACGTAACTGATTCTTAAAATCTGAAGTGTAAAAAAATGTCGCTTGACATATGGCGATGATTTGTCATACACTTTTTTTTTCAATCGACTTCCTGTTTACGCGTTTTTAACCTGAAAAATGTCGCAACGCATCAAAAATTTTTTCTCAAAAACCGTAAGGCCTAGAGACATGTGACCACCACCATTGATCCTAAGTGACATATGTTACATTTAAAAATTTCAAGGTCAAAGGTCGTCATAGGTCTTGTTAGCACTATATCTCACAAACCATAAAAGATAGAAGCAGACAATAAATGGGAAAAATATTCCTCTTATTGAGACCTTCATTTGGTATATGACCAGAAGCTGTGCGATGAACCGTTTTCGAGTTACTGCCCTTGACGTGTTTCGGTTAATCGTTTTTTTGGTTAAAACTTGAAAACGGTTAGAGATAATATAGTAAACATATATGTTTAACATGATCAGCAGGAAAAGAGCTTCAATTTGAGCCAAAAGTCGAAGGTCATAGGTCAAGGTCATACCATAGCAACAAGGTGACCGTCATAAAAATACCTTAGCAACCATATATTTTTAGAATCAGAATGATGTACTTTACTGATATATGTCATTTCATGACCGGAAGTGGCCTTTTGTCCCTAGCAACGGAATGAAAGTCCTTAACAACCATCTATTTTTTGGCTCGGGACCACTTTCTTTACTCAAATAACTCATTTTTATGACTGGATGTGACATTTTGTGCTATAGCAAGATACAAAATCCCTTAGCATCACCTTAATTTTCTGACTTTAGAGGAACAGTGGGAAAGACCTTCTCATTTGTTCTCAGAACAAATGGCAGTTTAATTTGTTTACTGTATCTTTTGGATTGTATTAGTGAGTTTTTGGTTAGTCGCTGTTTTGAAATTTTCGACTTCGATTTTGTTCATTTGACATACCGAGAAATAACAGTCAGAAACCAAGTTGTTGCATTACGTAAGACATTATCGTATAAAATGACGCTGCCTTGTGTTTAATGCGTTCTTCATTGACCTTTTCTCGTCTTAAACTTTCAAAACTAATAAAACATTTACATCGGGTGTGTGTGTGGGGGGGGGGGGGGGGGGTTGGAGATAAAGACATATAGAATATATATTGCCTTCGTGGCGTAACGAACATATACTCTTGCTACAGAAAAGCCATATGCATGTTAATTAATACTGATGACCACAGCGGGATAGTTTTGAATAAAAACTTGGGGTTATTTCACGTCTCGGGATGGTCAGATGTTTGGAGAGATTGCTGCGCTCCATGCACGATTAAGATCCTTTGCTAGATTTCTCAAAAAAGCGCTGTAGCCGCTACAAAAGGCTAAATTTCCTGTCCCTACCAAATACGCCAAGCTTTTTTTCAGTGGCAGTAACAAAAATTTAAGTTGCCACATTCATTAATTGTATATATTAATAAAACTGTTCTCGTCATCAATGAAGCTGAAATACTCCCTGGACGTTAAACCAAATTCAATTAATCAATCATATTCTTGGTGAGGATATATCATAATAGACATAAACTCATTGACACTTCATGTACACACAAAATTTATGATGAGTTATGATGATATTGATTTGTTTGTTTGTTTGAATGGTGTTTTAACGCCACTTTCAGCAATTTTTCAGCTATATCATGGTTTTTAATAAGGGAAAAAGCCGGAGTACCCGGAGAAAACCCCCGACCTGCGGTTGAAAACTGGCGCAATCCTTGTCAATTAAGATTGTAGTCGAATGCCTGCAGTGAGAATCGAACCCGCAATCTCAGTATTGACAGACCACGTGATCATTAGTAGACGAACTAACTTAACCACTTGGCCACCGAGGCCCCTGCAAATTTTGATATTAAATGCTAAAGAGTTTATGTGAAGATGCTGTTCTTATGAATATTGCCATGTTGAATTTCCAATCAGCAGCAATTGTATCTTTATTTTCGTTCTGACATTGATGCAAATTTAACAAAACATATTTTTACCGCTCATTTTGAACTTTCGTTTAGGGAGTCAACTTTTGTTTAATTATTTTTTAAAAAAAGCACGTGTGAAGTGACGACAGGCATTAAAATCTCTCAAGCAGCATTGGATAATAGTTTAGCGTAAACAAAGTCCTTACAAGGTACATGTACATTGTATGTATACCTATCCTACATATAAATTACAAAAAAAAGATACTTTAATAAATCCATAAAATGTGTAATGCAGCTAAGAGACGGTTAGCTTTTTAGAAAAGCTAAACGTGTAATACGTAAAGCCTTGTCACTGACCAAAGTGAGTGACATGTTCACAGAAAGTCACGCTTCGTTATCTTCTTATTATTAATGTAACACTTGTATACATGCGAATTTAATGAACAGTTTAATTAAAGTCAACAGAAATACGGTCAAAATAAAATGTTGTAACCCTGAGGTTACAAGTAAACTGTACTGTTAGGAGTTGTTCCCATCATACCCCAAAGACATGTACAAATGTAAATACATTAAAAATGTGTGAGAACTTGATCTTAATCAGACTAAAAGTTATAATAATAAGAAATTTAACATTTTATATATAGATACATTGATTGATTGATTGGTTGTTGTTTAACGTCCAGCAAGCATTATTTCAGCTATATTCAGGACGTTATATAGATACAGTTTAATTGTTTGTATAGGTATTAATAGTTGATGTTTAAGTGAAGAATAATTTTTTTAGCAAAAATAAAGCTTTTCTACGATGGTGTCTGTTGTATTATATACACAGAGTATGCGCATTGTTGCCCTAACAATACGTAGGCACAATACAGTCTGCACCAAACCAACCTTACATAATTTTCTATCTACTTTCCACAGGCCCATCCAACTTTTACATGTAATTCTTTATTTGTTAACTAAATCTCGTTCTAAATATAGCTAAAATACAATATGGTTGATGGTAAACAATCAATCTATCAATCAATCAATACAATAAATCAGCCAACCAACAAATAAAAAATAAGTCTATATCAACACATGGCCGTAACCTCCTGCACTACCCTGTAACTTATTCCCAAAGAACAAAACAGTAAAGACCTTTGTAAGCCTCAAATCTGAATCATTTATACACTGGTTGTCAATATAGCTATCGTTTTGTATGCAAACAAATTAGTAATTAAAAGATTATACCATTTCCTTTTTAAATATTAAATTAGGACTACATTAGAAAGGCCAAAGTAAAATGGGACATAGTTTTATTCCTCGACTGATCATTGTTCATAATGCTGTCCTGTCAGATAAATCTACGTGGCCGCATGCTTTGTATTTATTCTATACTTAATTATAAATATAATTTTAAAAAATACCCATCAACTTGAATCAAATATGTATGGATAAAAAACTCTATACTAATTGTAGAAATGTCATTTTCTTACACATGACTTGCGTGAAACCCCTGAGATTAACAAACTAAATTTATTCTTTTGTGGTAAATTTTATAACAATCCTTAAATTTTAAATGAATAACTTACTAATTGCATGGTCTGTGTGTATTTTCGTTATTCATCTTATTCATCTCTTGTAAACAAAACAATGACGTCACTGACACAATGTTCTTTATTAAGTGCTTTCTCTACAAATATCTTAAAAGTCAACTTGAATCATCAAAGCTAAAGAAACAGTTTTCACTGATGGTTCTGTTGATTAAATGTGAATTAAAATACAGATTTCCTTCCATAAATGTCATAAACATATTAAGCGAGGATTGACAGATTTAAAGAGGCTACACAATGTCAGGTTATCCCCCTTGACAGGAAATGCACTACTGACATAGCAATACCAAATTGATGCAAACAATAAATCTCTAAAGCAACTTAGTTCCTACATTGAAGCATCATTTCCTGTTTTACTTCATGCGAGGGGCATTGATGGATCAAACGAATACATACTAGGTTTTAAATTTGTTACGATATGTAGTTTGATCGGAACATTAAATCTCTAAAAACAATATAGTCTCATGTTAGAACATTAGTAGAAGTGCATGTAAACTACTACGTGGAAGGACATTTGATGGAGTTTGTATTGTTCTTACATGAAAACTCAATCATAAATGTTTACATGGAAAATATAGTCATGGATAAGTTCCATCTTCTATGACAAATTTGAGTGGGATAATATTTAAACTGAAAACTTATTATTACCAAATGTAAATACAACACAATTTACATATGTGTCATTAACAGCTATGATTGCAAATAATTCAATTTCAAATATACGATTACCATTTAATATGTCAAAGTTCAATAATATATATTAATTAGTTTTTAGAAGTTAATAGTATTTCACATTTTGCTAAACACATATAACGGATTAAAATCCGACTGATAGTAAGGGACCTTTTAGTATTAAACAAATCAAAGGCTACACAGTAGGCCATGGTTTCCGAATGAACAGTTTTCAATGATGATTATCCCGGATTAGATAGATTATGTACCTTAAAACATTATATTTCTGGAAAATATTTGTCTCAAAAAACGCAGCAAGTAGTATGAACTCCTCGTCAAACATTATTATATGCTAAATCTGTATTCATGTATACTTCATACTTCTCAATATAGTTTTTTTTATAAATTTTGTTATACACATTGCATGTTTTCACTAATCTTGCCATTTTAACAACTTATTTTGTTTGGGACACTGAAGGTTTTAATTGATTGGATGTTTGCTTTTAAGTGCAGCGAGCATTATTTCAGCTTTATTCAGGACAAGAACAAGTTAGCAAACATTTAATGAATTCTTTGAAGATGGACCAAAGGGCAAACATTTTTATGGCAACTGGAAAAACACGGGTATGTTCGGAAAATTTAGCTTTTAGTAGTGGCTACAACGAGCATACTCTTATCGACATCTACAAAAGGGGTCTTTATCGTGTTTGAGCGTGGCACACTAAAAACACGTCTCCAACTATGGTCCGCGGTCAGGCTTTCGTATGACCTTACAACTCCCCCCTCCCCCGAACGAGAAGACATCCCATATCCCCCACATGGCAACGCGCTGGGCAGCTCTGTGGGTAGAGCATTGTGACCATTACAGTATGGTCCCAGTGAACTGGAAGAGTTTCGTAAATTACCTATGGAAGTTTTATATGCAATAGGAGATCTCCACTGTGACTTCTGGCTTTGAACTGTGTCATTCATCGGATTTTTTTTATTGCGTTTTAATAATTATAATTCAATTTGTTGTACTACTATTTCATTTTATGTAAGTCACTCACTGGTTTAATGAATATAAAAAAATAAAAACAATTCTAATTTGTTTTACATTTTAGAAATGTATGATAGAAACGATGATAGGCTTTTTTGTAAACATTAAAAATCTATTTGAAAATGATTCGATATAAACTTCATCAGTCATGCACAAAATACAATGGATTACATGATGAATAGTCCGAGGTATTCAAATAAACCCCTCTATTTTCTAATAAAACGCTAAAAATTATTTATGAAATTCAACATTTACAACGTATGCAATCCTGGGTGTTACTAAAACGCGGAAGCAGAACGCAGAACGGAAAACGGAACGGAAAACGAAAAAAAGGAATAAACGCCAGTGAATTAATAACGCTATATATTAATATCTAACACTACCAAAATCTTCCTTTTTACGTTAAAAATCCTTTTCGTAGTCTTTTTTATTTTTATATATTGATATTTGCAGGGGCACCTGCTAAAAGTAATGTTACATTTTGTGACAATGCCATAAATTTGTAGTTATATTGTTATTTTTTATGTTGACACTGGTCCAATGAAATCCATCAAATGCACCTTTTGTCAACGCCTACAGAAATGTAAAATTATTTGCGTTTTTATAAATGTTTCTGAAAACTGAACCCAAGTCTTCGGCTATCTTCAGAATTTTCCAATTCTTTTGAGCTTTCTTTTCAATTCTTAGTCATTCGGTTTGTCAACTCCCTCGTTCCTGCCTTTTTCAGTTTTTTCTCTACTGCATTTTGAAGGCATCTATTTTAGTCACTTATTAGTTATCAAAATGAAAATACAAGTAGCAGTACATGTTTTCTTAGCTCGGGCTTATGAAAATGAGCACAAATAATTAAAGGCTATTTTAAAATTGAATGCAGCTAAGGGTTGCACTTAATGTAAATATGCAAAAAGACGTAATGGATCGATCTAATTATATTTGCAAAGATGAAGTCTGAGAAAACATTACCGCTATATCTTATTTGCACTGCAATTTACAATACTCCGGAAACATTTTATAATTTAAAAATCAAGATTTGCTGTTGATGGAAACAAGGAAATGTGCATTTAACCATCTATTTTAATACACCTACGTAAAAAAGTTTATATTAAACATGTTGTTGATAAGTTCTTACCACTAGCAGATCCATAAAAGGGGCTTGTTGGGGGGGGGGGGGGCTGTGCCCGTATTACATATCTCCTTAAATTTTTTCATCAAATACCTCGTATCCGAAAAAAATGTTTTCCAGTATCCAATATCCCTGTAAATAAAATGGATTTAAATATCCCATATCCCAGTAAGTTTTGCCTCAAATATCCTGTATACCATGAATAAAATAGGTGAATATCCCATATCCCAATATGCCCTAAACAAGCCTCATAAAACACTTATTCCGTTTTCCGTTTCGCTTCTGCGGTTTAGTAACACCCATGCAATCCTAACACACATTTGCTGCAGACACTAATCGGGCACATGAATGTCACAGCTTATATTAGATATTTCCGGAAACCTGCAATTCCTATATTAATTTCTTGACAAAGGTTATTAGATAAAGAAGGGATTTCTAACAGCCTAGAAAAAGTCGTCATTCCGTAAATGTTATTGTCATAGTCATGAATTCGTTGAACGGAATGGTTATTTGTAACACTAATGGTGTTGGAGTAACATGCTTGTCTGTCCTCTCGTTTGTGCCTATTTTGTGCTACAAGTTAAACAACGAGTTTCAATAGTGAAGCAGCATACATTTTCCTATTTACACCCGACATCTGTTGGAGGTGGGGCCTTGTTGCTTATTAAGGTCTTTCCCACTACAGTGGAAAGACCTTCTTGTCTTTCTTATGATTATGATTATTATTAGTTTTCTTCTTCCGCTGAGGTTTGCCAAAAAGTGTCTGGACGCATCATTTCGATACTTGGTAACATCAATCGGTCATATCCGGAGATGACATGGCTCATGCTTTTAGACCGATCTATTTTTAGTAACAGAGTTATCTGCCCGAACACGAAAACCCTTGTTAGCAGATAAACTCAGAAAACGTAACTGATTCTTAAAATCTGAAGTGTAGTAAAAAAATGTCGCTGGACATATGGCGATGATTTGTCATACACTTTTTTTTCCAATCGACTTCCTGTTTACGCGTTTTTAACCTGAAAAATGGCGCAACGCATCAAAATTTTTTTCTCAAAAACCGTAAGGCCTAGAGACATGGGACCACCACCATTGATCCTAAGTGACATATTTTACATTTAAAAATGTCAAGGTCAAAGGTCTTGTTAGCACTATATCTCACAAACCATAAAAGATAGAAGCAGACAATAAATGGGAAAAATATTCCTCTTATTGAGACCTTCATTTGGTATATGACCGGAAGCGGTGCGATGAACCGTTTTCGAGTTACTGCCCTTGACGTGTTTCGGTTAATCGTTTTTTTTTTGGTTAAAACTTGAAAACGGTTAGAGATAATATAGTAAACATATATGTTTAACATGATCAGCAGGAAAAGAGCTTCAATTTGAGCCAAAAGTCGAAGGTCATAGGTCAAGGTCATACCATAGCAACAAGGTGACCGTCATAAAAATACCTTAGCAACCATATATTTTTAGAATCAGAATGATGTACTTTACTGATATATGTCATTTCATAACCGGAAGTGGCCTTTTGTTCTAGCAACGGAATGAAAGTCCTTAACAACCATCTATTTTTTGGCTCGGGACCACTTTCTTTACTCAAATAACTCATTTTTATGACTGGATGTGACATTTTGTGCTATAGCAAGATACAAAATCCCTTAGCATCACCTTAATTTTCTGACTTTAGAGGAACAGTGGGAAAGACCTTCTCATTTGTTCTCAGAACAAATGGCAGTTTAATTTGTTTACTGTATCTTTTGGATTGTATTAGTGAGTTTTTGGTTAGTCGCTGTTTTGAAATTTTCGACTTCGATTTTGTTCATTTGACATACCGAGAAATAACAGTCAGAAACCAAGTTGTTGCATTACGTAAGACATTATCGTATAAAATGACGCTGCCTTGTGTTTAATGCGTTCTTCATTGACCTTTTCTCGTCTTAAACTTTCAAAACTAATAAAACATTTACATCGGGTGTGTGTGTGGGGGGGGGGGGGTTGGAGATAAAGACATATAGAATATATATTGCCTTCGTGGCGTAACGAACATATACTCTTGCTACAGAAAAGCCATATGCATGTTAATTAATACTGATGACCACAGCGGGATAGTTTTGAATAAAAACTTGGGGTTATTTCACGTCTCGGGATGGTCAGATGTTTGGAGAGATTGCTGCGCTCCATGCACGATTAAGATCCTTTGCTAGATTTCTCAAAAAAGCGCTGTAGCCGCTACAAAAGGCTAAATTTCCTGTCCCTACCAAATACGCCAAGCTTTTTTTCAGTGGCAGTAACAAAAATTTAAGTTGCCACATTCATTAATTGTATATATTAATAAAACTGTTCTCGTCATCAATGAAGCTGAAATACTCCCTGGACGTTAAACCAAATTCAATTAATCAATCATATTCTTGGTGAGGATATATCATAATAGACATAAACTCATTGACACTTCATGTACACACAAAATTTAAAGTTATGATGATATTGATTTGTTTGTTTGTTTGAATGGTGTTTTAACGCCACTTTCAGCAATTTTTCAGCTATATCATGGTTTTTAATAAGGGAAAAAGCCGGAGTACCTGCGGTTGAAAACTGGCAATCCTTGTCAATTAAGATTGTAGTCGAATGCCTGCAGTGAGAATCGAACCCGCAATCTCAGTATTGACAGACCACGTGATCATTAGTAGACGAACTAACTTAACCACTTGGCCACCGAGGCCCCTGCAAATTTTGATATTAAATGCTAAAGAGTTTATGTGAAGATGCTGTTCTTATGAATATTGCCATGTTGAATTTCCAATCAGCAGCAATTTGTAGGACAGTTTCTGAGAAGAAGCCGATTTATCGCTGTCTTTGTTAAATCAAATATTTTCTCCTTTCTCCGCCGCTCAGCTGACATTCTACAATGTCTAATTAAATTATTTATTTAAACACATGTTCGTAATTATGGCCATCCTCACAAGTCAGGGATTCTGTGTCCTCATGTGTCCACGAAACACTTGTGGACACAGAAACCCTGTCTTGTGAGGATGAATCATGGCATTGTTGACAAAATTAAAATTTGTGGAGTGTAGAATTGTGAAATCGTATCGGTAAAAATTTGATCCAGCTAATGCAATGAATATAGCTAAAATGATCTGGAATGAACTTTTTGTTACCAAATCGAATAAGAAATTATGCACTGCCAGAATTTCAAATTTTGTCAACTGTGCCATGATTACGAGTAAAGTGTAAAACTTACGAATAAGGTGTTATAGAAAGTCAGTTACACTGCAATGACATAAAAAGCATGTTGCAAACCAGGGAAACAGTTTAAGACCAATTATCCCTAAGCACCAAATAACTGGGACATGACATGTCTCAGATTTTGCTGATTTTCATTTCATAAGTTGCAATTGACCATTGGATCACAAAAATGATGACTGTTTGTTATGATTGACCACGGTTGTCATGGTAACCGAGGCGGTCATTTTTTATCATTTCTCATACTGCGAAATATCCTATATTCAATTCCCAATTTGTTAATAAAAAATCAAAGCATATTCAATACAGCATTTTATTTGCTTAATTCAATACCTTATAGACAATATTCAAAACAGTTTCAAGACTACACTTAAATGTGTAGTCAGAACCAGGCTATGGAATATGTCAAGAAATCATGGATTTTCTCTGGAATTTTTCTACCAAAAAATGTCCATTTTTGCCACTTTTCTGACTCCATTTTCAGAAAATGCACCAATCACAAATACTCATCATGAATATAATTACATAAATTGATGATTAATATTCAAAACTTATACAAATCTCAATGGGGTAACAAAAGATGTCTTAAGAAAACACTGTCAAAGATGGTTACCCTTGTAACTTGTGAAAAAAAGCCATTTCTGTATTGTTCAATATTTCCAAGAAACTACTATTTCTTAAGGTTAAATTAAATCATCCTTAATTATTATTTTTAACAGACATCCTATAAACTTAAAATGACATTGAAACCATTTCAGGGTACTGTGTCTCAAGGTCAAGGTCAACTAAAAATTGAGCTTTAACATATGAAAATCTCGAAGCAAAATCAATTTTAAGTGACCTTGAAAACCACACAAGTGACCTTGAAAGTTTTCCTAGGTCATGCTATGTTGAAAAGATCCATTTTAGGTACATATAATGACAACAATTGTTATCTTGGCTCATATTAGAAGTATGGTCATTCATATATTTAAATATCGATTAATTGCCGTTTTTGTTTTATCACCATGGTAACCAACTTTAACGGTGTTTTCTAAACACATTTTTTCTTAACCCATTGAGATTTTAAAATTTGTTTAATATTAATCATCAATCTATGTAATTATATTCACGATGAGTATTTGTGATTGGTGCATTTTCTGAAAATGGAGTCGGAAAAGTGGCAAAAATGGTAATATTTTTAACCAAAAATTATAGAGAATAATTCCCTATTTCTTGACATGTTCAATAGTCTCGGTCTGATCACACATATATTGAAAGTGTTGTAACTGTTTTGAATATTGTCAATGAGATATTGAATTAAGCAAATAAAAAACTTCTATTGAATATAAATTGATTTTCCCCTGAAAAATTGGGATTTGAATATCGCCCTTTTCACTGTATTTTAATCGGCCTAAAATGGCTGCCACAGTTACCATGGCAACCGAAGTCAAATCATAACAAACAATCATTATTTTGTTTTCCAATGGTCAATTTCAACTTATAAAATGAAAATCAGCAAAATCTGAGACATGTCATGTCTCACCCTATATGGAAATCCTTTGATCCTTATGGAGAATTGGTGTTAATAGCTGGTTATACGTATAAAACGGTTAACCCCCGGTGTGAATCACCCCAAACTGCTCCATTACGAATAAAAAAGGAGCTACATTATTTTTGGTAGCTACTCCGTCCACACAAAAGGAGCTACAACTAATGTAATGGATTCTCCCAATTGACAGCTTTTGTTCACGTTATATTTGAGTTGTATTTCTAAAACAGAATGGAATCACCCCCTTTAGGTTTTAAGTCATTTGTAAAGATCACAAGATTAATTAAATGTAAGAGTGCATTAATCTAGATGACAATGAAACATGTTAAAATAGTTGATTGCTTAAAAAAACTCACTTTCACTCCATACTTATATCAAGAGGAATATACGTACTTGAGTGGAAACTAATCTTATCACGCTTTTGTGAATACATACTTTAGATAGCTATGCATTTGGATTACTTGTTTAAATAATGGTTAAACGTACATCTAGCAGTTTTGCCCTTCACTACTGAGGAAGAGTACAGGTTATAGAACAAATCGATGCTGGAAAATACCAAGGACCACAGTGCAGAAAATTATGACTGCCTATAGAAAAATACAACAGTACTGCCCTCCAGACGGATTATTTTGCCTTAGTTTGATGCTCTCTCTCTCTCTCTCTATGAAAACTATAAAATGGTTTTTTTAAGTTACGTATGGCAGTAAGGCTTTCGTATCCGCCACCTGGAGATGCGCTGAGTAGCTTTGTGGATGGTGCCTTGGGAATCACTCTTTAAACTAGAAAGCCTGTTGATAAAATATAACTAATTAAAGTGTATACATATCAACAAAAGAATATCAACTTCCAAGGGTTTTCTATTCGGAAAATGTAGAATATCTTAGCCGGACAAAGTATATCGTTTGGAAATTTGATAATAAAACCTCTTAAACATGTTAATGATTTCAATTTTACCTATTTTTGTGCTGGGAGTGTACTGGAAGGGTTCCTCGTGCTCGACCCACACAGCTGCCTAGCTCTTCCCCAGGTGGCGGGTAAGGGAGACCCTCTCGTTGGGGGTTATCACGTCATAATAAGGAGAACCTGGTCACGACCACAGTAGACTGAAGGAAACACTTTGTTCACGTTATAGTTTGAGTAGTATTTCTAAAACACAGTGAAATCGCCCTTTTTAATAATCTTTATCATTTGTCAAAATGATCACAAGAATGATTAAATGTATTGTAACAGTGCATTAATCTAGCAGTAGAGGACAAAGAAACGTGTTAAATTGTTGACTGCTTAAAAAACAACTCACTTTTACTCCAAACCTATATCAAGAGGAATATACGTACTTGAGTGAATACAAATCTAATCACGCTTGTGTGAATAAATAATTAAGATAACTGTGCATTAAATTACTTGATTAAGTAGTTGTTAAATGTCCATCCAGTAGTTTTGCACTTCTTTATCGAGACAGAGAACATGCTATAGAACAAATCGATGCAGAAAAAGGGAAGGACAACAGTGCACAAAATTAGGACTACCTATGTAAATATACAAAAGTACCGTCTCCAGACGGATTATTTTGCCTTTGTTTGATGCCCGTTCTTTTTTTACTTGAAAACTACAAAAGGGGGTCTTTAGCTTATGGATGGGAGTCCGGCTTTTCTTATCCACCACCTGCGCTAGATAGCTCCGTGGATGGAGACTTTAAATCACTCTTTAAACTGGAACGCCTGTTGATTGATAAAATATGACTAATTAAAGTGTATGCATATCGACAGACGAATTGCAATTTCTTAGTTTAATATATTCAAAATATTTAGAATATCTTTGCCCGACGTAGTATATCGTTTGGAATTTTGATTATAAAAGTTCTAAAACCTGTTAAAAATTTCCATTTTACAAATGTTTTTGCTGGTACCGTATTGGAAGGGTTCCCAGTGCTCGACCCATAGAGGTGCCTAGAGCGTTCCCAAGTGACGGATAGGGGAGGCCTTCTTGTAGTGGGTTTTCATAATACGGAGAACCTGGTCACATCCACAGTAGACTGAAGAAAAAACTACCATTCCACAGTGCATTTCAGCTGATACGATACAAAACTAACAACAATTTCCGACGTTATTAATTTTGTTTGTCGTCTTTTCGGACCACGTTATATTTGATTGATTGATTGTTGTTTTATGTCCAGCAACATTACGTTATAAAATATAACTTTTACTATTAACAATAAATTGTATAGTGTTCGGGTTTTACATACGAATACTGTACAGTACTATTGCAGACTGCTTGTGGTCAAGGAAATAGGAAGAACATGTTTTCAATATTGACATACACTGTCTCTGTTATGCTTTTCTTCAAAACTGTTCAGACGAAATGGTCTTACAAAGATTTTATAATTACCAACAACCATCAGTATCAACGATTAAGATAAAAATGCTTTGAAAGTACTGAAAACAAACCAAAACAGAGGAATGAATGACATTCTAATGACAAAACAGGGCAGTACAAACACACATGCAGCAAGTACCTAAACATGGCTACAAAACCACTAAGTCGTTCTCATTCACAATCTAGACTTAAAAATGGACAGAAGACAAAAATGACGCAGAACTAGATCGAACTCAAATTAAAGCCCTAGTAGAGGACAAAGACCTTACTGAGATGTGGTGAAGAATGGCCCCAGAATGGCAACCATGCACACAAAACTAGTCCGAGAATCCTCTGCCTAAGGTAGGTCGAATTTTACTGCCGTTATAATCCAATGTTAGTTTAATGATTTGTCGGATTATCCTCGACAAAAACGCGAGGGTACGATAATTCGTTCTCCTCTGCCGTCCAACGAAAAAAAGCGTTGGACTGCAGAGGATTCTGATACTAACACAAAATATAAGGACCCAAATAGTCGGAAAAAAACCACAAGGTAGTCGACAAATTTTTCAAAGATCAAACAATAGAAATTCAAACCGAAGAATACATCCATAACTGTCAGGCCAATAAACCCGAAAGAAAAAAGAATCAAGAGAAACAAGAAACAATACCGAAAGAAAAAAATGAATGGACCCGGAAAAAAATTACCCTATCAATACGGACTTTGGATAACAATGAATTAAGTATTATAATTTACACCAACACCAAGGAAATGGAAATGGAAATGAAAATCTGTAGAAAACTAAGGCTGGTCAAAGACAGTCCATACTAGTATAGACTGTCCCTGGGCTGGTGGAGTACTTCGACGGTAAGGAAACGGAAGACGTTAGACATTTATTTAGAAATAAATCGAAATTCACACCAAAAAAGGAAGAAACGCCACTTAGATAATTATATCGACTTCATTACGAAAAATCCTCTTGTGCCAAAATGAAAATATAAATAAAAATAGTACACAAAATGAGCAAATTGCATTTAAGTTATAAACTGACAGCTCAGTAGTATTGACAGGCAGATAAATAAAGGCGGCGCCATTATCATAACGGATTCAGAAATCTTGATTAATGTGTGCATAAATTTGTCAACATATTTCTCGAATGGCGATATATTTCACTATGTTGCTTGTTGGTAGACATCTTGGATGAATCGCTGAGGCAATGGACAAATTTTTCTTTTGTATGCCTATAGAAGGCACCCCCACCCCCACCCCACCACTACCTCATACCTCGTAGAACAATTCAAAAAATTCAATTAAACTTATCACAATAGTTGTGTGGTATATTTTTTAGTATTTCCATTAGTTTTATGTTAAACAGATCTAGAGATCTTCAGTGAAGGATGGTAATTAAAATATATACGTCTGATGTACAACAGTTAAGAGAAAAAATATAGCATTTTTGTCCTAAATTACACGAAAATAGTGCAAAATTGTCCAACTTGAAGGGATTTATGTTCCACTATCTTGCGCCAAAAATGTAAACAAGAGCAATATTTATGATAAAATACTATGTTTAGAGGTAAAAAAAATTCTCTTAAGTTTAAACCTTAATTACAACAGGATTCGAAAAATAGACTAGTCCTAATCCAATATTTAACTATAATATATTTTCAAGAAGCATATGACTGAATAAGGCTTTGGTGACAATTTAAACTGGCGCTTTGTTTGGATGTCATCGGTCATGTAAAAAAGTTATAAAGGGAATGCAGGACACTATCCGCTACTTTTTGTGAAAATCTCACAACAGATTTATGGTAATATTAATAATAATTTCTTTCACTAAAGACTCTTAATTTCCTTTGAATTAAAAATAATAATAAAAGTCTTATACCATATAGACTACAATTTATTAATTGTTGAAATATAAAGTTTATCATAATCGTTGTAGGCAAAAGAAATAAACATGAAACTTTTAACAAGGAAGGTATTTTTTACCTAAAAAATACAGATTTGTTACCCCTAACGACAAAATCAATAAAAATCTAACTCGATCTGTATTTAGTGATGTCGTTTCCTAATTAAAATAAATTGGTCAAGGCTTTCAAATTATCATGCGAAAACCACAAATTTAGATTTAATTGTTTGCAGCAGCCTTAATTCCAGAACCATAATCGTGAAATTGGTAACTTTTTTCGAAATGTGTTAATTTGTACTCAAAAACATTTCCTGTCGACAGGGAATATAAGCATCAAGAACAAACACTAAAGATAAGCAACGAAAACCTCACTCTTAACTGTGTGAACTTAGGCGATCCGTCAGTCCACGAAAGAAACTAGTATTGTAAAGTAGACGTGGGATCTGTAATACATGCTGTTTTCATCTATAGTTTTATATTTGTGTTAATTAACATTATTTTTATTACTACAATATTGTGGTTTTAAAGTAATAAACCTATTTCCAAATTTTGTTCTTGTTTTCAGACAAAAATACTGCTTAATCTGCATAAAGTAAAAGCACAAAGATGTTCACCTCTTATATCAAGGTCATACGCACTTTACAGATCATTATATTGTTTTTTAATGAATGTCAATAAATGAGCTAACAATGTGCATTTTCGCACATTTGGAAGTAGTCGCGAAATATCGCCATCTTGTCTCTGTTGTTTTTTTATAATAATTAGGCATCAGATATTTCAGTATAATTATCATGCGTCATATTCTGCAGATACTAGATCTAATTGTTTATTTACTATATCGATCATTTTATCTAGTACCAGACATTTCCATCTCGATTGTCAGCCTCACTAAAGGGACACAGAATACGGAACTGGGACCATACTGGGGGGCATGGGGTGGGGGATTGTCCCAGTGATCGACCTATAGAGATGTCCATTTCCGTGTTGACGGATAAGGAAGGATTTATCGTTTTGAGTTTGTTAGATCACCTTAAGCATGTCAGATTTATTCTAGAGCAGGCATTCAGTCTCTATGATTATTTTGGCAGGGATATTGACAAACGTAAAAACATTTTCTAGTATAAGCACAACAAATACTGACAATGTGGGTCTCGGAAATGGTAATATGAACTCTTAGACCTCAAACGTTCTTCATTGCAAACTCTGTAAAGTCTCACCAAAAGATTGAAACGTTCCCGTTTTTTATACAGCTTTAAAGATCTTATTTTGTAATTAATTTCCTTTCAAGAATATGAGGAAAGAATCGCAATTGATGCTAATTGTTATACCGACAGCTTTATAAAAATGCAGTTTGTTGGATGGTTACCTTTCAAATTATAAAAAAATCTATCGTCAATCAGAAAATATCCCAATCGATGTCAACAAAAATGTTCAATCCCCTTAAATTCATCGTGACTTCAATGTATAATTATTTTGCTAAATCAGCATTTTGCTACAAATTTATCGGATACACTCCTTTTATATTTCATAAAAAAGTCCAAAAATGTAGATGTTGTTGATCGTTTAATTGACCGTCTGATTGGATGTTTGGTTTACGTCCTGCGAGCATCATTTCATATTAAGGACGAGAACAAGTTAACAAACAATAAATCAATTATCTACAATAATGTAGCTCCTCTTTTTTGGACGGATAAAAAAAGAAAAAAAGGAGCTACAATATTATAGCTATAAATCAATGGAAAAAGGGGTGGGATGGGACACATGGACAACAATTTTGTCTGCCACTGAGTAGGGTAGGACAATGTAACCTTTTGTAGCGGCTACAATGAGCCTACTCTTTATCGAAATCTACAAAAGGGGTCTTTATCGTGCAAGGAGCGTGGCACTCTCCAAACACGCTACCCACTACGGTCCGCGGACAGGCTTTCCGTGTTATGACCTGACACCCACCAAAAATGAAAGGGTCTCTCCTATCCGCCACCTGGGAACGCGCTGAACTGCTCTGTTGGTCGAGCACTGGAAACTCTCCCAGTATGGTCCCAGTGAACGTTTAAGCAGAGACAAGTAATTACATGCAATTATATGTCTCAGGTTTAAGCAAGTAATGGCACGACATAAACGTCTCACTGACGACATATTTTTTAATGGGAAAGGCAACCATCCAAGAATTACTCATACCAAGTTTAGTTCAAATAAACAAGAGATTTAATTGTTTTTGTGTTTAAATGGTGTTTAATGCCACTTTTAAGCTATATCGTGACGTCAAGTTTTTATAAGTGATTTTATAGAATACGATGAGACAACAAAACATACAGCTAAAATGTTGTTCTTCCGTAAATGGCCGATTTCTGGTACAGACGACCCAGTACAGACGAGCTCAAGCGCACAGATCTGTACTCGCTGCGCCATCCAACCAAAACGCCATAAACAAGAACGTTGTTATGGAAGCATTGAGTTGTTGGTTTACGGAAGAAAAATGTACTTTCATGCGCTTTTGGGAAAGCCCTTGTGAACTTTCACTCGTGATAGAAAATTTCTATCACTCGTTAAAGATCAACCGGTATTTCCCCAAAACGTATGGAAGAACCTATTATTCTTATGCTTAATAAACTGTATTATGCTTTGTTACATATGCTTCTTATCTTTTGTTTGTTGTAATGATGTTTAGCAATTTTTGAATTTTATTGTGTCGTCATCATTTATCAATTAAGTTGTATTCTCTCGCCAGGGGTTCCGTGTCCACGTTCGCTGGTGACTGAGTTCAGAACACCCGACTTGAGAGGATGTTAAGTTGGAGTCGAGCAAACCCTGCCTGATGACATAGTTAGCATGCAACCTCAGCGTTGAAAAAGAATATATGTTAAATACAATATCAACAACACTCTTGCAACTTTATTCAAATCTGTTCCTGCCAGTTTTTGTTGCACAGGTACTGCAGTTATACCAGGTAATTGCAGACATATACATATACTGGTAATAACATGTACAACATAAATACAAAATATTGGTTGAGAAATTAAGAACAGATTGTGTTGCTTATTAAACCCATTCAACATAAACATGATCCCCGTTTTCTTGTAAATTGCTTACCTTTGGACTAAATCATTTGTTTTAATAGGATTTTATGACATCTTCAGTAATGTGTGGCACGAACCTATATTGGTAGGTATAATTAAAGAAACATAAATTTAGAGGAAAATCTTAAAGAAAATTCTTCCTCATAAGGCAGAAGTTGATCATCTACAATGTTTATAATGAAATACAGTTCAAACCAAATATTTTTGATGAATAAAATTACATATATTTATATGTATAAATTTATTTGCCATATAAAACAATACAAATATCACATTTTGGTGTATTGGGGTATTACTTTGTGTAATCAAGTCAAACGTCCTTATGTTTAACTAGCCAACATTTACTAATAACTACTTCTAGAATAATTTTATAAGTTATAATCAAGTATAAAACTAATATGATCTCAGCCTGCTTACTTATTTTTTCTACCTTATTCATAAAGAAGATAGACTATTACTTTCTTAAATATACTTGTCTAAAAAATTCCAAAAATGTATTTAAATATTTTGTAAGAAATAATAAGTTCCAACAAAGTAATTCCAACAATGTATTTAAATATTTTGTAAGAAATATCTTTTGTTTGTTTGAATGTTGTTAAACGCCACTTTCAGCAATTTTTCAGCTATATCAGGGCATCCAGTTTTTATTGGGGGAGGAAGCTGGAGTATCCTGAGAAAACCCCGACCTGCGGTAGGAAAACTGGCAATCCTTGTCAATTAAGATTGGAGTCGAGTACACCCTGCCTGCAGTGAGAATCGAACCCGCAATCTCAGTGTTGACAGACCACATGATCAATAGTAGACGAACTACCTTAACCACTCGGCCACCGAGGCCCCTGAAAGAAATAAAAAGTTCCAACAAAGTATTGATTTTACATTTATCTGGTCAGGCAAATATTTCCACAGCACATTAAAGCAGATTTAAACAACTACTACAGCATTTACATCAAAACTTGATTGCGTGAAAGTTTTCCAAACCCTATCATTATAAACTGCAATAAAATGATAATTGGAGATAACACATAATTATATTACATACATGTATGCAAAAATATTTGACAGTTGCATAATTTCAATTTCAAGTCAATGCAGTATTTGTATTCTCTATATTTAAATTAACTTTGATCTGGGTTGATTTATTGGTTCCTGATTTGATGTAAAATGTATTCATGTCATTATGGTTTTTAGTACATGTACAGTACTTAAGGGCTCTTTGTGACAAATCAACATGGAAGCCCAATAATAGGTAACATAGAGATAAGTCAAGCCAGTAGGTGTAAAATTGAAATAAGTAGATAGATTTCAACGTGTTGTCCTTTTTGTTGTTTGGCCAATCTTAGCTCCTTTTGGTAAAATTGTAAAACCCAAATTTCAGGGGAGGTAACCCATGTCATTCAAAACTAACAGACATGTTGAACTTAACACTGTCTTACTGTTATAAACATTTTTTCCTTATTAATAAACAGATTTACACTACCAATACTATCTTACTATTATAAGCACTTTGCTCTTTATTAAATCAGATTTACGTTACAAAGCATTAAAACAAGAACAGAACTTTCTCCAAAGGTTTATGTTTCCTTTTTAAATTTGTTCTAAAATCCATTAAAATCTGTTTCATTATTTATATTTGGTTTAAGTTTTAAGTTTAAAAGCATTTAAAACAAGAACAGAAGTTATTGTGTTTTTATTGTTCCCAAGGTTTATTTTTCCTTTGTAAATTTGATGGCTGTGGATCAATTTCTAAAGGTTTTATGTCCAAGTCCTTTATTCCTGGTAATGGAAGTCCTTTTTCAATAAATTCTGCAACATCAGCTAAGCTTAAAACTTTATTGAAGTCTTTTGATAAATCTTCAGACTTGTCTATGTTAAAGAGTTTGTCTCCATCGTTCAATTCTGTCAATATTTTCACAGTTTTATTGTCATTTTCACTGTTTTCTTGTTTGACACTTTCCTCATCTCCATTTTCTGATATACACTTAGTGCTGTCCCTTTGTTTAGTCAAATCAGATTTAGGTTCATCAGATTTAGGTTCATCAGATTTAGGTTCATCATTTGAAGTGGCTTCTCTTTTGATATTCTTTGAAGAATCTACAATCAAAATTTATAAACATATTACAGAAATGTAATTTAAGTTATCTCCCTTATCAAGGAAGTACAAGTGTACTCAGTTGAATCACGATTGAATCTTAAATAATTTTAAATTATCTCCATTAAAATACTAAAATCCAAATGTTATAATTGTGTTGTCATCTGCAAATTAAATGATTGATTGAATTATCTTTAAATCAACATTTGCAATCATGTACTGACCCAATACAAAGAACACACTTGTGTTCTCCCAGTATTTACAAGAATCTTTCAGTGAGGTGTTGCTAAAAAATTAATACTTTTCCAGTGGCAGTCAAAATTTTGTTCTTGTTGGTCCATCTATACCCCATTAATTTATTGTTTCTGCACTTGTTCTCATCCAGAATAAAGCTAAAAGATTGCTCACTGGACATTTGGAATCACTCAATCAATTAAATTTTATAAGGCCTATGGTTAATAATGGTTCAATTGAGTGACAGATGCTATTTTTGCTTACCCATAATGCACCAGCACCATAAAACTTTTTGAGTGTCGATGCTTGCTCAGCTGTTAAACATATTAAATCCTCAAACTTTGGTCCTAATTTGATAAAAGTTAAGATGGTTATTTTGTTATTGTTTGTGATACACTCACTATAAGCTGTCTGCTATAAGACTGAAAAAATGTTAAACACATTTAATTCCATATCAATCATAGTTATAGCTTACCTTTATGTTTAGTAAGCCAGGTATTATAGTCTGTTTTGTTGACTGGTTGAAATGATCTGCAATTTTAAAAGAGAATAAATTCATAACAAAACAATATACATTAAATGTACATTGGTATTGATACAATGTAGTTATCTGTGTTTTGTATTGTTTAAGTGTTTTTATGGGGTGTTAAATGGGTTGTAATTACATGCACTTTAAAATTATCATATTGTGTATACACTTAATTTTTAAGAAACATATACATATAAATGATGATTTATTTTAATAAAAATAATAATAAGGTGCAAAGCCGCATTTTAACTAACATTCAATAACTGAAATTATCAGCAAAAATGCTTTAATTTACAAAACTAAAAAAACAACCAACTGCTGTTATCTATTTATATCAATGTATGCCCATCTTGTTCATTGTTGTTATTTTTGCATGAATTTAGTCACCCGTTTTACTAGAATAAGCTAGAAAACAAAGAGGCAAGTTTCTTGGCAAATAAACTCAAAAATTTTGAACAAAGAAAATCTTGGTAGTTTTTTGTGCACATATGTTCATGCAGGAATTTCTGATCATAATAGTAATATCTCAGAATATTAGCGAAGGGGGATAACTGAAATAATCTAATAAACATACTTGGTAAAATAGAACAATTTAGCTTTGAGAACATCAGACTCTGTAAAATTCTGCAATTCACTGACTTTTTTCAAACCACGCTGAAAGGACTCATCTTTGTCGAAGTTGTAATAATGGAATTTATGATATATCTGCCAATCTACATCATCTGTGGCACTGTTGCTGGTATCTGTTTCAGAGTCAGCAGAAGACATGTTTTGGATATAATGATTTCATCTGAAACATTAAAATTGTTTTTTTTTATAAATTAAATTTTATTTTTAGTGGTTTCTTAAACATTTTGATGTTTGTTAAGTTGAATGGTGTTAAATGCCACTTTCAGCAATTTTGAAGCTGTATTGTGTCATCCAGTTTTTATTTCGAGAGGATCAGAGTACCCAGAGAAAAACTGTGACCTTTGGCACAGCCTGCCCGCAGTGAGACTTGAATCCACAACCTCAATGTTGAAAGCATGTGATCAACAGTAGATTATTTATTACCTTAACCACTCGGACACCAATGTCCCCACTCAGTGAAGATCACCCAGTCTCTCCCAAATACCTATTAATCTGAAAACTGTGCTAATTTATATTTTGTGCACGTTTGGTGATAAAAAAATAAACACAGCCCCTTTTTTTAATAAGCTAAAGAAAAATAAAAATTTGGAATTGGACCTACAACCTCAGTGTTGACAACCATGCCATAAATAGTATAGATTACTACCCTAAGGACACTTAATTATTTCGACATCATTAAAGTGTAATGTGCAGAGCTCTCTGTGTACGTTTTCTATTTTATGCCATTTTTCAAACCAAATATTAGAAATACATTTTCTGGACCAGGCATCTGTTGGTAATCTCTTCCTAAATCACTGTTTATTCACTATAAGTTTACAAATACTTTTACAAGCAAAACATTAAAGTAACAACTATCAATACAACTCACCTGCATCTTCATAAATATTTTCTTTAATATTTTAATATCAATAGTGCCAGTTTCAGTTTTGAACTACCAGTTTAAATAAACATAATATGTTGCTGGTATTTCTATGATTTTTTTTTCACTGTATGTTTTTGTAATGATCGAAGTTCAATTCACTTGTTTGTGGAATTTTTAATGTGTTGATTGGACTCCTTGATATAGATTACACAGTCTTGCAAATGGTCCTCTGAATGTGCCTTTTCTTCCCATCAAAATAAAACTAGTTGTAATGACACATTCTTTTATTTCTAAGTGGTATTAAAAACCTTTCAATCAGTCATTAAGCTTGATCATCTTCAATATTCTTTTTTGCTGAGCTAACTTGTACATTTTCTTGTAATGTATCTTGGTATGTTTGATTGTTATTCAGGGTCACAGGCCAGCTGGATCAACATGCTTTCTTATTCCACTATTTACTATGTTGGTTTTGTGTTTTTCTGCTTGCCACCCCCCCCTCCCCCCAAAAAAGTTAACTTGCTTTTAAAAAAATATTTTTTCCATTTTAGGGGTGGTCCATAATTGTCAACCATTTTCATAAGTGTGCAAACCGCAGACTTGAGGGAGGGGGTTAAAAATTTCGACATTTTTGTGTACACTTTTTTTTTGGTCTTCAGAAATTTTTCGTTTCCGTGGAGTTTGGTTTTTATATTAGTTTAATGGTTGATGTACACTTTTGATGGGGGGTGGGGGGTCTCAAAAAGTGTGCTTTTTGCACACTTGTGAAAATGGTTGACAATTATGGACAACCCCTTACGAAACAAATATACTGATCTCATCGCGATGTGAAGTGAAAGCATTGGATCGTAACCCTTGGATAACAAACTTGGATGGTAACCCTTCAATAACAAGAATGAATTAGGAATTAAAAATTATAAAATGACACCAACAAATATTAAATTTCTATGTTTAATTTAATGCAATAACATGTATTAAATGCATATTCATTTTGATAATATACAAAATTATAAATATCAATTGACACTAAGGCAGGATTTCATTTTAAAAATACAATATTAATGTAGGACAGATGAAAGAAAAAAATATAACATGCTAATCATATTGTATGGTTGTTTGAATGGTGTTTGATGCCACTTTCATCAATATTTAAGCTATATTTTGGCATCTAGATTTTGTAACTAAATACTTGTAGATTAATTGATTTATGCTTAACATCCAGAAAGCAATATTTCAGCTATATTCAGGATGTAAATATTTGTAGAGAAATTTAAACTCATTTACATGTTCTAATCCGTAAGTTGATTGGTGAAATTAATTTATATGATAAATGAAATTAATCAAGGTTTGCATGGAGATTTATACTGGTATATCTTGTAACGTGGTACAAATATGTATAAATAATCTGTTTATGTAAAAATGAAAATCTATAACTTATAACTAAAAATCTAACCTTAACCAAAATAAACAAAATTTAATGACTTGGTTCAAAACCATTTATGTGAAAGTTGCCATGACTGTTTTTCATTGTCAAAAAGAGATCTTCTTTGTAAAAGAAACCCTGAGAGCAGAAGCCATTTTTCAGCACTTTTGCATGAATAGCTTCTGCTTTCATGACCGTCATCTTAGCTCATCTTTAATTTGATTGGCCATCTGGTACAATTCTTTTCCTGTAAAGGATTGTCCTAAATTTATTAGTTTTCTCACTGCCATGGCAATGTATTTGGATTTATGGAACTCATAATCCCAAGTTCCTCCTCCATCTTGACGTTGACCATTACCAACAAATGTGACTGGTCCAGGACAACCATAATGTTCCTTAGTTGCTTCATACTTTAAAAGTTCTTGTCCAGTTTTCTTTCTATTGATATTTTCATGCAACTTTTTACAAACATCACATTGGAATCCTTCTATAAAGTTAATTTCTTTTTTATCCCAGTCATTTTGTACATGCCATTCTCGTTCTTTTAAAATTCTCTTCAGGTAAACATTTGTCACACCAGTTTTCTTCCATTCAAGATATTTGTCATATTCATCATCATTGTTATTCAGATATTTTATATGATTGGCCAGGTCTTCCACTGTTTTAAAATCATCTACTACAAGAGCTGAATGATTTGATGGAAGAAAATCTTTTACTTTAGAAGATCCTAAGATTATTGGAACTGATCCCAAATGAAAAGGTCGCCACAGTTTTTCTGTCATGTAATCAGAACAAAGAGCATTTTCCATTGCTAAAGAAAATTTATATTTGGCATTCAATTTATAAAATTCATCATGTTCCATTCCTTCAATTGGATCTCTCAAATTTTCTGGTAAATCTTTATTATGCAAACAACTGCCGTAAGAATCTACATTTATATAATTCATTAATAATTTGGTATACTCATCACGTCCTGAGGGAGTATCACAGTCACTTTGAGTATAAATAATGGGTGACAACTCTTTTAACAGTTTGTTTTTATCTTCTGTTGGAACCAGGTACTTTTTATCTTGCAACCAATTTATACTATGAAGATACTGTGTTGAAATTGGATAAGTCGATTCTCTACGAAATGTTGAGGTGTAATTAAATAATTCCATTACTTCAGCATGGGAAAACAGATAATTATTTTTTGGTGATTCTTCATGAAGTAAAGCCCATTCATGGTGAGGTAGCCTTGGGACAGGCAAGTCAAAAGGTTTGAAATCAGTTCCATAAAAAATAAATGCTTGCAATTTTTCATGATCTCTGTATAACCTGTTGTTTGTAAAGAAACATTTTACACTGCCGCATGTTTTATACGATCCTGGATCTCCAGTAAAAGGTGTCCACCATACAATTATTGGTTCGGAAATTTCTTCTCTTTGAATCTTATCTCTTTGTTCATCGTCTACTTTGCTCCCAACGTGGTTCTCGTTTTCATCAAAATAAAATTCTCCGTGGTAAATTTCTGGTGGCCCAATTTTAAAGAGGAAAAGTAATAATGACAAAAATGCTACGAGAAACAAAACAAGAAAACATTTAAAACATTTTCGTGTCATATTATAAATAGATTAAAAGAAACCGGATGTGATACGTACATATTGATCTTGCATAGAAATGAAAAGTCTCGAGGTCCAAATTCCGAGGGATTCCAAATACAAATATAATTATCCAATCCACTGGCTTTTTATATTTAACAACCAATTAAATGCTGCATTTCACTGTGGAGTTAACAAAATGAAAGTAGAATGAGGTCAAAATCAAGAACAACAGAAATAATTTGTTGAAAGGGATACAATTATGTTATTTGAGGTTTATATAATTTATCCATTTTAACAACTGTTTGAAAAGCACAATTTATAAATTTACATTATTTTTTTGAAGTAACCATAAATATAATGACTGAAAGGGAATATTTTTATAGGTGCTAGATACCATTAATGGTGAAACTGCAGAGGGATAGAGATGGTTATGTTAATCACGCTTGGACAAGGCAGATTTAAATGCCTCAACACTGGCGGAATATCACTTTCCAGTTGGTTCCAATGAATTCCTATATTGGTCAGAGTTCGCAAATGGAACTTGTATACTAACCCCTCAAGTGGAAATAAGGTTGTTGTGTTGTGGTCAGTAAAGGATTTATCCCCAATCCCAAACAATTTTAAAGAAAAGGGTTAGATGGATGTGTTTCATTCTGTCAGAAAGATTTTCAAGACCTTTTATCATATCAGTTACACATCCTGGGGAGAAATGAAGCCATAGTCTCTTGTTGTGAACCTTGCAGCCCAATGTTATAGATTCTATCAAGAGTATTTATGTCAGTTTGTTAACAGGGATCCCATATGGCACACCTGTATTCTAAGATTGGACTTATCATCGAATATAGGCAGTGTGGGGACTAGATTGCGGCCGTGTTCTTAGTTTACATCTTAAGAATCCCAGGTTGGGTTTGCTTTTTTGAAGATGTTGCTTACAATGTTATGTATGTGCATTCCCCAATTCAAATCGTTGGAGATGGTCATGCCCAAGTAAGGGTTGGTATTTACTTGTTTCAGGGTGGTGTTGTCTAGATTATATAAATGGCTGCTTTTATTGCAAACACTAAGTATAGTATTTTGTGGCGTTGAATTTCAGTCCTAAATTTTGTGCCCATGTTTAAAGGTTTATGTGTATGTTTCCCTCAATGCAAAAAGATTTCAGTTTGTGTAGTAATTTACTGTGAGGCACAGTGTCAAATGCCTTAGAAAAGTCCAGGATAGCACAATCTAATTGGACATGTTGGCAATGGGCTTTGATCAGATCGTCCATGGTAACTGTAAGTTGAGATTTGCAAGAGTCACCGGATCTAAATCCATGATTAAGTGATGTGAGGATGTTATTATGTTCAAGATGTTTAAATAGATATCTGCAGGTAAAATATTTAAGTAATTTTTTCTTTGAATGATGTTTAACACAACTTTCAGCAATTTTTCAGCTATTGATATATCATAGTGTCCAGTTTTTATTAGGGGAGGAAGCCAGTGTACCCAGACAAAACCCTTAACTTTCTGTAGACTGGCAATCTTGTCAATGGTGCCAATCCATGGTAACTGTAAGTTGAGATTTTGCAAGAGTCACCGGATCTAAATCCATGATTAAGTGATGTGAGGAGGTTATTACGTTCAAGATGTTTATATAGATGTCTGCAGATAAAATGTTCAAGTAATTTTTTCTTTGAATGGTGTTTTACACAACTTTCAGCAATTTTTCAGCTATCAATATATCATAGTGTCCAGTTTTTATTGGGGAGGAAGCCAGTGTACACAGACAAAACCCTTAACTTTCTGTAGACTGGCAACTTGTCAATTAAAGATTGGAGTCGTGTACACCCTGCCCACAGTGAGACTTGAACCTGCAACCTTGTTGCTGACAGACCATGTGATCAATAGTAGACAAACTACTTTAGCTAATCCGACTACCAAGGCCCCTTTGATATATATACAGTCCACCCAGAATTTCTTTTGATTTATTTTATTCAGATTGAGAGAAAATTATTTTAGGCTCACTAGAATTGAAACAAAATTACAGAAAATAAAACTTTTTGTAGGTATGTTGGCTTGACTGCTTCACTGCCACATGACAATTTGTCACTGTGCCTACCATATCAATATAACTCTATAAATGCATGTAAAGAAGAGCTTTGGAACCGTAGCACTTTAGGTCCTCTTTAAAGGACTTCAAGAGCTGTTGTTCTGCAGCTGTGTACAGACCAAATATCTTTCATTCTGTCATTTCTTTTAAATTAGTGTGTTACTACTTTTTTTAATTAATGATTATAGGGAATTCCATGGAGTTTTTATGACTATGATACAACAAGATTTTGGGTCCATTACGGTCTGGTTCTCTTAGCATTTACATTGGCAGTTGTAACATTTATTGTACAGTGGATACAACCAGCCCCATATGGAAAACATGAGAGAATTGTAAGTACACAATGAAAAACATTAGAAGTTTTCATAACATTAAGAAATATTAAGTCTACCACTTAAAAACATGAAAGAAGTTTTAACTCACATTGGGATAAAATAAAAGTCAAGTAGTGTACTAGGTACACATTAAAAAACCAGAAATGATAGTAATACACAAAAAGGAGTACGTTCACCATGAAAAACATAAGATATACATGTATTCATATTCATAGAAATGTAAGTACAGATTGGAAAACATGAGAGATGTGTAAGTACATTACAGAAAACATGACAGATGGGTAAGTATACTATAGGAATCATGAGAGAAATGTAAGTACAGATTAGAAAACATGAGAGATGTGTAAGTACAGATTAGAAAACATGAGAGATGTGTAAGTATAGTATACTATAGGAATCGTGAGAGAAATGTAAGTACAGATTAGAAAACATGAGATATGTGTAAGTACATTACGGAAAACATGAGAGAAATGTAAATACAGATTAGAAAACATGAGATATGTGTAAGTACATTATGGAAACGTGAGAGAAATGTAAGTACAGATTGGAAAACATGCGAGATGTGTAAGTACATTACAAAAACATGAGAGAAATGTAAGTACAGATTGGAAAACATGCGAGATGTGTAAGTACATTACAGAAAACATGAGAGATGGGTAAGTATACTATAGGAATCATGAGAGAAATGTAAGTACAGATTAGAAAACATGAGATATGTGTAAAAAGTACATTACAGAAAACATGAGAGAAATGTAAGTACAGATTAGAAAACATGAGAGATGTGTAAGTATACTATAGGAATCATGAGAGAAATGTAAGTACAGATTAGAAAACATGAGATATGTGTAAGTACATTAAGGAAAACATGAGAGAAATGTAAGTACAGATTAGAAAACATGAGATATGTGTAAGTACATTATGGAAAACATGAGAGAAATGTAAGTACAGATTTTAAAACATGCGATATGTGTAAGTACATTATGGAAAACATGAGAGAAATGTAAGTACAGATTAGAAAACATGAGATATGTGTAAGTACATTACGGAAAACATGAGAGAAATGTAAGTACAGATTGGAAAACATGCGAGATGTGTAAGTACATTACAAAACATGAGAGAAATGTAAGTACAGATTGGAAAACATGAGATATGTGTAGAAAGTACATTACAGAAATCATGAGAGAAATGAAAGTACAGATTAGAAAACATGAGAGATGTGTAAGTACATTACAGAAAACATGAGAGATGTGTAAGTACATTACAAAAACATGAGAGAAATGTAAGTACAGATTGGAAAACATGAGATATGTGTAGAAAGTACATTACAGAAATCATGAGAGAAATGTAAGTACAGATTAGAAAACATGAGAGATGTGTAAGTACATTACAGAAAACATGAGAGATGGGTAAGTACATTACGGAAAACATGAGAGAAATGTAAGTACAGATTAGAAAACATGAGATATATGCAAGTACATTATGGAAAACATGAGAGAAATGTAAGTACAGATTGGAAAACATGCGAGATGTGTAAGTACATTACAGAAAACATGAGAGAAATGTAAGTACAGATTGGAAAACATGAGATATGTGTAGAAAGTACATTACAGAAAACATGAGAGATGTGTAAGTACATTACAGAAAACATGAAAGATGGGTAAGTACATTACGGAAAACATGAGAGATGGGTAAGTATACTAAAGGAATCATGAGAGAAATGTAAGTACAGATTGGAAAACATGAGATATGTGTAAGTACATTACATGATTCCTTTAGTATACTTACCCATCTCTCATGTTTTCTGTAATGTACTTACACATCTCTCATGTTTTCTAATCTGTACTTACATTTCTCTCATGATTCCTTTAGTATACTTACCCATCTCTCATGTTTTCCGTAATGTACTTACACATCTCTCATGTTTTCTAATCTGTACTTACATTTCTCCCATGATTCCTTTAGTATACTTACCCATTTCTCATGTTTTATAATCTGTACTTACATTTCTCTCATGTTTTCTGTAATGTACTAACACATCTATCATGTTTTCTAATCTGTACTTACATTTCTCTCATGATTCCTTTAGTATACTTACCCATCTCTCATGTTTTCTCTAATGTACTTACACATATTTCATGTTTTCCAATTTGTACTTACATTTCTCACATGTTTTCTGTAATGTACTTACACATTTCTCATGTTTTCCAATCTGTACTTACACATCTCTCATGTTTTCTAATCTGTACTTACATTTCTCTCATGTTTTCCGTAATGAACTTACACATCTCTCATGTTTTCTAATCTGTACTTACATTTCTCTCATGTTTCCTATAGTATACTTACCCATCTCTCATGTTTTCTGTAATGTACTTACACATCTCTCATGTTTTCCAATCTGTACTTACATTTCTCACATGTTTTCCATAATGTACTTACACATCTCTCATGTTTTCTAATCTGTACTTACATTTATCTCATGTTTTCCGTAATGTACTTACACATCTCTCATGTTTTCCAATCTGTACTTACATTTCTCTCATGTTTTCCATAATGTACTTACACATCTCTCATGTTTTCTAATCTGTACTTACATTTCTCTCATGATTCCTATAGTATACTTACCCATCTCTCATGTTTTCTGTAATGTACTTACACATCTCTCATGTTTTCCAATCTGTACTTACATTTCTCTCATGTTTTCCGTAATGTACTTACACATCTCTCATGTTTTCTAATCTGTACTTACATTTCTCTCATGTTTTCCATAATGTACTTACACATCTCTCATGTTTTCTAATCTGTACTTACTTTTCTCTCATGATTCCTATAGTATACTTACCCATCTCTCATGTTTTCCATAATGTACTTACACATCACTCATGTTTTCTAATCTGTACTTACATTTCTCTCATGATTCCTATAGTATACTTACACATCTCTCATGTTTTCTAATCTGTACTTACATTTCTCCCATGATTCCTTTAGTATACTTACCCATCTCTCATGTTTTCCGTAATGTACTTACACATATCTCATGTTTTCTAATCTGTACTTACATTTCTCTCATGATTTCTGTAATGTACTTTTTACACATATCTTTTGTTTTCCAATCTGTACTTACATTTCTCACATGTTTTCTGTAATGTACTTACACATCTCTCATGTTTTCCAATCTGTACTTACATTTCTCTCATGTTTTCCGTAATGTACTTACACATCTCTCATGTTTTCTAATATGTACTTACATTTCTCTCATGTTTTCCATAATGTACTTACACATTTCTCATGTTTTCTAATCTGTACTTACATTTCTCTCATGATTCCTATAGTATACTTACCCATCTCTCATGTTTTCTGTAATGTACTTACACATCTCTCATGTTTTCCAATCTGTACTTACATTTCTCACATGTTTTCTGTAATGTACTTACACATCTCTCATGTTTTCCAATCTGTACTTACATTTCTCTCATGTTTTCCGTAATGTACTTACACATATCTCATGTTTTCTAATCTGTACTTACATTTCTCTCATGTTTTCCATAATGTACTTACACATTTCTCATGTTTTCTAATCTGTACTTACATTTCTCTCATGATTCCTATAGTATACTTACCCATCTCTCATGTTTTCCATAATGTACTTACACATCGCTCATGTTTTCTAATCTGTACTTACATTTCTCTAATAATTCCTATAGTATACTTACACATCTCTCATGTTTTCTAATCTGTACTTACATTTCTCCCATGATTCCTTTAGTATACTTACCCATCTCTCATGTTTTCCGTAATGTACTTACACATCTCCACTCCACATATCTTATGTTTTCTAATCTGTACTTACATTTCTCTCATGATTTCTGTAATGTACTTTTTACACATATCTCATGTTTTCCAATCTGTACTTTCATTTATCTCATGTTTTCCGTAATGTACTTACACATATCTCATGTTTTCTAATCTGTACTTACATTTCTCTCACGTTTTCCATAATGTACTTACACATATCTCATGTTTTCTAATCTGTACTTACATTTCTCTCACGTTTTCCTTAATGTACTTAGACATATCTCATGTTTTCTAATCTGTACTTACATTTCTCTCATGATTCCTTTAGTATACTTACCCATCTCTCATGTTTTGTAATATGTACTTACATTTCTCCCATGATTCCTTTAGTATACTTACCCATCTCTCATGTTTTCTAATCTGTACTTACATTTCTCTCATGTTTTCTGTAATGTACTAACACATCTATCATGTTTTCTAATCTGTACTTACATTTCTCCCATGATTCCTTTAGTATACTTACCCATCTCTCATGTTTTCTGTAATGTACTTACACATATCTCATGTTTTCTAATCTGAACTTACATTTCTCCCATGATTCCTTTAGTATACTTACACATCTCTCATGTTTTCTAATCTGTACTTACATTTCTCTCATGATTCCTTTAGTATACTTACCCATCTCTCATGTTTTCTAATCTGTACTTACATTTCTCTCATGATTCCTTTAGTATACTTACCCATCTCTCATGTTTTCTGTAATGTACTTACACAGCTCTCATGTTTTCTAATCTATACTTACATTTCTCTCATGATTCCTTTAGTATACTTACCCATCTCTCATGTTTTCTAATCTGTACTTACATTTCTCTCATGATTCCTTTAGTATACTTACTCATCTCTCATGTTTTCTGTAATGTACTTACACATCTCTCATGTTTTCCAATCTGTACTTACATTTCTCTTATGTTTTCTGTAATGTACTTACACATCTCTCATGTTTTCTAATCTGTACTTACATTTCTCTCATGATTCCTTTAGTATACTTACCCATCTCTCATTACAGAAAACATGAGAGAAATGTAAGTACAGATTATAAAACATGAGAGATGTGTAAGTATACTATAGGAATCATGAGAGAAATGTAAGTACAGCTTAGAAAACATGAGAGATGTGTAAGTATACTATAGGAATCATGAGAGAAATGTAAGTACAGATTAGAAAACATGAGAGATGTGTAAGTACATTATGGAAAACATGAGAGATGGGTAAGTATACTATAGGAATCATGAGAGAAAAGTAAGTACAGATTAGAAAACATGAGAGATGTGTAAGTACATTATGGAAAACATGAGAGAAATGTAAGTACAGATTAGAAAACATGAGAGATGTGTTAGTACATTACGGAAAACATGAGAGAAATGTAAGTACAGATTGGAAAACATGAGAGATGTGTAAGTACATTACAGAAAACATGTGAGAAATGTAAGTACAGATTGGAAAACATGAGAGATGTGTAAGTACATTACAGAAAACATGTGAGAAATGTAAGTACAGATTAGAAAACATGAGAGATGTGTAAGTACATGGAAAACATGAGAGAAATGTAAGTACAGATTGGAAAACATGAGAGATGTGTAAGTACATTACGGAAAACATGAGAGAAATGTAAGTACAGATTGGAAAACATGAGAGATGTGTAAGTACATTATGGAAAACATGTGAGAAATGTAAGTACAGATTGGAAAACATGAGAGATGTGTAAGTACATTACAGAAAACATGAGAGATGGGTAAGTACAGATTAGAAAACATGAGAGATGTGTAAGTTCATTACGGAAAACATGAGAGAAATGTAAGTACAGATTAGAAAACATGAGAGATGTGTAAGTTCATTACGGAAAACATGAGAGAAATGTAAGTACAGATTAGAAAACATGAGAGATGTGTAAGTACATTACGGAAAACATGAGAGAAATGTAAGTACAGATTGGAAACATGAGAAATGTGTAAGTACATTACAGAAAACATGTGAGAAATGTAAGTACAGATTGGAAAACATGAAATATGTGTAAGTACATTACAGAAAACATGTGAGAAATGTAAGTACAGATTGGAAAACATGAGAGATGTGTAAGTATATTTCGGAAAACATGAGAGAAATGTAAGTACAGATTGGAAAACATGAGAGATGTGTAAGTACATTTCTCACATGTTTTCTGTAATGTACTTACACATATCTCATGTTTTCTAATCTGTACTTACATTTCTCTCACGTTTTCCATAATGTACTTACACATATCTCATGTTTTCTAATCTGTACTTACATTTCTCTCACGTTTTCCTTAATGTACTTAGACATATCTCATGTTTTCTAATCTGTACTTACATTTCTCTCATGATTCCTTTAGTATACTTACCCATCTCTCATGTTTTGTAATATGTACTTACATTTCTCCCATGATTCCTTTAGTATACTTACCCATCTCTCATGTTTTCTAATCTGTACTTACATTTCTCTCATGTTTTCTGTAATGTACTAACACATCTATCATGTTTTCTAATCTGTACTTACATTTCTCCCATGATTCCTTTAGTATACTTACCCATCTCTCATGTTTTCTGTAATGTACTTACACATATCTCATGTTTTCTAATCTGAACTTACATTTCTCCCATGATTCCTTTAGTATACTTACACATCTCTCATGTTTTCTAATCTGTACTTACATTTCTCTCATGATTCCTTTAGTATACTTACCCATCTCTCATGTTTTCTAATCTGTACTTACATTTCTCTCATGATTCCTTTAGTATACTTACCCATCTCTCATGTTTTCTGTAATGTACTTACACAGCTCTCATGTTTTCTAATCTATACTTACATTTCTCTCATGATTCCTTTAGTATACTTACCCATCTCTCATGTTTTCTAATCTGTACTTACATTTCTCTCATGATTCCTTTAGTATACTTACTCATCTCTCATGTTTTCTGTAATGTACTTACACATCTCTCATGTTTTCCAATCTGTACTTACATTTCTCTTATGTTTTCTGTAATGTACTTACACATCTCTCATGTTTTCTAATCTGTACTTACATTTCTCTCATGATTCCTTTAGTATACTTACCCATCTCTCATTACAGAAAACATGAGAGAAATGTAAGTACAGATTATAAAACATGAGAGATGTGTAAGTATACTATAGGAATCATGAGAGAAATGTAAGTACAGCTTAGAAAACATGAGAGATGTGTAAGTATACTATAGGAATCATGAGAGAAATGTAAGTACAGATTAGAAAACATGAGAGATGTGTAAGTACATTATGGAAAACATGAGAGATGGGTAAGTATACTATAGGAATCATGAGAGA
>OX104111.1:40268376-40505876 GCA_944474755.1 Limnoperna fortunei | reverse complement strand
ACATATATTATCTGATGCTGTACCTGGTGTTCTTATGTTTATATTAGTAAGATGTATGATGTACCAGAAATGGATACACTGAGCAAATGTTAAGACCAAAACATTAGACATGATAAATATTTTATAGTTAAGAAAAAGATTTTTTTTTGCACTGAAGTTTATTTTATATGAAAGAAAGTTCAGATGCATATCAATTCAATACTTGTTGATGCCAAAAACAAGAAATACAATGATCACATATCATAAAATACAGATTGTAATCATGAGAAATAACATCAGAGCAACATGTAAATTATCCACATAGATGGAAGTATTATACAAACAAGTTTTTTTTTAATATAAACTGTATAATTTAGTGTTAAAGTTACTCATCATTTGAAAAAGTAATTCTAAATATCTTTTTTTTTTATTATATATAATATTTGTCCTTACAATTCAAAATAACCCATATCTATATTTACACATTATATCTTAATGCTAGGTGTATTTTTCTAACAAAAATGCTTTGAATGTATACTGTTTGATGTATACTGAAAGAAAATCCTAAAACTTTATTAATTAAAAAAATAATGTGTGACAAATAAAACTTTGAATGCTGCTATGGTAAGCATGCCTGACTTTCCTAAGTAGCTCAAACAATTATAAATTGAATGTTTTTCTATTTCAGGTTTTTGTATTTTATGGTGATGCCAGAGGGTATGCTAATTTTGTTTTCTTGGCACTTTTCCAATTACATTATATTCACAGGTAAATATTTTATAACAATATCAAAAAACATCAATAAAGTTCTGTTATGTGTTTTACAGTCGCAGGAAGTAAAGTATTTAGTTCTATACTTTTATTAACCAGCGTTATTCATGCTCAGTCAGAAAATATCCTATAATGTCAGATTTTTTTACTGATCACGTTACTGTTCATAATGTACATCACAAATTTATCTGCCTCAACGATGCAAACTCTATTCTTTCTTAGTTTGTGTTCATATTTAAGTAGAATTAATTAAAACGTTTCAATATTTTGCAACAACCTCATTCGATAAAACAAAGAAAAAAGTCCATCAAAAAATTATTTTTTTGTATGTTATTTTAAAAAACCACAGCATGTACAGTAAAGGGATTTGTTTACAAGATTTTGATGTAAATATGGTACTTTTTATTAAGTGATTAAATTGTTTATTCATAAACTAATCTGAATAACAAAAATGTTATTTGATTTTATTTTTTATTTTCTTTCAGAGGAATAATTCATCCATTAGTAATGAGATATAAAAATCCAAAAGTTGCCCTAGGGTAATTAGTAATATCTGTATATTCTTGGTTTTCTACTGTTTTCAATAGATATGATCACATAGTAACAAATGTGTAAAATGTACACTTAAAGTAGCTTTCGCTGCAAATACTTAGGAATATTCTGGAATAAAAAATATATAGACTTACCACTGACTTACTAATTTGCTTATAAATGTGTAATGCTTGTATCCTTTTAGTACTTTTTTATTGTTAAGATTCTGTATTAAAAGTAACAATTTATAGTCTAAGAGAAATTTTCTGGTTCAAGAATTCATAAATTTATGGATTTTAATTTACCTCAAATTTATTTATTTAATTAATTTGCTTCAGAATTCACACAACTTACAGCAATTTTTTAGTCTCATCATTGCATCAAGTTTTTTTTTTCAATAGGGGAGAATCTGGAGTACCTGGTGAGAATTGTGAACCACTTACTTACATGTGGCATGCTATCCTTATTAAAAAATGTTGATGTCAAATTTCTGGTACAGCCCTTAGTGGCAGAATTGTCACAGTAGTTAACATCTACAATTGATCATGTGCCTGTCAACACTAAGATTGTGGGTTCTATCCTTTTTGTGGGCAGGTGCCTGTCAACACTAAAATTGTGGGTTCTATCCTTTTTGTGGGCAGGTGCCTGTCAACACTAAGATTGTGGGTTCTATCCTTTTTGTTGGCAGGTGCCTGTCAACACTAAGGTTGTGGGTTCTATCCTTTCTGTGGGCAGGTGCCTGTCAACACTAAGATTGTGGATTCTATCCTTTTTGTGGGCAGGTGCCTGTCAACACTAAGGTTGTGGGTTCTATCCTTTTTGTGGGCGGGTGCCTGTCAACACTAAAATTGTGGGTTCTATCCTTGTTGTGGGTGGGTGCCTGTCAACACTAAAATTGTGGGTTCTATCCTTTTTGTGGGCAGGTGCCTGTCAACACTAAGATTGTGGGTTCTATCCTTTTTGTTGGCAGGTGCCTGTCAACACTAAGGTTGTGGGTTCTATCCTTTCTGTGGGCAGGTGCCTGTCAACACTAAGGTTGTGGGTTTTATCCTTTTTGTTGGCAGGTGCCTGTCAACACTAAGATTGTGGGTTCTATCCTTTTTGTTGGCAGGTGCCTGTCAACACTAAGGTTGTGGGTTCTATCCTTTCTGTGGGCAGGTGCCTGTCAACACTAAGGTTGTGGGTTCTATCCTTTCTGTGGGCAGGTGCCTGTCAACACTAAGGTTGTGGGTTTTATCCTTTTTGTGGGCAGGTGCCAGTCAACACTAAGGTTGTGGGTTTTATCCTTTTTGTTGGCAGGTGCCTGTCAACACTAAGATTGTGGGTTCTATCCTTTTTGTTGGCAGGTGCCTGTCAACACTAAGGTTGTGGGTTTTATCCTTTTTGTTGGCAGGTGCCTGTCAACACTAAGATTGTGGGTTCTATCCTTTCTGTGGGCAGGTGCCTGTCAACACTAAGATTGTGGGTTCTATCCTTTCTGTGGGCAGGTGCCTGTCAACACTAAGATTGTGGGTTCTATCCTTTTTGTTGGCAGGTGCCTGTCAACACTAAGGTTGTGGGTTTTATCCTTTTTGTTGGCAGGTGCCTGTCAACACTAAGATTGTGGGTTCTATCCTTTTTGTTGGCAGGTGCCTGTCAACACTAAGGTTGTGGGTTTTATCCTTTTTGTTGGCAGGTGCCTGTCAACACTAAGATTGTGGGTTCTATCCTTTCTGTGGGCAGGTGCCTGTCAACACTAAGATTGTGGGTTCTATCCTTTTTGTTGGCAGGTGCCTGTCAACACTAAGGTTGTGGGTTTTATCCTTTTTGTTGGCAGGTGCCTGTCAACACTAAGATTGTGGGTTCTATCCTTTCTGTGGGCGGGTGCCTGTCAACACTAAGGTTGTGGGTTTTATCCTTTTTGTGGGCAGGTGCCTGTCAACACTAAGGTTGTGGGTTCTATCCTTTTTGTGGGCAGGTGCCTGTCAACACTAAGGTTGTGGGTTTTATCCTTTTTGTTGGCAGGTGCCTGTCAACACTTAGATTGTGGGTTCTATCCTTTCTGTGGGCAGGTGCCTGTCAACACTAAGATTGTGGGTTTTATCCTTTTTGTGGGCAGGTGCCTGTCAACACTAAGGTTGTGGGTTCTATCCTTTTTGTTGGCAGGTGACTGTCAACACTTAGATTGTGGGTTCTATCCTTTCTGTGGGCAGGTGCCTGTCAACACTAAGATTGTGGGTTCTATCCTTTCTGTGGGCAGGTGCCTGTCAACACTAAGGTTGTGGGTTTTATCCTTTTTGTTGGCAGGTGCCTGTCAACACTAAGGTTGTGGGTTTTATCCTTTTTGTTGGCAGGTGCCTGTCAACACTAAGATTGTGGGTTCTATCCTTTTTGTTGGCAGGTGCCTGTCAACATTAAGGTAGTGGGTTCTATCCTTTCTGTGGGCAGGTGCCTGTCAACACTAAGGTCGTGGGTTCTATCCTTTCTGTGGGCAGGTGCCTGTCAACACTAAGGTTGTGGGTTCTATCCTTTTTGTGGGCAGGTGCCTGTCAACACTAAGGTTGTGGGTTTTATCCTTTCTGTGGCCAGGTGCATGTCAACACTTAGATTGTGTGTTCTATCCTTTCTGTGGCAGGTGCCTGTCAACACTGAGGTTGTGAGTTTTATCCTTTCTGTGGGCAGGTGCCTGTCAACACTTAGATTGTGGGTTCTATCCTTTCTGTGGGCAGGTGCCTGTCAACACTAAGATAGTGGGTTCTATCCTTTCTGTGGGCAGGTGCCTGTCAACACTAAGATCGTGGGTTCTATCCTTTCTGTGGGCAGGTGCCTGTCAACACTAAGGTTGTGGGTTTTATCCTTTTTGTGGGCAGGTGCCTGTCAACACTAAGGTCGTGGGTTCTATCCTTTCTGTGGGCAGGTGCCTGTCAAAACTAAGGTTGTGGGTTCTATCTTTTCTGTGGGCAGGTGCCTGTCAACACTAAGGTTGTGGGTTCTATCCTTTCTGTGGGCAGGTGCCTGTCAACACTAAGGTTGTGGGTTCTATCCTTTTTGTGGGCAGGTGCCTGTCAACACTAAGGTAGTGGGTTCTATCCTTTCTGTGGGCAGGTGCCTGTCAACACTAAGGTGTGGGTTCTATCCTTTCTGTGGGCAGGTGCCTGTCAACACTAAGGTTGTGGGTTCTATCCTTTTTGTGGGCAGGTGCCTGTCAACACTAAGGTCGTGGGTTCTATCCTTTCTGTGGGCAGGTGCCTGTCAAAACTAAGGTTGTGGGTTCTATCTTTTCTGTGGGCAGGTGCCTGTCAACACTAAGGTTGTGGGTTCTATCCTTTCTGTGGGCAGGTGCCTGTCAACACTAAGGTTGTGGGTTCTATCGTTTTTGTAGGCAGGGTGGGATTGACTCCAACCTGATACTCTGGCTTTCCTTAAGAATAAAAACTGGACACCTGAAAACAGCTGCAATTTGTGTTTAGTCTTATAAAAATAAATCCTAGTAAACAAAATTCTTATAACTTTAAATTTGTAGATTTTGGGAAAACGTTCAAATCCACAGAATATGATATCTACAGAATAATGAATATTGGTATATTTCCATGTTATTGGTAGTTGTATTAATAGGTAGAATTGTTTATTAGTTATTTGAAGGTTTTGTTTTATTATCCTGTGAATTTTTTTTAGGATAACACTTGGTGGATTTTTTCCTAACTGTCTTTTCCATTTTCTGAATGCAGATTTTATTGGTTCAGCCAAGTATAGCACCAATTACTATTAGTAAGTATCAAAACTTTTATAATTAATTTGTACAAAAGTCATTTCTAGCTAGAGCCAAAATAACAGAATGTCAATTGATTAATTTCAATCAGTAATACAAATGTGCATTATTTCTTGTACCAAAAAATATCACATGATAGTTAAATCACAAAGAATAAAAAACTAATTACCGGTAGATTTACAAATTTTTGTAGCTTTGTTCAATATTTTACCGCTGTCAGTACATGATATATTTTATTATTGTATCCCAAGTGTCAGCACATTTCACGTGTTAAGTTCACATGTATACTTGGGAGTGTAAATTTTGTCTTCATGTTGCAAAGACAAAACAGATGAAGTATTTGACTTGGACAGTTTAATTTAATTCATTTTTTAGCTCACCTGACCCAAAGGGTCAGTGTGGGCTACTCATCACTTTGCATTTGTTGTCGTTGTCGGAGGCGGCCGTAAACTTTTCACATTTCAATCTTCTTCGCCAAAACCACTTGGCCAATAGGAACCAAACTTGGTAGGAATGTTTATTGGGTGGTTCTTAACAAAGTTTGAGTTTTTGGTGCTGATCAAATATGAACATGGCTGCCAGGGCCATAAATGGGTTCTGTTTGGCTGAATTTTAAAAATCTTCTCATAAACCTCTTGGCAGTTTGATTTCAAATATTGCAAAAATGTACCTTAGATAGTCCTCTACAAAGTTTGAGTTTTTTGTTCCGATCCAAAATCCAAGATAGCCGCCATTGAAGAACTTGGGACACTAAGGACTTTAACATAGGACCCTATTGGGAAAAACATACAAACAACTTTTTCTCGGAAACTGTTCCACACAATAAGGCCAAAGAAATGCAAGTTGGATAGTTATTTTATTATTTTGAGTTTTTTTTAGCCAATTGCAAATTCAACATGGCTTCTAGGGCCATTATTGCATTCTAATTGGCTGAATTACAAAATCCAAAACTCAAGATGGCTGCCACTGTTGAACATAGCTTAACATAGGACCCTATGAGAAAACCATACAAACAGCCTCTTCTCTGAAATGGTTCCACACAATTAAATCAAATAATGCAGAAGTGAATCTTGGATTGTAATCTTATTATTTTAAGTTTTTCGAGCCGATAGGAAATTCAACATGGCTGCCAGAGCTGCTAATGTGTTTCAAGTTTTTTGTTTGGGTCTAAAATTGCTTCAACCATGGAACATCACTTTACATAGCCCAAGAAAAAACATAAAACGGCTTCTTCTCAGAAACTGTCCTACAAGTTGCTGCTGATTGGAAATTCAACATGCCAATATTCATAAGAACAGCATCATCACATAAACTCTTTAGCATTTAATATCAAAATTTGCAAGAAAAGTCATGTCTCTTAAAACGATTTTTGTAAGTCATTTGAGCGATACAGGCTCTTAAGAGCCTCTAGTTTAATTTTAATTGGTAAAGTGTAACTGATGATTGGTTTTTTTGTGTGGATAAGAATACATCAGACAGCCAAAGATATAGCTGTAAACTTGCTGACCATTTTAAATTTAAACAGTTAATTGTAAAATTAAAATGTAGGTATATTACTAATTAATTAATTTGTTCATTATGCTTTCTTTATATTCCAGTGATCCACGATTTATTCTGGGAATAGTTCTGTTTGTGATAGGATACATCATCAACAAATGGGCAGACTGGAAATTACGATCACTACGGAACAAGAAAGGTGATGACGGTACAGTTCCTTTAATCAGCACAGACTATAATGTACACCAGTGAACCTTACAACATTTCATTTTTCTAGCCAATTCTTTTAACATTGGCTTAGAGGTCCAACATTTACTAAGAGGTTTAACATAGTCCTATAGGTGAAATCTAGCAATATAGCATTAGCCTATTAGTCTTACATTGGCTTAAAGGTTCAACATTTGCCGAGGGTCCTACATTGGTTAGAAATCTAACTTCTGCCCATTTATACACCAAATGAAAGCAGCAGCTCTGAATTTTATGACAAGTAGAAACTTAACAAATATGAGTGCCAGTAAATTGATATGCATGAATTAATACCGAATTATGTCCCCTTTGTATATATTGGTTTAATGTATAAAAATTATGCACTAAAAATATGATTTTTACGAAATTGGGTTTATTTTGTTTTCTCAGTATGTCTCAACCATTTGTTATACCTAAGGACAGCCATTCGGACAAAAGTTAACAAAATTAAAAACTGACATAAAATTTTACTTACATCCCTATAAAGATAAAAACAGACATAACCTTAAAGAACAGACGATAAACTAAAAACAAACACTTAAAACAAAAACAGCTATATCTTGGTGTCCAGTTTTTATTGGGGTAGGAAGCCGCAGTGCCCAGAGAAAACCCCTGACCTGTGGTAGGAAAACTGGCTATCCTTGTCAATTAAGATTGAAGTCAAGTACACTCTGCCTGTAGTGAGAATCGAACCCACAATCACAGTGTTGACAGACCACATGATCAATAGTAGACAGACTACCTTAACCACTCGGCCACCGAGGCTCCCTACCATTATATAGTATCTTTATAGTAAAAATTTGCCACTGTGACAGAAACAACCTCTGTTAATCATTAGCTAATGTGTATTGAAGTCATGTTGCTATAAATAAAAGTTAACATAGTTATAATATGTCCATTGACAGGTACTAATACCAAGAAATATATCTGAATACAATAAATAAAGTAAAATTTAAATATCATATATACATATACATTGTACTGTATCAAATTTATGTTTACCAGCTCTTACATTTTTGCTTTTTGTTTTAAAATCAACAAGTCATAAATGCAGTGTGATACTATGATTAAATGGTCCTGGGAATGGAGAAATGTGTACTTTGTTATGTTTTATCTGAAAAAAAGTGATCCATTATAACACTATCTGTATTTCATTAACATTAATGTTAGAGAGAACACTTGACCTTTGGCAGGAAAACTGGTAATCCTTGTCAATAAAGGTTAGAGATGATTACACACTGTTCTGATTCAATCTCGAGCTCTGCAGTATTGACACTCCACAAATGGCTAAATACCTAGATCACATGGGCACTGACGCCACACATTGTTCTGAAATCATATCTAAAGGTGACCATTATTTCTCATATTAATGACTATTACAGTACATTATTTTTAACAGGAAGTACAGGTTACTACATTCCTTATGGAGGTCTGTTTGAAGTCATTTCCTGTCCTAATTATTTTGGAGAACTGGTAGAGTGGATTGGATGGTAAGAGGATCTTTTTAAACCAAAAACTTTTTTCAAAGAATTAAGAGGAAAATACATGGATGTAATAAACATTGACTAACAGGTCTAACATAGGCCTATCTGTCTAAGGTTGGTTTAGAAATCTAGCAATCTAGCTTTGGCCTATCAGTCTTACATTGGCTAAAGAGTCTCACATTGGTTAGAGATCTAACTTTGGCCTATAGGTATATCATTAGCTAAGAGGTCTATGTATGGCTTTGAAGTTTAATATTGGCTCGACATCCAATATCAGCTTAGAGATCTCACTTTGGCTTCAATATCCAATATTAGCTTTGAAGTGTAAGACTGGCATGTGAAAAAATAATTATATTTGGATAACAGTCACTATTATACAAATATTCCATATGATTGTGGTCAATGTACAAAAATATTTCCCAAGGTACCTTGAATTGAATGTAGCGGTACTGGTATATGTTATTTTGCTCAACAAAGGGCAGTATACATAAACATGCAATTCAAGATACCTTGAAAAAATATTCTTGTATATTAATGAAAATCATATGGAATATTTGTTATAATATAACATGGCTAAAAATACTAGATTAGTTTGTAGCACAATAATGTAGGTAACAAGTTTTTGTTATAAAATTTAAATATGGTTGTAAATGTTAACACAACAAGTACTAGTGTAAAAGTTATGTTAACATTGGTATTGCAATTGGTTGTAAATAATTAATTGTCTGTAAATAAATGTCAGCTGCTTTCCATTTTGCATGTATCATGTAGATTTCACATGATCACTGATCAGTCGATATAACTCACACACTGGAAATTCAAAACTGACAAATGCCAGTATGCGAGTTTTACCACCTGATGTGGATTTCAGAATTTCATATAAAAAATGGCAAAAAAATATTCTTTTTCTAACATCATAGTAAATGTTTCTTTTAATATAATATTATACAGTTATTTAATGCCTGTTCATGGAACAGTCAAAACTATTATCCCGAGGTGCTGGAGATGATTTAGGAACTGTAGGGATTTTAAGGCCGCAGACTGCTACATGAACAGGCATTACCGGTAAATAACTGTTTTATTAACTTATAGACTTTCCAGATAGAGTGATCACATTAAAGGATCTTGGTTGGCCATGTTTAAACTTTTGGATGCCATTGGTTGATCGAATCCTCGACCTGAGCAAATAAATTCCTAGCATTCTCCGTACTTTTGGAGTCCCTCCTTTCCAGCAGATCTTCTATATATATCTTCTTCTGAGATGCTAGCAAATCTTTCAGGTTTGCGTTCGTCCATTATGAGTGACAATCTTCAAATGACATGAATGAGATGGTAGTCTGTGCGCTTGACACTGTGCATCGTTCTTGGGCATGGAACAGTCATTCCAGAAGGAGTGAGTTACACGCTGACGTCATTTTGGAAAAAAAATGAATGAAAACATCCAAAATTTCATCATATGAAAAATATATACTAATATTTTAATTTCGTTTAAATACTCAAAGCATGAGAAAAGTTGGTTATTTCGTATAACCTAACTTGGTTTTTCAGCATGTGACTGATAATAGGATGTATTGATGATGTTGACTATACATGAATTCTTCTGCAAACAACAAGTGACGACACTAAAATTGTGAATTACAAATATTATTTGATTACTTGTGAAATATTCATGATATTGTTCTTGTTACTTCATTTTTACTATAGAATTTAAAATATAAGGTTTGTTTTCAATTGTTGGTTAGATTATTGGATATAAACGACATTGGAGCGATTTACGCTGCAAAATAAACCGCTTCACGGTTTATTCAGCGTAAATCGACCCAAAGTCGTTTATATCCAATAATCTAACCAGCAATTGAAAACAATCCTTAATACGTTAATAAATCTTATTGGTCAATCTCTAACAGGTTCATTGTTGTCAGTTAACTATATGACACAATGGCATACAAGTCTAGTTCACAATTTCATGAACCTATAAATAATATCATACTCTTATATTCCATTGGGCAGGTGAGTTAATAAAACCGCCAAACTGCATTCCTCATAAACATTACCAAGATTTAACAACTGATTATACATTTGTACATACAATACTGTATTGTAGGACTATAGCCACGTGGTCAGCAGCAGGATTGGTTTGGACATTATTTTGTGCAGCAACTTTTGTCCCAAGAGCAAAACATAATCATGAATGGTAAGAAAAACTATAAACTACAAATAAATCTTAATTCAGTAATAAGTCAGAATGTTAGCCTTAAACATGCTGTAAATATTATATAATTTATAGTCTTTTTAACATAACATTTACACATATATCTCATGATTAGAACAGGTAAAACTTGTGTCTCAGAATTAGAACAGACAACACTTACACATGTGTCTCAGGATTGTAATAGGTAACATATATATATACATGTATCTCAAGATAGAAAAGGTAACAATTACACATGTATCTCAGGATAAGAACTGGTAACACTTACACATGTATCTCAGGATAAGAATAGGTAACACTTACACATGTGTCTCAGGATTAGAAAAGGTAACATTTACACATGTATATCATGATTAGAGCAGGTAAAACTTGAACATGTATCTCAGGATTGTAATAGGTATCACTTACACATATATCTCAGAATTATAACAGGTAGCATTTGCACATGTATCTCAGGATTAGAACAGGTAACACTTGCACATGTATCTCAGGATTAGAACAGGTAACACTTGCACATTTATCTCAGGATTAGAACAGGTAACACTTGCACATGTATCTCAGGATTAGAACAGGTAAAACTTACAAATGTATATCATGATTAGAACAGGTAACATTTACACAAAATATCTCGGGATTAGAACAGGTAACAAATACACATTTATCTCAGGATTAGAACAGGTAACACTTGCACATGTATCTCAGGATTAGAACAGGTAAAACTTACAAATGTATATCATGATTAGAACAGGTAACATTTACACAAAATATCTTGGGATTAGAACAGGTAACAAATACACATGTATCTCAGGATTAGACGGGTAACATATATGCACATGTATCTTAGGATTAGAACAGGTAACACTTGCACATATGTATCTCAGGATTAGAACAGGTAACACTTGCACATGTATCTCAGGATTGAACAGGTAAAACTTACAAATGTATATCATGATGAGAACAGGTAACATTAACACATAAATCTCAGTATTATAACAGGTAACAAATACACATGTATCTCAGGATTATAACAGGTTATATATATGCACATGTATCTTGGGATTGAACAGGTAACACTTGCACATGTATCTCAGGATTGTAGCAGGTAACACTTGCAGATGTATCTTAGGATTAGAACAGGTAACACTTGCACATGTATCTCATGATTAGAACAGGTAACACTTGCACATGTATCTCAGGATTAGAATAGGTAACACTTGCACATGTATCTCAGGATTAGAACAGGTAACACTTGCACATGTATCTCAGGATTGAACAGGTAAAACTTACAAATGTATATCATGATGAGAACAGGTAACATTAACACATAAATCTCGGGATTATAACAGGTAACAAATACACATGTATCTCAGGATTATAACAGGTAATATATATGCACATGTATCTTGGGATTGAACAGGTAACACTTGCACATGTATCTCAGGATTGGAGCAGGTAACACTTGCAGATGTATCTTAGGATTAGAACAGGTAACACTTGCACATGTATCTCATGATTAGAACAGGTAACACTTGCACATGTATCTCAGGATTAGAACAGGTAATATATATGCACATGTATCTTGGGATTGAACAGGTAACACTTACACATACATCTCAGGATTAGAACAGGTAAAACTTACAAATGTATATCATGATTAGAACAGGTAACACTTGCACATGTATCTCAGGATTAGAACAGGTAACACTTGCACATGTATCTCAGGATTAGAATAGGTAACACTTGCACATGTATCTCAGGATTAGAATAGGTAACACTTGCACATGTATATCAGGATTAGAACAGGTAACACTAGCACATGTATCTCAGGATTAGAACAGGTAACACTTGCACATGTATCTCAGGATTAGAATAGGTAACACTTGCACATGTATATCAGGATTAGAACAGGTAACACTTACACATGTAGGGGGCCTCGTTGGCCGAGTGGTTAAGGTAGGATTCGTCTACTATTGATCACGTGGTCTGTCAACCATGAGATTGCAGGTCCGATTCTCAATGCAAGCAGGGTGAACTCGACTCCAATCTTAATTGATAAGGATTGCCAGTTTTCCTACCGCAGTTCGGGGGTTTTCTCCGGGTACTCCGGCTTCCTCCCTCAATAAAAATTGGACGCCTTGATATAGCTGAGAAATTGCTGAAAGTGGCATTAAACACCTTCAAACAAACAAACATACACATGTATCTCAGGATTAGATCAGGTAACACATGTATCTCATGATTAGAACAGGTAACACTTATACATGTATGGTATCTCATTGATATACATTTTTAGCTCACCTGACCCGAAGGGTCATGTGAGCTATTGCCATCACTTGGTGTCCGTCGTCGTCCGTCGTCGTCGTCGTCGTCGTCGTTAACTTTTCTTCAAAAATCTTCTCCTCCAAAACCACTGAAGGGATTGCTTTGAAACTTTGCATACATCATCAGTAAAATGCCCTCTACCAAGTTTGCCCAAATCATGGCCTCAGACCAACCAACATGGCCGCCATGGCTAAAAATAGAACAGAGGGGTCAAAATACAGTTTTTTGCTTATAGTTCAAAAAGTATAACAGATACAGGAAAACCGAAGAGACTTTCCTTCTTCAGCATCTAAAGCTCTACAAAACACTCCATTGGGTCAAAGTTGTATGATGACTCCTTGTAGGAGTTATTGCCCTTTAATTGTCAAAATTGATGATTTTTGCCATTTTTGCCTCAAAATCTTGAAAATTATTAGAACTAGAGAAAAAGTTAGCATTGCTTAATTGTTCTGCTCTATGAGGGCTACAAAAATGACTTAATGGTCAAGATTGTCTGATTAACCGTTTAAGAGTTATTCCCCTTGAACTGTTTTTTTTAATTGGTTTTAATTGATTTTTTAAAATCTTCTCCTCTGAAACAACTGAAAGTACTGCTTTGAAACTTTGTACACATCATCTGTCAAATGTCCTTAACCAAGTTTGCACCAACCATGGCTGCAGATTAACCAACCTGGCCACCATGGCTAAAAATAGGATTGGGGGGGGGGGGTAAAATACAGTTTTTGGCTTATATTTAAAAAAGTGTAACAGATACAGGAAAACCGAAGAGACATGCCTTCATCTGCATCAAAAGCTCTAAGAAACACTCCATTGGGTTGAAGTTGTATGATGACTCCTTATAGGAGTTATTGCCCTTTAATTGTCAAAATTGATGATTTTTACCATTTTTGCCTCAAAATCTTGAAAATTATTAGAACTAGAGAAAAAGTTAGCATTGCTTAATTGTTCTGCTCTATGAGGGCTACAAAAATGACTTTAGGGTCAAGATTGTCTGATGGACCGTTTAGGAATTATTCTCCTTGAACATTTTTTTAATCAATTTTACTTGATTTAAAAAAAATCTTCTCCTCTTAAACAAATGAAAGGACTGCTTTGAAAAATTGCACACATCATCTTTAGGATGTCCTCTACCAAAATTGTTCAAATCATGACACCTGACTACCTACATAGCTACGTTGGATTAAAATAGAAAAAATGAAAAAAGGGGGGGGGGGGTGTTCGAGAGAGTTTTCGACTGATAGTTAAAAAAGTATAACAGGTACAGCAAATTTGAAGTGAACCTCCCTTCTCCCTCTAACCATCAAAAGATCATCCTTATAGGAGTTATTTCCCTTAAAAGGTGAAAATTAATGATTTTTGCAGAAGTGTTGGGCAATTCCTTATAGCAAAGAAAAGCTGGATAAAAAAGGGTTGTTTGGTTTCAGGTTCAGGTGAGCGATACAGGCTCCTGGGAGCCTCTAGTTTTATTTTCAGGTACAAACAACAGTTTGAGTTTTACCCATTGAACAGGAAAGCACTGATACCATATTTATTGTGATATACTTAAAAATCAGACGATTTATGAATTTAATATCACACAGACAGAAACTGGGCTTTCAAAAAACTTGGTGGAAGTGTTGGTTAGTGAACTGTTAAGTGAAAAAGCAGAATCAAGAGCTTGTAAGGAGATATTAGTATTATCTGTGAATGTTATTTGTTTTATTGTGATATTGATAGATTTTGATAAAATATTGTTTCCTTGCCTTTCTTATTTTCATAGAAATTTTGTCTTTTAATTGACTTAACAGGATGAGCAAGAATACTTATAATAGTTTGGTTTAAATAATGTGAATATTTTTGGGAAAATCAATTTTCAACCCAAATTGATTTTATGCAATATCTGATGTCCACATAATTTTGGGGATTTTTTAAGCTGGTCAATTTAAAATTTCCTATCAATCAGACTGGGAGGAAGATCCTGTTAAAAAATTTTAATTTGCAAATAGTTTATTTTAAAATTGTAGAACAGTTGATAATTGATATGTAAATGTATTTTAGTGTTCTTGGAATAATGGATAAACATACACCTTTACAGAAAATCATGGGATTTTATAATTTAATAGTTGTAATTATTGTTGATACACCCTAGTACCACAAATTGAAAGAGAAGATTATTTATTTTTATAACACAAATAAATTGTACCATCCTCACAACTCGGGGTTTCTGTGTCCAGACAAAGCTACATGGACACATTCTGACAAGTCAGGGTATTCTGTGTCCAGACACATTTACATGGACACACGGGAACACAGTAAACCTGTGAGGATGTACAAACACATTGTATTAAATTTGTGATATCTACATAAAACATTGTATAGAAAAGTTAGGTTTTTTTAAATTAGTTTAGTAATTTTTTGTGTCACATGTAATAAAACCTTGATAAATGAACTATTCATCATAAATAAACTGCATTGCCAAGATGTTTATTGAACACTTGAACATTTTTGATTTTTATGATAAACATAAATATGCCTTTATAATTTTAATGTTTCTGACTTTAGCTCATTGGTAGGGTTAGTAGTTTTAATTAGTTGTCTTAAATTGTGGGTAATCATTATCTCTGGACGATTGCATCATGATGCTTAGTTGAATTAGTTACATTATCTGAGGCTAGCTGCACCTAAGATCAGTCAAAATATGACTATCATTTAACAATATGTTGTCATAGTTTAAATTTAAATCAAAGAACTATAATGTATCCATGAATTTTTTTATATAAATATTCCATCTATATTGGATCAAGTTTATTACATATCTCACGGCAGGATGCACCAAACTCCAATCTTACTTGACAAGCATTGTCAGTTTTCATTTCTGAGGTCATGGGTTTTTACCAGGTACTATGGCTTCCTCCCTCTGTACAAACTGGATGCCATGATATACCAGCAGGGCTCACCACACTGGGCGAAGTTCTTTCGAAAGTTCTTTCAATAGTATTGTACTTTGATGACAGTTTTCTTTGATAAATATATGAGCTCCACTTGAAAGAATAAAGATGTATAGTAATTATTGACATCATGATAAGTTCTGTAGATGGGTGTCCCATGAAGCAATTTGGATCAGCACAACTTTGTCCAAGTGGAAGTGTGCTATACATTAGAACTATTTCTGGGTTTAATGTAATGTTATTCTATCTATCTTCTTTGAAAATTTGCTCAGATAAACATGGCATGTTCATAACAAACTGTTAGGAATACATGTATTATAATACAAGAACTCATGAATGAAGTTTATGTCTACACATATACAAATATTTTTGTTGATCTATTTTTATTTGTGAATACCTTGTACGGCAACAAGTACTGAAGTAGATAGAAAAATAGTCCCTACATCTGGTGTTTTTTTCATTGATTAATGATAAAGGTTATGTTGATATGATATTTCATACCATGAATAATAATGAAAAAGAAAGAAAAAAAAAGAAACTAAGTGTGTTATGGTTTTAAAACACAAGGGAAATAATCCTGGAAATTGATATAAATAATGAAAAATGTTTGTAACTACTGCGAAATTAATTATTTGTACAGTCCTCCTGACTTCTCCCTAGTGTCTCCTGAAGTCTCCCTATAACAACCTGACTTCTCCCTGTTTGGCTGCCAGGGCGAAGTCACTTCTCCTTACTTTTTTAGAGTGTGGTGACCCCTGTACCAGTAGTTGAAAAGTTGCTAAAATAGTGTTAATAGCTTTTGTATTTGAAAGTCTTAAAGGACCTTGCTTACCTGTAATTACCAGTCAGGTTTTTGTTTATGTTTATATACATGCTTGTTTACATGTAATAATTTTAAAGAAAAATAATATTATAATTTATTATACCATATTTTGTATGGAAAAACAAATTTTTGTTACTTGAGTTAACTTTTATGACTGAATTTAAATGCAAGTATTAATGTGATATTTATACAGTACATGTACTGCGACTTTCTTATATGAAGAATACAGGATAAATGTCATTTATCATATACTTTTTTCATGAGTTGTGTTTATTGCTGTTGTTATAATCCCATATTGTTAGTCTCATTATATAACATAAAATTTACTGTTCAATTTCTGAGCTGAAAACTAAAAAATAGGGCATCTAATGGAAATTTAAATGGTGCCGCAACACGTTTCAATGTTTTTAATACACATAAACACATTTTACTGAATTACAAATCAGCCTATAGGTACAGCTGAGCACGGTAATAGTCCATCTTAGAAGACAATTTTTACCTGGACCATAGACCTATACAAATAATTCTATTGCAATTCTTGATGTAACGTCAATTCTCATTGATGCCATCAGAAGTTAACACAAGTGCAGATGTTATTTCCGATAAATAAAAAATAACAATTTTTGTCAGGTAATGTAGTTTTTTATTGCTGTAGCATTAGAATGGAGATAACCGTAATGTGTTTGAAGATTTGCTGGCATCAATGGGTGATTTCATGGTCGGAAATATCCGTTTAGTGGCTCCGCTTATGAGTCGCCGATAAACTTAATTTCCAAGCATCAAATCACTAATTGATGCTGGCAAATCTTCTAATACAATACAGTTATCTCCTAATTTTTTATTGGCCTAACTCAAAATCTACAAATGGGATTGTGCTGAAAATTCAACTTGATCTTTATTTTATAGTATGAAACAGGCAAAGTTTTAACAAATATCGTTTTTCAAGAAATCTTTTGAAAACTGCAAATATAAAAAAAAGAAATTTAATTGGCCTTACTCAAAAACTACAAATGAGATTGTCCTGAAAATTGAACTTTATCTTAATTTTATAGCTCTTAACAGCTGTGCAATGTTTAAACAACATCTTTTGCATGTTTTCAAGTTATCATTTGGAAACCGTCAATTGTTAAAAAAAAACGAAGAATGTGTCCATGGGACACAGATGCCTCCGCTAAATGAAGTCCCAAACAGGAAGTAGTTGTCCGACAGATCTGAAAGTTGAGTTGCTTAGGACGTACAACTTGTGATACTGAACCACCCTGTCAAATTTCAAATTGTTCACATGTACGGTTTCTGAGAAAAGCTTGACGGAAATTCGTACATACGGACGAAAGTATTTACGTACAAATGAAGTCCCAAAAAGGAAGTAGTTGTCCGACAGGTCTGAAAGTCGCTTAGGACGTACAACTTGTGATACTGAACCACCCTGCCAAATTTCAAATTGTTCTCATGTACGGTTTCTGAGAAAAGCTTGACGGAAATTCGTTCGGACGTACGTACGGACAGACGGACGGACATGAGTAAAACTTAATGCCCCCCCCCCCCCCCCGACATGTCGTCGCGGGGGCATAAAAATAGAATTGGCCCAAGTCGAAAAACTACAAATTAGATTGTGCTGAAAACTGAAAATGATCTTCATTTTATAGTAAAACAGCTTTGCAAATTTAAACAAAATCTGTTCCTGTGTTTCCAAGTAATCATCTGGAAACCACGAACTGTTGAGCAAAAAAAATTTTGAATTGGCCCAAGTCGAAAACTACAAATTGGATTGTGAAGAAAATTGAACCTAATCTTAATTTTATAGTAATAAACAGCTGTGCAAAATTTAAACAGAATCTGTTGACAGGTTTTCAAGCGGGTGGACACTCATATCCGTATGGAGGGTATCACATAATACCCCGCCACTGTGTGTGGCTGGGTATAAAGAGAAATGGAATTTGAGATTTAAAAGATTTTTATTTTTAGCAATTTTTGGTTGGAGGTTAGGGAAATCATCAAATAATTTCTTCTCTAAAATTAGTTAACCAATTGAAACAAAACCTATCACCATCATTCATTAGATAGTCCTCTATAAAGTTTGTTGTTTATCAGAAATTCAGTGACCATTGCAGGACTTAGTTAACATTGGACCTTATGGGTAAATTTGTAAAAATCGCAAAAGTCTGAAATGGCCGGGTTGCGAGGCAAGTGCTTTAATAAATAGGGAATGGTTTACAATGCGTTGAAGTAGGTTTTGTGTTTGTGTAATGTAGGACGAGTTGATTAACAAAATAGGCAGGCACCGTCTTCTGCAAATGTTCTCAAAAATGACTAAGTTCCCATGTCTGGAAAATTAGGAAAAAAATCCTCAAACAATTCCAGAATAGCAAGTGCACAACTTCAATACATGTGCAATCTCTCTGTGAAGTTTCAGAGATCTGGGTTCAAAACTGTACACTGTAAATATAACGGACGCGTTTAAATGTTATACGCACTAACAAGAACACAGATTTAACACTGCATGTTCACGAAGTGTTCATCTTAACAAATAGTGTCCAAGTTTTAAACACCTGTGTTTAAAACGTTCACATTCAAGTGTTCAATAAATTTTAACACTTCAGTGTTCAAAAGGGGTAATGAATTTTAACTTTGTTTTTATATTATTTTGATGCACATTGAATGAATTTAAAAAAAAACATAAATAATTATATTGTTAAAATGCTTTTAACAAAGCTTTTCAAAGTTACATTGGTGTTCTCTGTCTTATTTCTTACAAACACATACTTCAGTGAATAAAATAATGTTCAGTGTTCATGTCGTTCCTTTGATTAATTTATAGTACACATTTCCATAATACTTCTGTTGCAAACATTTGTATTATGGTTTAAACTTTATCATAAATGTCCTAATTTGTTCTGTTATTGAACACTGTGTGTTTATCAAGTGTTCTATTTCTGAACACTGGTGTTCAAAATTTACCGCGCTATATAGTACCAGAATGCACCATGGAACCACCGGAAGTCTGCCTGTTTCAGTTTTTGGGCGGTTGAATTCAAAGATGCAGACGTAACATATACTTGCAGTTGTCTTGGAGAATGAAGGATTACTTTGTTCATTTACAACATATCACTGTTGAAAGTTCATTCGAATAACCCCAACTTGTTTGTTAATTGTGGGTTTGAAGCATATGACATGATGTGAGTGTACAACCCGTATCATGCCAGAGAGATACAATTATAAGGCACGGAAGAATAAGTATTATCTATCCAAACTAAAGGACGAATAGAAAGAGATGCTGGACATATAGAAATGTGAGAGACTGTGCTTCGTAGTGAACTTCTACGACAGAATCGAAAAATTTATTGAAAAGTGGTGGTGGCTGAATTTATCTGTTTAAAATACAGTTTCTGTATATATTTGAATATTAAATTACCGTCACCTGTAATATATGGAATGCAAGACAGGTGGATGACTTCAATAAAACTCTTGGAGGATGGATACATATTGTGTATTCAGACATGAACAAATTTAATTTGACCATTTGGAGTTATGTACATGTATCTGTCATTTGTTCTTTTGGACAAACTTGTGGACAAGAACCCCTGAGCCATTTTAGAGTGCATGCATACATAGCTATCTGTAGCAATCTTGTTTGTTTCTCTTTTGTATGTGAAATGTTACAACTCATCAGAAAAGTGCATTCAACAGAAATGTGATTCATGCTTTTTCTAAGACAGTTTTATTCATAGTGTATAAAATAGTTTCATTATGTCTATATGTATCAATGGTGTATACATGTTTATTATATAGATAGAGATGAAATATCGAATTTTCCGAGTGACAGAAATCACGGTAAATCACATGTGAAAATTATCGTTTATTTTCACTCTCGGGTTTTTTCCCGCCAAAACGTCACAATGGTTTTGTGCTATACAGATAACCATCCGCCGTTCATAAAATTTAGGATTTAGCATGAAAATTTTACGAAAACAATTTTGATCTATATAATAAATAGGATAATCAATTGGGCATCGTGAATATCCAAAATATGATCACTCGTGCCGCATAAAGCATCAGATTAAACTCGTGCGCGGAACAAGTTCCGCGCACTCGTTTAATCAGATGCGTTATGCGGCACTCGTGATCATATTTTGGATATTCACTCCGCCCAATTAATTATCCTATAATTATATTAAATGATATGTTACCACTCAATTTATGTGCTTTTTTAATACAAAGCAATTTACTATTTATTATTGTATTCAATTCATGGTAGAGTATGGTACTTGAAGCGTTGCCTACATTAAATGTAATAATCTGGTAGTTTTATTATGATTGGTGAAAATAATTTTGTTAAATTAAAATGGGTTTAGTGCCACTTTCATCAATTTTCAGCTATATCATTACCTCTTATTGGGGTAGGAATCTTTCCTATACCAATCAATAAAAATAAAATTCTCTGGTTTTTTAAAGATATGTTTGTCTTCAGAAATATTGTAAACTTATTTTTTTTTACAGCATACAGATTTTTATGTTTTTACTAACTGAGACTTTAAAAAAAATTAATATTTATCTTATCAATTTATTTTTATTGGCGATGAAAATATACAAAAATGGTTTTAAGTATGGTTAAAATGTATTTTCTTAACTACATATACATTTAAATAGTGTATTTCGATTATTGATTGCAGTACATCTTCATTTCCAAATGGACTGGATCCTACTTTACAATTTACTTAGTCGGAACATGTTACCCACTGAACATGTTCGCAATATGAACATTGAGGTGTTCTACTTTTTAACATTTCCCTTTGAACACTTGAAAAGGGTGTTCAGAATCTTTACATTCATTCTTTGAACATGTTCTGTGTGTTCAAAAAGTGTTACAGGGCCTTAGAACACGTCCTGGCATTAAATTCTTGAAAATATGGACGTGTTCAAAATATTGCACACCAGGTATTCAAAACGTTAACACTAGTGTTTAAAAACGACACACTTAGACACCCAACAGCATAACACTAGTGTTCAAAAACTTAACACTTGGCATAAATATGATGAACAACAGTGTTAATTTTGGGAACGCCATTACACGTTCAATAAGTGTTACAAAAAAGTGTTCATTAGGTGTTCTCAGTTTTAACACTTGAATTTACAGTGTAGGAGGAGTTCATTACAAAGGATAGGTACCGTCTTCTGCAAATGTTATGAAAAATGACTGTTCCCACGTCTGGAAATTTAGGAAAAAAATTCCGGAACACTTCCATAATAGCAAGTGCACGACTTCAATACATGTACAATCTTTCTGTGAAGTTTCAGAGATCTGGGTTGAAAACTGTAGGAGTTGATTACACAAAATGGATGTCCTATTTTCCCCGCCCGCCCGACTTCACCATACCATAACCCGGGTTTCGTACAACCCGGCTTATGAAACGTAAACTAATTTTGCACAACTTTTTGGGGAAATATTTCTAACGTTTTTAGTAGACTGGTGACCTTTTTTGTAAAAATTTCTCACTTATTTAAGCAAATGTGACCTTGAAATTTGACGGATTTCCCCCAAAATCAATAGGCTTCTGACCCACATAATATTATACTATATCCCAAAGTTCATTGAAATCAAAGACAAACTTTTAGAGTAAAAAACCCGACCTTCGGCTAGAAAACTGTCAATCCTTTTTGACACTCAAGGATAAAATCGAGCCGTGACTCCCTGCCAACAGTATGGTTCGAGCAATTTAACTTCTAAACACAAACGAGAAACAGTCTATAAATTCACGGAGGCTGTGGTTTATCATTGTTTTACAACGGGATTACCATTTATGTCGCATTATTTTATCCCGATCTACGGGATGACCATTTATGTCGCATTATTTTATCCCGAGCGACGGGATGACCATTTATGTCGCATTATTTTATCGCGAGCGACAGCGAGGATAAAATAACGACATAAATGGCCATCCCGCTGTAAAACAATGATAAAACACAGCCTCTGTGAATTATTGCTATTCTAATAAGACAATTACGGTACATTTAGTATATTTAGGCACCGAAAATGTAGTCAACGCCATTTTTGCCATAAACCGGCCGTTCCGCCAATGTAACACACAATATATTGCAACTGATAATTATAGCGCGTGCCGCTATAAATTAATAGTCATAAGCAAGAGCTTTCCGGTGGGAGTTACGGTTTTGTAAGTGAAACAGCCCTTCAAGGCACGCCCTCCTCGTCGCGTATCGCTCATATACGTAAATCACGATTGTGGTCTCAAAACGTTTGAAGCAGGTCATATTAGAATTAAAACAAGAGCTATTGAGATAACTTCTTTGTAATGTCATACAAGTTATACCTGGAAGAAAATTAATCTTCATAATGACGAAAACACTGACGTAATATAATTATGGAAAGCCGCAGTGAACCCGTCGACGACAATGATAATTTCTATATAAAATGGTCATTATTATCGTCGCCGATTTTTTGTCAATTTGCGGAGACGACAATCTTTACACCAATAATTATGATCGTCGATTTGTGTTTATTCAGCGGAGACGACAATCTTTACTATAATTATTATGATCGTCGATTTTTTTTCTTCAGCGGAGACGACAATCATACACTCATCATTATGATCGTCGATTTTTTTTATTGAGCGGAGACGACAATCTATAACACTCATCATTATTATCGTCGAATTTTTAACTCAGCGGAGACGACAATCATAATAACACTCATCATTATGATCGTCGAATTTTAATTCAGCGGAGACGACAATCATAACACTCATTATTATGATCGTCCAATTTTTTCTAACGGAGACGACAATCATAACGTCTAACATTATGATTGTCGATTTTTTTCTTGCGAGACGACAATCATAACACCCATCATTATCGTCGAGCTTCTACGCGAGGTCGACAATCTTAGCGGAAATAATATGCGAAATTGATTTCAATGTAATCCGATCATGTTCTACGAACTACTCTGCCCATCATTATTATCGTCGAGTTTCAACAGTGCGACAATCTTGGCGGAAAGGAAAAACATACCCGACTTTGTTTTAACAGTTACATGATTGTAAACTTCCGGTAATTACTCGGGTTGGAAAGGTCTGTATGCATGGTAAACTTGAAACGGGTTACTACTATACTGACTATTGAGTAATCAACCACTAAAATCTTATTTATCTCCACCAGGCGATTGCTTTTTCAGTAACCCCCACCTAAATGGCCAAATAGGCTAAGTTAACCCAGACAATACTCTATTCACGAAATTTGCACCATAGTTTTAGGCTTAGCTGTTGAGTGGTTAGAAGGTACAGGTTCTACAGAATATTATTCCCACTCAGATATAAACATTATCCCAGTTTTATCAAATAGGAATGTTTTAAGGATTAAGACAGTGGTAAGTTGTCTAGATAAATAAACTGAGATAATGTGTGAGTATGTCATTGAAGGGGCTGAATGAATGGCAGAATGTTTAAAAGTTGAGATTATGACATAAAGCTATTGGCTTTAAATAATCTGAATCTCTCACCTTTTATTAAATATAAATTGTGTTATTGTAGTATAACTAATTAAAGATTCCAAAGATGAGGAAATATTCAATGATATGACTGCACAACACCATAATTGGCAAATGCGATTAGCACATGAGTGAATTGTATGTTTTTTGTGGCCACAAGTTGAATATTTTCCATATTTGGAATCTTCATTGAGTTACACTTTATATTACATAGATAAAATACAAATGGAGGGCAGATATACTATTTACCTTGATTACTTTGGAAAACGCCAAGTGATTTTCGAGGTCATTCATTATGTTTTGGTGATGTCACTTGGGCCATACAAAATTAATTTTTAGCTTCTCGAGCCATTTTTATCCCCTGCGATGACATGTTAATTTTATGAAATAGCAATAAAAAGGGACAATGATGCTGCCTCGGAACAGATGAGTCAGTGGCCCGAGACGCTAAATATTTTTCTTTTTGGTCTTGACAACGTTAGATAATTTTTTAGAAATTCACATTGTGAAATATCAAAATTGAAAAAAATAACTTTAAAACATATATAGTAAGCTGACAACTGTTAGCCATTGTCATGATATTAACAATTTTCAATGGTAAAAAATTTCATGGTCACATTTCAATCCATAAATTGCTCCTTTTTAGCTCCCTTGTAAAAAAATTCTAATTTATCAAAGTGTGCGTTTTGACCCCAATATTCTACTTCTAACACCAGTGGCCAAATTTTTTTGTCTGACCAAAAATCCACACAACTATTTTGTTAAAGCTATGAAAAATCTGTCGGATGACAAAAAATGTTGAAAATAAAAACAAATATCAAAATAGGAATTAACTCTTCGATTGATCAACACAAATTGGTTTTCAAGAAATTTGTACACTTGTAATAGATCTAATTATTTTAAATTTATTTAACCAAAAGGAGATTTTGCTAAAACTGAACAATTTTAGAAATATATGCAAAACCCTGAAATTTTTACCTTTAAAGCTATACATTATAATTTTAGCAATGGTCTTAGACAAAACTGACATTGAAAAAAGGAAATTGTCTAATGACTTTGTTCAATGGATCATGATGCTACTAGATCTAATGTGATTGCTGACCCGACCCTTCATGCCTTTATTTGATATCTGAACATCTTGTTGTTTGCTTTTTTGCAGTCTTTTACTGGCTATTGGAACTGAATTAATAATTTTTTTTTTAAGAAAGCACTAAAGCATTGAATTTAATTTATGTCATTGTTTTATGCATGGTTTTGATAATTTGTTGTGTGGCTTTTATCTTTGTGTTCATTGCAATTCTAATTTTGACTTTGTCATATGATAGTTTGAAGGACGTTTGTTGGGAAACTGGTTTACAAAGCTCATTACATTGCCTTTAGTCTTTGCAAACTTAACTGATAAGCAAATATATTTATAAATATCAATGTAACACATTCCTGTTTTGTTTTCCAGAGTGACGACCAACACTGCACACTAAAATGCTTTGATGAGGTGATCTTTTCCTACAAAGACAAGGAGTGAACGTTCATATTTTTGTTTATATTAATTTTGTATGATATAAAATATGTACTGTTTTAAATTTTGTGAATAAACTTCTGTGAGAACATGCTTTTACCATTTAATAGGCAGGATGACAGGATTTGGAATCCAGTGTTTGTTATGGTTTAGGCACATGCTTCATTAATGTGCATTTTAATTTGTAAACAAAGGTCTTAAATTCTACCTTGACAAGAACTTTTTTGAACAGTATGTAACAATACCACTTTCCAACGATTCTATACACATCACAATTCTTGGCCTACGATCCGATTCATATCACGATAATGGTCTTTGCAAAATTTAATTTAAAAATGCCAAGTTATACTTATTTAGAAGAAAACAGCAATTGTAAATTTGCAGGATTATTATAATTTTCGTGCTTAATTCAGCCCTTTCCATGAATTATGGGTTTTATGTCACAAAATTTGTTGTCACATGATCAGAGATGATATCTCAAATTTTGTGGGAGTTATGGCCCTTTGAACATAGAAATTTGCTGAAATTCTTGATTTATCATCTTGTGGACAAAACTTCTCTGAAACTACTGAACAGAATTTAATGAAACTTGGTATGTAATAAGTATAATTTATTAAGTTGTGCATTTTATCACAAATTTTTTATTCGCAAAAATTATGAGCTCAGGGTTAATTTTTATAGTCCAATAGCGGAATGTGTGGGGTATGTGAGAGTGCTCACTAAGGTTCTTTCATTAGATGTGAATTGGAATATATGGTCAGGGAGCTCAGTGGCAGAGCATTCAGTTTTCAACTGAGAGGTCCTAGGTTCAAATCCTGGTTTGCCCATTTATCTGAATCTAATAATGGATAACATATGCAAGTACATGGCTTATGAACCCATATTAGTTATCACTATCAGTAGCAGTTTACTAAAAATTGTAACAACATTTTCATTTATAACCGATTCCGTATTCCAGAGCTTGTAGGGAGTATTGTGGCTTCCTTGATAGAGTGTCACGTCCGACAGGCAAATTGTTTACACAAGGTTATGTTGCTCCCCGGTTGTTGTCATCACTCAAGAAATTTAATGGAAGACATCATGTGCTTGTGGACAAATACAGGATTTCCATCTCTCAGATAAGCGCAAATGTTGGTTTGACTTAGAGGTTAAGTATTGTCATCCTTACCTTATATGACCAACGCTAAATCGATTGTTGGCAATGTGAGGGGTGTACTATAGCAAGCAGGAACTGCTTACTCTTCCGGAGCACCTGAGTTCACTCTCGTTTCGACTTGAGTTCACATTGATTGCGATTTGGTTGTTTTATGTGTTTTTGTTTTGTTGTGATGATTTTGTGTCAGCGGATTTTGGTACACATTTGCTTCTGTAATGAATTTTGAACTCTTGTTTTCATCCAATCGTCTTTTCAGGGTATGTTTCTTGCTGTTGAAGGAAATGGATAGTTCTTTCAAAGAATATATGAATATGCAAAGTAATTATTCATTCCTTTGCATATTAATAATCAATATGAACAATATGACTACATTAACAAAAAAGACATTTTATTAAATAAGATCAATCAATTAAATAACTATTTACATGTATATACAAGCCTGCGAATAGATCAATAAACTGAACTTATCAGTTTAGGAACATCCATCTAACAATATATGCAAATACAAAGACAGTTTTACAGATGCAAACAAATCAGTTATTGTACCTCTAAGAAGATAAGCCATTTACTGGCACTTGTATACAAATTTTTTTTTTATATAATATTGCTCATAGATATGTTTGCTGTACTTCAAAGAATAAATTAATAAAAGATTATTCATTTACAACGGACAACAATTTATGCACAAGAAAAGTGAATAAATGTTTACACTCTTCTATATTTTTACAATCATAGCTAATATTTTCATTCTCACAAATCTCTATTAGTACTCAAGTAATATCAACATCTGGCTCATCATAAATATCCGCAACTACACAGCATTCCAAGTAAAAAAATTGAATTGTTTGTTGATCACACTCATTTTTATAGTCTGTTGCGTCTGAAAAAAAACCAAAACAGCATGACATAAATGTCAGTCTCGCATGTACAAGTTGTCTGCAACATATTTAATTATTTTAGAACATACTGATGATTAGAAAGCATAAATTCTCATCAATTTGAAAACCATGTTGAAAACTGAGAAAGTATAATGGGTTCTTTCATACATTTTTGGGAAAGACCGGTTGATCTTTCACGAGTGATAGAAATTTTATGTCTTTTGGCGAGTGGAGTGCAGCGGAACGAGCGAAAAGACATAAAAATTTCTATCACGAGTGATTGTTCACACGGACTTTCCCAAAAACGTATGAAAGTAGCTATTTCTTCCGTAAACCAACAACTTTCACATCACTATAACATATAGACTCTCCATTGTTGTAGACTCCATTGTCTCTGACATCCAATATAGGAACACTGGAAACAAGAACGTCATAGAAGAACGTTGTTATGCTTCCATAACAACGTTCTTGTTTCTGGCATTTTGATTGGATGACGCAGCAAGTACAGATGTGTGCGCGTGAGCTCATCTGTACCAGAAATCGGCCATTTACATAAGAATGTGATATACTTTTTTCTTAGTAATGAAAATTTTGAACTATTTACTTCTCCATGATCTTGCATTAATATTGACAGAGGACTCTTCTTAATGGCAATGCCAATTGTTTTCTCTAGCAAGACTTTTAAAAAAAATCACTGTTCAAACTAACCTTATAAAATTTTGGAAAAGGACGTCCTAAAGATGATGTGTGCAATGTTTCAAAGCAGTCCTTTCATTGGTTAAAGAGGAGAAGATTTTTTAAAATCAAGTAAAATTGATTAAAAAAATGTTCAAGGAGAATACTTCCTAAACGGTTCTTCAGACAATCTTGACCCTAAAGTCATTTTTGTAGCCCTCATAAAGCAGAACAATTAGGCAATGCTAACTTTTTCTCTAGTTTTAATAATTTTTAAGATTTTGAGGCAAAAATGTCAAAAATCATCAATTTTGACAATTAAAGGGCAATAGCTCCTACAAGTAGTCATCATACAACTTTGACCCAATGGAGTGTTTTGTAGAGCTTTAGATGCTGAAGAAGGAGGGTCTGTATGGTTTTCCTGTTTCTGTTATACTTTTTGATCTATAAGCAAAAAACTGTATTTTGACCCCCCTGTTCTATTTTTAGCCATGGTGGCCATGTTGGTTGGTCTGAGGCCATGATTTGGGCAAACTTGGTAGAGGACATTTTACTGATGATGTGTGCAAAGTTTCAAAGCAATCCCTTCAGTGGTTTTGGAGAAGATTTTTTTAGAAAAGTTAACGACGACGACGGACGCCAAGTGATGGCAATAGCTCACCTGAAATGAATTATTTCCCTACTGGAGCCCCTTATTTCTTAACCCCAATTATGAAATGATCCCAAAAGGGTAGGTGCACATCTTCATTATGTCTGTAATCAAGATGCAAAATTTCAGGTTTTTGAGATTTAAATAATACAAAACAGGAACCCTATAGCACAACGGATGGACAGATGAATCTGATTCCTAGACCCGCTTTCGCCTTTGGCGCAATTTAAATCATTTCAAGGTCTCTAATTTATTTCGTTTATTTTTTTTTATTTCTATAATATGCAATCGTCTTTTATCTTAAACCATTGTTACCATTGTGTCGATTAAAAATATGCAGTGAGGCAGTGAATGCCTTGCAAATTTCCTTCTTCTGAATTTTGGTCATCTTTTCAAACAGTTAATATAAGTAACCATTTTCCTTACATGTGGCAAAACATATCATAGTCCTTTAAAAAGTTCAAATGTTAAGACAAGACAAAAGATATTAATAGAGCTAAAACAAACCTTAAAATGGTTAATCCAGGCCAGAAATCAGCTTTTGCTGGTCGCAGCAATCCCCACCATCTTTCAATGCGCTGTAAAATATACAAATATTTTACCGGTTAATGCTACAACCTTTTAATGCCTAAGTATCTTATGAGTTAAAATTTTATTAAGACAGTTAACGGCTTGACGGAAATTTGTATGGACGTACATTCATGAGTAGAATCAGGAACATATATAAAACAGTTTTAGAGTTACGGGGTAGAATCAGGATCATATATAATACAGTTTTTATGAGTTACAGGGTAGAATCTCATAAAAACCTATATAAGACAGTTTTGAAAGGCTACAGGGTAAAATTAGGAATATATACTAGTAAAAGACAGTATATTTCAATAGTTACGGGCAAGTATCAGAAACATATGTAAATGTATTTTAATACCAGAATAAAGCCAAAAAATTTATTTTAACTAATAAATCATGCTTAATATTGTGTCTGAAAAAGTCCTCTTTTGGGGATAATTCAGGAAAAATGGGGCTTGGACATGGTCTTTTTGTGGGAAAATAATAAAAAAATACTCAAGTTTGGGGAAGAATTAGTACCAAGAAAGAAAATAATGAAACCTTTTCATGCATATTGCAAATTTTATTAAAGATATTTAAATATAGAACGATACGTAATTGTAAATTATTTGCAAAATGAAATCTTTCTTTTATTCTTTATAACATATTCATTAGCAAAGAGATACTCAAGGATAAAAAAATTCTTCCCTGAAAAATCAGGATACAGCCACTGTTTTCTGGCAGGGCTCACGCTGGGTCAAAATTATAGGGAGAAGTCACTTCTCTTTTGGGTGGTTGACAGGGAGAAGTGAGGATAGAACAGGGAGAAGTGGGTGGACAACAGGGAGAAGTTGCATTATATGTCGCGAAAGCTTCCTGTTTTCTTTGTTTTTTTTTTTAAATAAGTGTTGGCATTTGCATTCTTATTGTTATATGTTTTTTAGCAGTTTAATTTATTGAGGATAAAGTATCAAAGATTTGATTAACTATTCAGTATACTTATTTCACAAATTTTCATAAATACATGTATTAAACATAACAATAATAAAAGAATAAACTGTCACAAAACTGTTCATTAAAATAAATGTTTCTTTGTATACAAATTGATTGAATTATAATGAAGTACTATAAGAACTAGAAGTAGAAAATTACATCATTGTGATACATATTATATTATGTAAAATGGTAAAATTCACTATTAAAAGTATTTTAAAATATTTTTTACTTAAATTTGTTTGAAGTAACTGCCAAAATACTTTTTACTACGTTTCTGTCATTGCAATAATCATTTCCTTCCTATCAGCGTAGTACATTTGCAATCTCCGGTACCAAATTCATATCCGCTCCGGAAGTTTAATATTTTTGCACTGAACTGGTTTTCGGTCGTATTTTAAACCTACGCTTTATATACTTAATACAAATTAAACGGGTACCAGTTGACTTTGTGGCGCGTAAACATAATAAACATGACGCGGTATCTAAACTACGACGATTCTTACCAAAATGGGAATAAAATTTTAAAAGCACATTAGGCGATTCTACAAAATGATAGGGCGACTTCACTTCGCTTTGGAAGATGTTCGAGGGCGAAGTGGGACCACGATAAAGCGACTTCTTCGCCCGAGTCGCCCTCCAACGCGAGCCCTGGTCTACATATCAAAGGATCTTAATATTTGGTATGTAGCTTCATCTCATGGCACTTTATGGTCATGATGGTGTTAAGCGATTTTATACCTGAAACATTTCTAATCCCTGTTTACCAAATATTTTTTGTATGATGCAAGCAACATACATCTTCATGGAAGTCCGCCATTTTAGTTTAATTTTTGGAGTGGTTTATAACAAGGAATCTTACTGCCTTCTGTTTCTGTTCAAGGTCAGCTTTGTTTTGTGCTTATCAAAAATTGGAACATGCTAAAAGATTATGATACACAAATCCGTGAAAATAAGCAACTTCATTTTGAAAATCAAACATTTGGAGTTATTGTAATCAATCTGTAGTATAATTTCAATACATTAATAATGAATGTGATTATTTATCATTATGAAATTTTTGCACCAATGGGGTCTCAGCATTACCTGGTTCAAAACAGAGGGACCAAAATTGAAGGATGCACCATCATGACAAGCCTCTTGCATTCTTGATATGATACCATTTTCAGTGCCAGGATCTGCTCGAATATAAATACAAAATAAAAGAATATATAAATCTCGACATCCTTTATTTAAATTTTGCAGAAAGTTATTGAAATTTATACTCCATTAAATGAGAAACATAATTTAATCACACCCAGTTGTTTGTGAAAGGTTAGTTACAGAACTTTTCAATGTGTTGATCTGTGTCTTAAAAGCTGTTCAATTATACAAGTAACTGCATCCAAATGTAGAATGACACACTAATTAAACTAAACAAAAAAATGTAAAGACAGGTGTCATGATAATACAAAATGTTTGTACATGGCACATTGCTGCTGTAGCTTTGTTATTTATTTTTAATGCCAATGTTAGCTTTGTATTTATATCTGTTATGTATGCTAATCATTTAACACAAACATAAGAAAAATATTAATACTATCTCATTTATTAGATGTACATGTATTAAATTTGACAGTTACCCCTCTGTTAGAAATAACACACACAAAAATGCATGTGATGCACAGAATGTACGATGCAACATGCAAAATTGGACCCTTTTTAACACATGACAACACAATTCTTTTCAAAAATCCTGTGGAGAACCCTGTACTACATATTTTGTCCTTGCTTCATACCAAGTAAGTTTCGTCATACAGTATAAGTGGGTTTTTTTGCGGTGATTTAATTTTCGCTATATTCACGGTTAAAGTTGGAACGTGAAAATAAAAACGCGAGAAATATTAGGACAAATGATATAGTTATTCACGAATATTATAATACGCCAAAATAAACTCACACAGTTTTTAAACAAAAACGCTAAATTTTCCACACGCTAAAAAAAACCCACTTATACTGCATTCTGTTTAGCGGTTTAGGAGTTGTGTTTACAAACTTTGTGAGCATGGTGAGAAACTGTATCAAAAAGCGAATTTTCAAAAAACCAAAAATCAAAACAGTGATACATATGTACATGTAGTACATGTATATTAACATGATAAATACAGGGAGTTTTAAATATAACGAACTTAACTAATTACAGGTGAAATTTGCATTTTTGTCTAAATAAGTTATTTCAAAGAAATTTATTTTTATAAAATGTTTGTAAATGAGAGTGAACTCAGCAGACTTGAGTATGTGAAGGAGATGTCCTATAAAGCACTACTAGTACCTACAACCAATCTTATTCAAATATCCAAAACACCTTGTCTCTAGAAATAGTATTAAACAAGAATATGTCCGAAAGACATAATGCCCCATCTCACAACATTTATTTGGAACAGATGGATGAACGAACCAGAACACTATATGCCCCCCTACTTTCATAGATAGGGCATAAAAACACAACCCAGTGGGTCATTTTTGCGAAGTCAGTTACACAAATGCAATACAAATGTATATATGTATTGTAAATGCACAAAAAATGCACATGCATTAAATTAGATCCTAAACATGTATATAACCCTCCCCAACTATAGCTTTGAGAGGCTATAAGTATAATTTAGTTAAAAAAGAGTTTATTTTGTAAAATATATTTGACCTGCATTTAATTTTATTTCACTACATGTATAACTGAACTCTTAAACAAATGTTAATAGGGCGAACGAACCCTCTAGTAGGACGAACAGATAAATGAGTACGAACACACCCGATTACCGATGGCGGTAGGAAAAATGAATATATAACGACTTGCCCCACTCTCATGTCGCCCCACATTTAATAACGAGTCGCCACACTCAATAACGACTCGCCCCACATATGTAAAATAAAAAATTTATAATAGAAATTTATATATTTAATACTTTATAATATAAATAAATGCATTGATAGTATAAATTTTTTAATTTGGGTATTGTACTGCTCGGTGTTTTAATAAATCGAAATTGTAATCTAAATGTAAAACTATTAAATGCTGCCTGCAAACTGTGTAGAATACTGTTAATCTTTCATACTATTGAAAACAGGTTTCTAAAATTTAAAAAACAAGGTTGTCTTGTTAACAAATTTCTAACGTGCTTGCTTATTCAAACTACACCGAGACCGTTAACAAGAGACCATAAAACAACCATTGTAGTTGATATGTAAATCGACAGACATACGCTTTAAAAAACCTTACTGCATACTAGCAGTACAAATTCTGATTATTTTGGATGCAAAATATCTTTTTCCTGGATTTTTATGTACATAATTTTAGTCTTTTTTCATTAAATCAATGAATTGACACTTATTAAATGATTTTCAGGTACGAATTAAAGAATAATTTGTACTAGTACTGCCTCCCTCGTTTTTATTTTTTCCTTTCTTTCTCATCCTTTCTCCCTCCTCTTCTCTCCCCGTCTCCCACTACCCTGTCCGCCCTCTCATACAAGACTTCTACAAAACTACGTTTTTGTTATTGTTAAAAACTTTATTATAGTAACATTCTCGTAATAAATATTAGGTTTTACACCGTTTTGAAAGTGAAGGTACATGCTACGATAATCTTGTTCAAAAACCAGTATCTGTACAGCATATGCCAATCTCAGACAATTTTAGCATTAAAGACAATTACTTCATTATAATAATAACTACGTCGGTTAACTTTTCATCCTTTAAAACTGTTAATCCCAGCGATTTTAGTTGTTGATTATCAAATAGTAGTAACCCGTTTCAAGTTTACCACATACACTGATACAGGTACAGGTCTAGCTCTCTTCGAGTAAATTACCGGAAGTTTACAATCATGTAACTGTTAAAACAAAGTCGGGTATGTTTTTCCTTTCCGCCAAGATTGTCGCACTGTTGAAACTCGACGATAATAATGATGGGCAGAGTAATTCGTAGAACATGATCGGATTACATTGAAATCAATTTCGCATATTATTTCCGCCAAGATTGTCGACCTCGCGTAGAAGCTCGACGATAATGAAGGGTGTTATGATTGTCGTCTCGCAAGAAAATAAATCGACAATCATAATGTTAGACGTTATGATTGTCGTCTCCGTTAGAAAAAATTGGACGATCATAATAATGAGTGTTATGATTGTCGTCTCCGCTGAATTAAAATTCGACGATCATAATGATGAGTGTTATTATGATTGTCGTCTCCGCAAGTTAAAAATTCGACGATAATAATGATGAGTGTTATAGATTGTCGTCTCCGCTCAATAAAAAAAAATCGACGATCATAATGATGAGTGTATGATTGTCGTCTCCGCTGAAGAAAAAAAATCGACGATCATAATAATTATAGTAAAGATTGTCGTCTCCGCTGAATAAACACAAATCGACGATCATAATTATTGGTGTAAAGATTGTCGTCTCCGCAAATTGACAAAAAATCGGCGACGATAATAATGATCATTTTATATAGAAATTATCATTGTCGTCGACGGGTTCACTGCGGCTTTCCATATATAATAAACACTTGCTACGCTGCAGAGAGGCATGTGAATGCTGTTTAGTTATTAAGTGGGCTAATCCGTTTATCGTTTGTACCGGATTGGGTGAATGCCCATAAGTATATTGGAGTTGTACCTTAATTGATCCGAAGACGGAGATGAAAGATAACATCAATACATGAAAGAAATCATACTTTCATACCTCTTAAATAAGACATTTACGCTTTTTTCATACTACGGTTTCCGTTTCTCTGATAATCTAATTTATTTTCTTTTAATTGCCTCCAAATCTTCAAATGGATTGTCATCTCAACTTAAATCTGGAATATCTCCACAAAAATTCAATTTTTCAGTTATGTTGAAGGAAGTTATCCCACACAACAGTGGCTGAAATGTATTATAAATTTACTTTGGAGCACAATTCTGTTTATTTAGAAATTACATATAACAAATTTATATTAAACAGATTACAAAAATACGTACATTAGTCATATAGTCATAATCCTCGCGATTAGTTGTCTATAATCTTTTTTAATCATAACCTATCTACATCCGTCAAAATTGTTTACAAACAAGGATGTGCTTGTACATCTACATATCTGTAATAAGCAATACAAAATGGAATTCTACATATTTTTGAAAATTGGTAATGTTCTTTCAATACTGTTGTCGTCTGCTTTATGTTCAGGTAAGCATCAATATACATGTAATAATTTTTTTTTACCGAATATGAGGACACTTTGTTTGAGATATTGTGTTCGTTGAAATATAAGATCTACAGTACATCGTAAATAGCATCTGGTCACAAATACTAATGATATATATTATATACGGCATCCTCCCAAGTCAGGGGTTCTGAGTCCGCGTTCGCTCCATCGATCGATGATGGAGCGAACGCGGACTCAGAAATCCTGACTTGGGAGGATGTATATACGCTAGAGAAAAAAATACACCTACATGCTTAAATCGCGTATAGTGCACGATGCATGCCCTCCTGCAAGATGGCTTCTGACGCCATACTCTTTGAATTCTTAAATGTAATCGCTTGCTTTAGTCGTTTTGGGTGGAGCTGAAATATTTCTCGCTTTGTCATATAGTATAATTACTATACCAAGATTAATGTCGGAACAAATCTTTATTTCTCTTGTTTTATTCAGAAAGTCCAACCCTTAATTTTTTCAGAGAATCTAGCACGTAACAAACCCACCAAACAAAGCTCACCGTTAAATAACGAGACCACAAGTGACAAGGCCGTAGATGGTTTTTATGACCTGGACCTATCTAAAACGTCTTGTGCTGCTGCAGTGTCAAATTCAGGGCCTATCTACTGGCAAGTAGACATCGGGACAGCTGTAACCATCACACATATACGATTGGTTTATGAAGTCATGAGTAAGTAATCCGGGAAGATGTGCATTCCTTATGGTATAGATTCAGTCCTAATATATTTTACTATTTTTTCCGGGTTTTTTTTGCTTGACATATCAAATATGTAGACATAAACTCTGGACAAAATAAAAAAACTTGTTAATTATAACTAAGACTTTTTTCGGCTTAAATTTGGCCGGCAATAGTTACTGGGTCACGAGGAATGTTGAGCACAATGTATTACCAATTTTTCTATTTTTGTCAGTATCTACTTAAATTGGATCGCTGGTCGACAGAAAAGAGGTGATACAAATATTGCAGGTCAATAAGAAAGACCAGCAAGGGGCCAAAAAAGACAATTCAAATTAATGTAACAAAAAACTAAAAAACGCACCAGGAAACCACACCGTGCATGTTTTTGCAATATGTACAGGACTTCAATTTTTTTATGTACCTATTATTCGCTTTTTGCACCAAGGTTGTAAATATTTTAAGTAAATAACTAATTTAAATAAAATAACTAACGCAACCACTAAAGTATAACATTATAATTAAAGGCGACGATTCCACATATCTAAGGAACCACGAGGTTTTCGTGTCGAGTGAGACGACAGCAGGTGGAAAGCGGTGTTACAAGGAAAACAGACTCGCAACTCAAATAGACCCAGTGAAAAACGAGGTGATCTGTTTTGCTCATGGACGGTATATTACATACTATACAGACTTCGTGTCCAATGGAAACAGAGCGTTTCATTTATGCGAAGTAGAAGTGTTTGGTAAGTAGAAATGGTATCTTTATGAGATGAAACATTTTCTTGAAAATGTTTGTAATATCTCGTATTACCCGTTATAAAACATAAATATTTATTGTAATTTCAAGGTTGTCCGTCTGGTTATTATGGCTCTACATGTGCAGACAAATGCAGTCCTAACTGTGCAACTCAACCTTGTGAACCAGATTTTGGACGATGCATCAATGGCTGTCAGTCTGGATATACCGGGGAATCGTGCACAGAAGGTATGTAATCGCAAGACGGAGTTATTTGTCTAAAGATGCATATATTTACATGTCTTGCATGCCACGAGAAGACCAACTCTCAACTGGACCACATACATGTGTATATTTATAGGCTACCCGTATGCGAAAAAACGTCATTACCTACACACACCGTACAACCGTTTTTCATCGCTACGATCATCTGCCGACTGATCCGATCATTGTTGTGTGTTGACACGGAACTTGGGTGGTCAGTCGGGTAAGAAATACTAATTATTACTACACATCTATGCATAATTATAAATTAACCCAAGCGTCAATTGTTCACATATATAATAAAGTTTTAATAAGAATTGCTATTTTGAATAAGGCATTGATTTTTCTTGACATTTTACTTATTTTTCTCGAAAGTGTCGTAAGAAAATTAAACATTTTCAACTTCATCCCTCGTTTTCACAGAAAAAAGTGGTTATTGTATAAATATTGATCGGTAGATTAGTAGATAAATCTATCCCCTTCAAAATGGTATATGCAACAATACACAAATGTTAATATGTCACGCGTAACCCGCTCTTGCATCCAAGCATGTGCATTAAAAATGGTCCGATCATCAACCGTCGAATGATCCGATCAAATTATGACGGTTGATGATCGGACCATTTTTAATGCACATGCTTGGATGCAAGAGCGGGTTACGCGTGACATATTAACATTTGTGTATTGTTGCATATACCATTTTGAAGGGGATAGATTTATCTACTAATCTACCGATCAATATTTATACAATAACCACTTTTTTCTGTGAAAACGAGGGATGAAGTTGAAAATGTTTAATTTTCTTACGACACTTTCGAGAAAAATAAGTAAAATGTCAAGAAAAATCAATGCCTTATTCAAAATAGCAATTCTTATTAAAACTTTATTATATATGTGAACAATTGACGCTTGGGTTAATTTATAATTATGCATAGATGTGTAGTAATAATTAGTATTTCTTACCCGACTGACCACCCAAGTTCCGTGTCAACACACAACAATGATCGGATCAGTCGGCAGATGATCGTAGCGATGAAAAACGGTTGTACGGTGTGCTACAACTTGTCATGACTCATTGCCACTCAGTCTAGCAATATTTGGTCGTTTGTCACGATAGTCTTGAACTCAAACGAGCCATATTGTAGGTATATCATAAGATGAGATGTTGAAATTACATTAATACAGAAAATATCAGACTCTAACTAGGATAATAATATATTTAACGCTTATATTTAAACTTAAGTAGAATACATGCAATTGCTATGTCTTTATGCAAAACAAAAATGCGCATAAGTATCAAATTAGAACGAATAATCGAGCCCTAAATATTGGTTAACTGAATGCATTTAGTTGTAAGCCAAACACAAAAGCGGTTGATTTGCCTACGTTTTACACTTGATACTAGACCAAATGTTACTGCCATTATAATCCGAAGTTAGTTTTAGTGATTTGTCGCAAAAAAGCGAGGGTACGATTATTCGTTCTAAGTTTTTAGTTGCACGCATTTGGTTTCTGTTTGTTTTCGATGATCGTTTGTCTTTGTCTTGTAATAATTGTTTGGTGTTGTATTTGTCATTCCATACTTAATTAATTTTTAGCATGTACTTTCCAGTTATTGGTTGTGTGTCAACTTCCTTTTTGTTACCTCAGCCAATACATCAATGCTTATACACGTTTGCTCGTAGCTTGCCCGAGTTCGTCACACAATGTAACGATTTTGTAGTAGCTTCTCGCATTAAAAATCATTTGAGAGTGAATTGATTGAGTATAGCTAACACAAACAGCTGTTAAATTAGTAATATCAACAACAAAAATACACACATCCACACACACACACACACAAAACACGTGATAAACACAAACAGAATCGAGTGTAACTAGAGATACAGTGTTATATTTCGGACCTATAGAACAAAGGGGATTTTCAATAGATACATAATACATAGTTCTGGTTCACGAAACGTTAATTTATTGAGATCCTTTTTCATGAAATTGTTGAAATTTGAAGTAGAAACGAAACATAGAATCACATTTTATCTGGTTTCGTTAACTATACTGTATACTTTGTAATGTTCACGGGATTTTTAATGTACATCAGGAACTTATGACTTTTAAAATTAAATATGGTAATTTTTTGTTTTGCAACTATCCGTTCATTTCCTAAACTTACACTCGTCATTAACACCTGTATAATGACTTCTTGTAAACTAAGAAGGCAACCAAAAACAAAAATATATTTAAAATATATGGTATATATTGAATAAGAACCTTTATTGCATAAATGTATAATTTTGTTAAGTTTGTCCAACTGGTTTTTATGGACCTGGATGTGGATTGGCTTGCCGCTCAACATGTCTCGAATGTAACAATGTCAATGGAACCTGCAGGCAGTGCGTCGATGGTTACACAGGAGTAATGTGTGAAATACATATTAATGGGACAACAGAGTCTGTTGTTGGTGGTAAGACATTTTGTGTTTTTACAATCAACATTTGCTATTGCAATAAAAGCTATTTCGCGTGGAGCTGGTTTTGCCTACCCTTCCGGAGCAAATTAAATAAAATATGTATTGATTTTCAAACATGCTGTCATAGATGTGTCAAATTGTTGTTGCCATTACTTTTAGTTTAAACAAATTTATTTGTATATAAAGTACACAATAAACAAAACATTAAAATATTTTAAAATATGCTTGCAATATATGTAAGCTTTCAACAAATGCATCTAGGGAACCATCACTTATCTGAATTTTTTTTTGTAACTATTTTTTTTATTTACAGATGGCGCATTGCAGGCAAATGACAACCCAACAACACCTTTCATCATTGTCATTGTCGTACTGGCGACAATATTACTTTTCCTTGTTGTTGTAATAGCTTACAATTTATCAGTTTTAAGGTAAATAATGCACGTTTCTATTTGTTGATAATCAGTTGTAACATTTATATCTATGTTGTTTTTAATAGCGAAAATACATATACACGTAAAACCAATAAGTAGGCATTAGTATTAAAATGAATTTCGCGTGCTGTGTGTATTCCTTAAAACTGTACATTGAAAAGTGTAGGAGTTTTATTTGTTAACATAATTATGTGATTACGTTTGTGTTATTGTTTTCCTGCGATATTTTGATTGCTGATTTATAGCGTTTGAAAAGTTCAAACCTCCTTAAAAGTATATCTAACTATTCTATATTGTATCTAAAACCTTCTATATTGCTAATAAATAGCAGAAATTCTGATTGGCGTTAAAACCCGATAACTCGAAATTTATTTCATAATTGGTGAATTTTTACAGAAAGTCGCACCCTAAGAAAAGTACAAAACCACAGAACTCTGTTTCACAGCTTAATCAAGGTGGAACCTTCAATACAGACTACGATTATGCATCACCAATGCCTCCAGTGGATCTCCAAACACAGAAACAGGTTTTCGAGTACGAAATTCCAGTGACCTCAAATAAGAAGCATCAAACTAACAATAAACAAAAGTATGTTCCGGATGCTTATTGCAACAGCGAGGAGCTACTCCATAATCAGAGTCAGCAAAAGCCAAAAGGGGACAAAGGGAATCAAGTTATAAGTAAGTAAATATTTCAGAAAATAAGTATTACTGTGGATTCATTGTTATTCGTGAGACACAATGATTCGTGGATTGTGTGACGGAAAACCTTGAATTTGTGTACTGAACGGTTTCAATCATGGAAGCAATTGATAACACCGCGAAATTTACTATGGTCAAAACAGCAAACTTTTCTTTAACCACAAAAATTGGTACACACGAAGTTAAATGATTTCTGCTAAAGTCAAATCACTAATGGATTGCAAAAGAACCGTTAAACTTAAAAAATTAAGTAAAAATTTTAAAAGTTGTTTACATACCTTAAGGGTAAAGCCAAACAACTTTTGATCCTTAAATATTGCTTTCTTTTCCTATAGGTGATGCAGTTATGGATAATGCAAGTCTTCGATATGTTGTAAAAACTGTGTCTTCCTTTATTTTTCAGATGCTGTGAAGAAAATTGAAGAATTAGACACTGTGAAGAAAATTAAAAAAATACAAAACGTTCAAATGGATAAAGACTCAAAAATGTACGAGAGTTTGGACCAAGGCCGAATGGACCGACCTAATGTTTATGATGATCTGAGAAGCAAGCCCCGATAGGATCAGAGATATATTCAAATTACCTTTCTTAAAAGTTTACTTGTAAATAAAATGATAACAATGTGTACTACATAATGAAATCGCATCACGTTCATTTTCTTTGTAGTTACTGTGCTCAGTATTTTGATTTTTTAAACTAAGATAGATTTTTTTATTTATAACTGCTACTGTTTCTTTATCAGAATCTCTCTTTGGCCTTACTGTGAACATTCACAGTGCTCGACCCACAGAGCTGCTCAGTGCGTCCCCATCTGGCGGAAAGGAATTCCCTCTCGTTGGGGTTGTCTGACCATAATACGGAAAGTCTGACCGCGGACCACAGACGCTTGTATAAATGTCTTTAAGAGAATGCTCGTTGTAGCCGCTTCAAAAAGGCTAAATTTTCCGCCCCTACTAATACCACATACATTTTTAGTGTCATTCCAAATTTTTTAACTTGGGTCCTTATTTCAGGAGGTGATATATTGTTTAACTTGTTCTCGTCCTGAATATTGCTTTCTGGACCTAACGCAAAAATCCAATGAATTAAATCATTTTACCAAAATCTCCATCTAATGTACATGTTAATTGTTCGATTGTCTTCTTTTAAAGTTTTTGGATTTGTTAATTTGTTGTTTGTTATAAATTGTTTTTTAATTGTTTACAGTTTGACCATTTCGGATACAACCAATTTTTATGGATATTGTCAAACAGTCTTTGAAAGCAGTTGTTTGTTTCAAGTTGCATAGTTCATCAGACATAGACCACACCGATCAACCGACATATATCATTTTGGTGAGAAGTAGTATGACACGATGAAAAAAGATCTAAACAAGTTAAGACCTATACGTATACAGATGACTTTTTTCCAAATCGCTACGTTAGAACTCACTGTATCAAATATAGTGCAGTAAAATATTATTTGGCATATATTTGTCCATTAACATATTCAATCGTTTTAAATAATGTTTTCATTTGTTATCTGAAAATATGTTCCAAAGGTACTGGCATCACAAATTTGAACAAATAAATGCAAAATTTACGCTTCTGCACAATATATTTCTGTATTAAGTGTTTTTGTTTAAAATGACATTTATACAACTTTTTTCTGACCCCAAAATTATTCTTCCAAACGCAATTTATTGGGAGTTTCAATCATTTTTCTTTACGCATTTACTGAAAAAATGATATGGAAAAAAATCAGCTCATCTTTTTATAATGACACGATGAATAAAGTTTCTTGACACGATTGAAAACATCCACGTATTTCTTAAGTTATTAGTTTTATACTTCCACATGGGGCATTTGAATAACTTTTTACAACTAATGTCTGTATATCATTGAATATTATACAAAAAGTCTACAATTGTAAATACAATAGTATTATGATGTATAAATTCTTGACACAAATCACTAGACATGGAAAAAGGTAACAAGCAGCGGAGCAACTTTTTAATTCATCTTAAAACCATAATGAGGAATTAAACATAGAGTAAACGCTCTCATTGAGACAACCCCAGAGCAGGGCTTAAGCGGAAATCTTAAGTCAATAACGCTCTACATACGAGTTTGAACCTATCAACAAATAACAACATAACGAACAAGATGTTGTACAAATATTTCCTACTATGTCGACATTAAATAGTATAAAACGGAACCATCTACTTGGTTGGTCAATATGTTGATGTCAAACTTTTATTACAAATTATAAGGTATGAATTTAAGCAGACATGATTAAATGTGCTGCCTACGATTTATAATAAAGACGCAGAGCGAAGAATTTAAAGGGTAATTAGCGTACAAATGAGAGTTTAATCTCGAGAATTAATACATCATATTCAACTGAAACACGGATACTTCATATGTCTAATAATATTTAACATTATCGGTTGCAATATTTTGAAAATGTATTTATTAATATATCAAAATATTTTTGACAATTCCACAGTTATCTTTTACATTAAAACAGAAAAGGAAAACGTGTAAGACATGTAGTTACTAATGACAATATTATATCATTCAAACAGACCTTTAGATTGACCTTAATTGACCGAAGTATACACAATTTTCATCGCGTATTACACCTGTAGACATCTAAAATTACACAGAAAAAAATCTACGAATCTGGTAAGAGAATACTTACACAAATTTACATCGTTTATTAAAAAAAAAACTACATGTATTTATATTTACGGTTTAATCACTCGTTTTCTTTCATTGATAATTCGAATAAATGAATAATAAATAATAAACAATAAAACAAAACACCCCAGCTTTTAACGATGTCATGCGAAGAGGCCTTCGCCTTTGTGCGGTGACATAAAAATTCAGGTTTGCAGAAGGTACGGACGCCGACAAATTTTGTCACTCTTTTGAGTTTTCTAATCAGAATATTTTGATGATTGATATGGTGATTTGTGCAAACGAATAGTATGTTATTTGCTGTTATTCGACCTCTCAGAACCGTACTTCTTTGTTGGCCGATGTGAATTACAATGATTTTAGATATTTAACCGCTTCTGGAAATTGGAACGGTTCGATATTTGGTGATTCGTACTAATAGGCAGTAAGTTCTGCACGAATCTCACTGTCGGCCCTCTACTTCCTGCTTGCAGCTTATACGTATTAAACGATTTCGTCAAACGTTTCTCGTGTTTCGTTCATCGTACTGGTTTGATATTCCATATGGTTGTTTATACTAATGGATTGTACAATTTAAAATATTTGCAGACCTGATGGAATACTACTTCCTGTTTGTCGCGCATACGCTCCAAAAAAAAAACTTTCTAAGCTTCCGTCAGTCGGAATGATTTCATATTTGGTATATGGATTTGTACTTCATTAATTGTATATTTGATTGATTGTGTCAGAAAATTCATTGAACGCGTGTGTGCAATAATAACACAGAAATCTCTCTTTTTCCATGATTGATCTGAAAAGTAATATATATTACCCGCTTAATGTTTAAAGAAACACAATATCAGGGAAATTGTACCCATCTTTGTGGGATCCGATTTAAATAGATTGTGCATCAGAAACAAACTTATAGCAGATGCAGGAATATGTTATAATAAAAAGGAAATGTGTTGACGTCGAAATTTGAGGTGAAATGTCACCAATACAAATCAACAGAATACCTATGGTGCACTCATGCACATGTCAAATGTCAAAAGGCAAAAAAGTTTAAACCCCTGGTACTCATTTGTCAATCAAAACAAAATGCGATCGGGCTTGTCAAAGTATACAGTCTAAGGTCCACAACTATGATACTTGACCCATTGTCTAGTAACTATCTACCCACATGGAAAATATGAAAAGATTAGTCCAGTTCACCGAAGGTCCGGATTTTCTCTGGGTACTCACTCCCAATAAAAACTGGACTCCATCATAGAGCTGAAAAATTGCTGAAAGTGGCATTAAACACCATTCATAAAAGCAAAACCAAACAGTCAAACAATGATTTTAAAAGTTATAAACCGGACGCGAAGCAATGACTTAAAAGGCATTGATGTGATCTTGGGGGGGGGGGGGGTCAAATTTAGAAGTTAAATATCCCGGACACGAAGCAGTCACTCAAAAGGTAATGATGTGACCCTGTAGGTCAAATTTCAAATTAAATGTCAACACCCATGGCATGCGACACATCGATAAGTTATAATCTACCCACATGCCAAATATCAAAAAGCCTACCTAAAAGGATAAAAAGTTATATCCCGGACACGATTTGTTATGGATGCACGGACGGACAGACAACAATTTGTCTTCCCTCTTTTGCCTCTTTTACCAAAAACGCAATATAAACCTCCTAAAAAAATAAAAAGGGGAATGTAACACTAGATAAAGCTATCTTACATATCCTAAACGTGTATTAGTATGCGATTTGCAGTGTCAAATAAATTTTGCTGAAAATATCAGCCTTAAAGGAGAAGAAAAGAAAAAAGAAGATGAAGTAAACTACCAGACAAAAACAACATGTATCCCATTTATCTTCGTTTGGTGTACATAATAAAATAAGAGTTGCATACAAATACAAAGTATAGTTTTAAAGCTTTTCTGCAAATGTTATTATGTGTCGCAATTTGTTCATCGCATAATCCTCCTCGTCATGCTTCATATTGACAAGAAAATCAAAAATTTACATATATTACTACGTTACAACGAACTTTTAAAGTGCATACTTATTCATCGGTTAGCAGAATTTAATAGTTTATACAAAGTAATATTTCTTGCTTTAATCGTATCATTTAACTGATTTATATCGTATCGTACTTTCTTTGACTCTGCAAGAATAATTTTTAATGCATTATGTTAAAGATACATTTTTGGCACCAAACGAAAGCTAAAGGAATATTCTTTATATTTAAATGGCCGATTTGAAAAAAAAAATAAATCATAAAAGGTCATTTTAGCATTTTAATAACTATATCTGCCTTTTTCGTTTATTTTATAAGATGGGTTGGACAAAAATAAAAGCAATAGATTAAAGAACTAAATATATCTATTGCCAACGATATGCTAAATCGTGTTTTGATACATTTATATATTTCATTCGCCTCAGTAAATTTAAAACGTAAACAAAAATGGGAAAAACTTACCTACCTTGTTTAAATCTTTTCTCATCGTGTCATACTTCTCACCAAAATGATACAAGTCGGTTGATCGGTGTGTAGACAATGGTGTTACTTTATTTTGGGCAATATCCTTTCCACAAAAGAAACTTATATATTTAATCTTCTCAAATCTATTATATATCAAAATACATTTTAGGTCGACATAATTATATAGACAATTCGCCAACACGACGTCAGGTAAAAGCATCATCTCGACCAAACGACCAGATTCTGAGATCATATATGTCGACATGTCGAGATAAGTATGTCCGAAATAATTTGGGTGTTAAGTCGACATAAAAGGTGATTAGGACGACTTTGGATCAAATTAAGTCAACTTACCATAATAAATATGTCGACTTGTCCACATAATTATCTCGACATCTCAACATCTCGATGGCAGAAATAAGCCTCCATACGAATTAGCTAAGTCGTAATAACGAGTTACTAAGTCGTTATAACGAGTTAGCTATGTCGTTATAACGAGTTACTAAGTCGTTATAACGAGTTAGCTAAGTCGTTATAACGAGTTAGCTATGTCGTTATAACGAGTTAGCTAAGTTGTTATAACGACTTAGCTAAGTCGTTATAACGAGTTACTAAGTCGTTATAACGAGTAAGCTATGTCTTAATAACGAGTTAGCTAAGTCGCTATAACGAGTTAGCTAAGTCGTTATAACGGGATAGATGAGTCGTTATAACGAGTTACTAAGTCGTTATAACGAGTTAGCTATGTCGTTATAACGAGTTAGCTAAGTCGCTATAACGAGTTAGCTAAGTCGTTATAACGAGTTAGCTAAGTTGTTATAACGAGTTATCAAAGTCGTTATAACGAGTTAGCTATGTCGTTATAACGAGTTAGCTAAGTCGTTATAACGAGTTAGCTAAGTTGTTATAACGAGTTACTAAGTCGTTATAACGAGTTACAGCTTGTAAGTTGTTATAACGAGTTAGTTAAGTCGTGATAATGAGTTAGCTATGTCGTTATAACGAGTTACTAAGTCGTTATAACGAGTTAGCTAAGTCGTTATACCGAGTTGGTTAAGTAGTTATAACGAATTAGCTAAGTCGTAATAACGAGTTAGAAAAAATAAAACACCACCCTGGCACTAATGGGCTTCCGTAAGAAAGAGCCAATACAACGTGTTCTGTGTGTTAACCAGGGACAGTCTATACTATACTATACAAGTTAGTATAGACTGTCCCTGTGTTTACTAAATATTGTAGAAGATGGATTTCATTTTATTTTACAATGTTCTTGCTATTTAGATTTAAGAAAACAATTTATATCTAAATATTATTATAAAAAAAACCCATCTTCCTTTAAACTTGAACAGTTATTGAGTACTGATAATGTAAAATATATGTGCAATATATGTAAATTTGTATTCTATGCATTCAGTCTAAGATATATATTTTTGAATGGATAATCTCTGACAAAATCTGTATTATTTTCTCTTATGTGTAATATCATTGCATTTTACCAATGCAAATCATATAAATAAATAAACACGGAAGTTATTTCTTTTAAATGGTTGCTATGAACAATACATGTATAATAACTTTGTTAATATTAAAATTATAAAAGTTTATTCATTTATGGCAAGAAAATAACGGTTTATTGTTATCCGACTAGACAGAGGTACGTGTCAATTATCACACAGGTAACTGGATTATCATGGTACACTCTGGGACTAGTATACCATGATTTATAGGTTCCTGTTAGAAGTAACATATAAAACCATTGAAAGTTGAACGGGAGATACGAGAATTTACCGGTTGATTCTGTTACTGAAGATGAGAAGCATGCTTTATTAAAATGTCAACTTTATGCAAACTTAAGTGTTGAATTATTTAAACATGCCACTGCCAGCTTCAATGATGATGAGAAATTTGTATTTCTTTTTAGCAATGACGAAATGTGTTTCTATACTGCCAAAATCTGCTATGATATTTTACGAACTCGAAAGTGTTCTTTATACTCATGAGTTTAATTTATTTCATTTTTATGTTTATTTTTATTTTGTATTTTATCTTTATTAACCTTTGGTATAGTAGAAATGATTTTTATTTTTATTTTAGCAACTACTATCTCTTTTTTTAAATTAACCATGATCTTATACTATGTACATTTTAAAATTGTAATATGTATCCTTTAATCCTTTAACGTATTTTATAGACACTCATAACTCTTTTGTGTGGCTCTTTTTTAAATATGTAAATATAAGTATATTGTAACTGTTTATATTGTACAAGATGTGAGACTTTAATAAATAAAGAATCTGAATCTGAATCTATAACGATTCAATAATCATTAAAGTAACTAGATTATAGCAGAGTACATTATTTTAAATTTGAATCTAAACAGGATTGGGAATCAAAAGTTTAATGTTATCGACAAGTCAACAATATGGTGACATCCCGGTAGTCCGACAACCAATAGTCCGACAGTCCAATAGTCCGACAACCTTATAGTCCGACAGCCTAATAATCCGACAATGCGTGTATATTCAATAATATAAACCTTCAGACACAATCCAAAGAACAATACACGTTCTATAAATGCAAAAAACTAAGTTTGTTGTTTGGTAGGAATTTCTTTCCTTCGTGCCTGTCCCTATAGTGGTCCGCAGCAAAGTCCAGCTTATTGTAAGAGGCGACTATGGGGCTTTAGAATCTGACGGCGGTGCCCAGACCACGGATCAATTAAGGCGTGTACACTAGTTGGCCTAATAGGTTGATCTTCGTTCTCTAAAATTACTGTTCCTTTGTTTTCTATTCCATCCTCATATTTCTCATCATTCCATCGCGTAAATATTTATTCTCAGCAACAACTATTAAGGCCTCTTGATATTTGGAATGCAGCATCAGCGTCGAGTCCTATACCGTGGGATTTAATTTCAGGCTCTACTTCCTATTTAACGAAATCCGACCGTTCTTGACCTGGACAGATTGTTATGCCCACGCGACGACATATATAGTTTTACTCATGTCCGTCCGCCCTTCCGTAAAAATTTCCGTCAAGCCTTTCTCAGCGCTTAATACGAGAATGGCTTAAAACTTGGGATGGTTCATGTCACGAACTGTACGTCCTAAGCGACTTTCAGACCTGACGGACTTCTAATTCCTGTTTGGGGCCAACCGGGGCATCCGTGTCCAAAAAACACATTCCTTCTTTCTTTATTTTTTTTACGTTTTTCAGGGCGTACAAGACCAACTTACACACCCGCTAAACCTGATCGTAAATTAAATATGAAACAAACGTACGGACGGATAAACATACCCAAACGCTATATATACATGTATTCCGGTACGTAGGTGGAGCGAAGAAATTATATATATTTTTGTAAATTATTGACTTCGGTCCGATCTAATATGTGATAATTTGTCGGACTGTTTAGCTGTCGGACTATTGGGCTGTCGGACTACCGGGCTGTCGGACTACAGACGTGTATCCAACAATTACACGTCTGTAGTCCGACAGCCCAATGGTCCGACAACCAGATAGTCCGACAACCCATTAGTCCGACAGCCTAATAGTCCGACAACCTAATAGTCCGACAGCCCAACAGTGCGACAACCCACAAGAGTCTAACAAATTATCACATATTAGGTCGGACCGAAATCGATAATTAAAAATATTTATACAATAGTTGCTTATATAGAGGGCATTGTCATGATATCTTGACTGCACAAGGGAGAGTGGTATTGCCTGAAACATTGATAATGCCCGAGCCAAAGGCGAGGGCATTATCAATGTTAAAGGCAATACCACTGTCCCGAGTGCTGTCAAGTATCATGACAATGCCAGCTATATAAGCAACTATTATTTTTATTTTATTGAAGAATTAAGAAACTGTGTGTTTAAGACTGTAATATTTATTTGTGGCTGCTTGCTTTATGATTTGAATGTGGGATCCATGATGTATCATTGTTTTTCATTTTTACGCACACACATAATGTTTTCCAAGCTTTAGGAAATTTTTTCCTCATTAAGGTTATACATGTACATATAATTTTTTATATAAATTACAAATAAACAGTTTGATGCTGCTAGTAACTGGAGAGGGCATTACCACGACGTGATAACGCGTTATCACGTCGTGGTAATGCCCTCATGTCAAATTACTGCAGATTAATTAATACCAGCTGACCTTGTTTTATCCAATTGAAACAAACATAATTTTACTGATATGAAATAAATATATATAATTTCTATGCTCCACCTATACGTACCGGAATACATGTATATATAGCGTTTGGGTCTGTTTATCCGTCCGTACGTTTGTTTCATTACGTTCAGGTTTAGCGGGTGTGTAAGTTAGTCTTGCATGTACGCCCTGAAAAACGTTACAAAAATAAATAAAAAATGAATGTGTTTATTGGACACGGATGCTCCCGTTGGCCCCAAACAGGAAGTAGAAGTCCGTCATGTCTGAAAGTCGCTTAGGACGTACAGTTCGTCATACTGAACCATCCCAAGTTTTAAGTCATTCTCATTATTACGCGCTGAGAAAAGCTTGACGGAAATTTGTACGGAAGGGCGGACGGACAAACGGGCGGACATGAGTCAAACTATATGTAGTCGCGTGGGCATAGCAATCTGTCAAAGTCAAGAACTGCCGGATTTCGTTAAACAGGAAGTAGAGCCTGTAATTAAATCCCACGGTATAGGACTCCACGATGATGCTGCATTCCAAATATCTAGAGGCCTTGATAGTTGTTGCTGAGAATACTGCTTTGAAAATATTTTCCGCGATCGCCCGCCCGACATTGACAATCCAGAAATTCGGCCAATGAACATGGAATGATGAGAAATATGAGGATGGAATAGAAAACAAAGGAACAGTAATTTTAAAGAGAACGAAGATCAACCTATTAGGCTAACTAGGGTACACTCTTTAATTGATCGTGGTCTGGGCACTGCCATCAGATGCTAAAGCCCCATAGTCGACCTCTTTCAATAAGCTGGACTATGCGGCGGACCACTAGGGGCACGCACGAAGGAAAGAGTTCATGAAATCTTCACGAAACTTTATACAATATATGCACCAACCTATGAACTAACATCATTTGCACATTTATACCTGCCCCAACAACTCCATGACGAAGAAAACAATCAGCCCCTAATTACACACATTCCCTGTAACATATACATGTAATATAACCAAATCATAGCTAGTATTTCTAATATTAAGAAATTCCTACTAAACAACCAACTTAGTTAGATTTGCATTTATAGAACGTTTATTGTTCTTTGGATTGTGTCTGAAGGTTTATAGTATTGCATATACAGGCATTGTCGGCCTACTGGGCTGTCGGACTATAGGGTTGTCGGACTATTGGGTTGTCGGACCAATGGGCTGTCGGACTATTGGGCTGTCGGACTATTGGTTGTCGGACTACCGGGATGTCACCGGCAACAACAAGTGAATTAATTGCTTTAATCATATGTTATATTTTTGTATATACATTATGATCTCGTATAAGGTGTTTTCGATAGCTGGTGTATTTTTAGTTTTGCTTGTCATGTGCTATACTATACTATGCTATGCCATGCCATGCCAACCCAACCCAACCCAACCCAACCCAACCCAACCCAACCCAACCCAACCCAACCCAACCCAACCCAACCCAACCCAACCCAACCCAACCCAACCCATCCCATCCCATCCCATCCCATCCCATCCCATCCCATCCCATCCCATCCCATCCCATCCCATCCCATCCCATCCCATCCCATCCCATCCCATCCCATCCCATCCCATCCCATCCCATCCCATCCCATCCCATCCCATCCCATCCCATCCCATCCCATCCCATCCCATCCCATCCCATCCCATCCCATCCCATCCCATCCCATCCCATCCCATCCCATCCCATCCCATCCCATCCCATCCCATCCCATCCCATCCCATCCCATCCCATCCCATCCCATCCCATCCCATCCCATCCCATCCCATCCCATCCCATCCCATCCCATCCCATCCCATCCCATCCCATCCCATCCCATCCCATCCCATCCCATCCCATCCCATCCCATCCCATCCCATCCCATCCCATCCCATCCCATCCCATCCCATCCCATCCCATCCCATCCCATCCCATCCCATCCCATCCCATCCCATCCCATCCCATCCCATCCCATCCCATCCCATCCCATCCCATCCCATCCCATCCCATCCCATCCCATCCCATCCCATCCCATCCCATACCATCCCATCCCATACCATACCATACCATCCCATCCCATACCATACCATACCATACCATACCATACCATACCATACCATACCATACCATACCATACCATACCATACCATACCATACCATACCATACCATACTATACTATACTTCCTTGCTTCTATAAAGAACCAAAATCCAAACCTTGCGAGGTTTATCTTAAGCCCTTTCACGCTTGGCAAAAGTTCATATTATTAATCACTCTAAACTAACATTAATTGTCGTCTGCACTTCCCGGTATGTATTCTCAGAATTTTGCTAATGCTTCATTATGTGACATAAAGAGTTACCATTGGAATTTGAGGCCGAAGAAGTATTGTAATTAAAAATAAATGACAGGAGAAGTTTATCACCGTCCTATTAACTTCAATTTTAGAGGATCTTAATGCTATTTTTGTGCAATTCAGCAACTGCAACCAATAACCTCTTTTATTTAATTTTTTTTTAATTTCTTAGTTTTTTTTACGAGTTTTCAAACTCACTACAAATGTATGAAATACAGAAAGTGGTATCCCACTCAAATAATTAATGCTTTGAAATGTAAAATATACGACCCTATTTTAAGGTTACTTAAATAAAATTAAATGCAGATCTTTCTCTCGTGTTCAATTAATTAAGCTTATGTTCAATCAAGGGTATAGGGTACTATAAAAAGTAGATGGATTGACAAAAAATTCGTGAAAACATGACCCTGGGTAATTATTGAATTTAGTATTCAATATAAAATTCATGTATTCAATTGAATATTTGAATGAAAGGTTTTGTATGAGAGGTATATTCTAAATAATTATAGTATCTTCTCTAAAATAAATATATTTAATAAATGATTGCATGACGTTAGAGCGATTTAATGTGTATGGTGCTCTGTTATATTCTTATTTGTTACTGCTTATGACTGAAATAAAATAAAAAAGCCTTATTTGTTATATTCAATATTCAATTGGTAGAAATAACCTTTTCAATTACAAACATCAGTAAAAAGACCATATATAAAGCCGGGATATAAACATGTCTTGTAAAATACGTTATTAATCTCCGGGATCAAACTTATTATTATCATCAGAAACGGCATTACTTTGATTATTTTACCACTCAAAAACGAATTATCTTTGAAATATTGAAAGATAACTAACTAAATTAGTTCATTTTAATCCCTGTACATACTGAATAATTCAACAATATACCAACATAAATAGTATGGCTGAAATGGTATTGCCGAAATGTCCGGGACCGATGTCTACTGTGGACATTTACTATAGACGAAAAAAGGATGGCCGAAACGTCAAAAAAGATCAAAGAAAACATATACCGATATGTTACAATTTCTATTTATTTAATTTTACTGTAATTAAAATTGTTTCAAAAGATTTGAAATTAAATGTATTTCATACGTCAAACTAGCATTCATGTGCATAAACATTGCTAAGAACTTTATAAAATTTTCAGAATTTAAAATAAACCAAAAAAATAAAAACAATTTGAAGAAGTTTTATTTTGCAAAACAATTTATGAGATTATTAACTTTTATTATTATTTTCAACTGTATAAACTGTTGATGACCTTTATTCGAACGTAACTGAATTGTTTTTCTAATGAATTATTATTATATACATTTTTCAAAATTTCAGTTCGCTAAATTTGTGTTAGTTTAAAAGACGATCCTAGAGGTATATTCATTAAAATCAAATTCTATAAGTATCTAAATATAACTTGCTTCTTTAAAATAATTTAACACTACCATTTTTAAATCTTTAATTAAATAAAAATAAATATCTTTTGTGCTGTTGTATTATTAAGAAATTTCTTTTCACTGCTAATTTCTACGACATTTTTGACTGATTCAGACATCAATTTTTTTAAATAACATCCCTGTTTGAAAATCTAATTTCCGCATAAAAATCATAATCTAAATTAGCATTCTATATAGCGGCTTATTGTGCGAGTCTAATTGGTCTTCATTTTTACCTTTCTGCAAAGTTCAGTGTCAGGTAGTAAATAAGCAATTAGCAAATAAGCAAGGCACATCTAATATACAAATACATCACAGAAATATCTCTGACCCCCCCCCCCCCAAAAAAAAAAGAAAACAAAAAAAGAACAACAAAAACAACAAAAAACCACCACACACACTCACTCCCCCACCTACCCCCCCCCCACACACACACGCACAACCACACCCTCACACACCCCCATTATACTACATTCGTCGAAGTCTTCTTTGTGCAACACGTCTGCAGGTGTACCACAAGGATCTGTTCTAGGACCCTTATTATTTATAATCTATATAAATGATATTGCTCTTAGACTTACTTCTTTATGTAGATTATTTGCTGATGACACATCTTTTAACTATTCTCATCATGATCAAGAACAAATTAAAAGTGTTATTGATCATGATTTACGAGAGGTTAGACGATTGGTCAAGAAAATGGCTTATGTCCTTTAACCCTGACAAAACAGATATTGTTATTTTTTCCAATTTGGAAAGCAATGACATTTCTTTTACACTTAATGGCGTGTCGATTCCTACATCTAGTTGTCACAAACACCTAGGACTTTCTTTTAGCAGTGATGCCAAGTGGAACATTCATGTTCACAATATCATTTCTAGTGTAACTAAACATATCAACGTACTAAGAAGATTGAAATATCAACTTAGTCGTGATAATTTAGAAAAACTATATCTTGTATTTATTAGACCATTGTTTGAATATGCATCCGAAGTTTGGGACAACTGTGGCGTCGGCAATGTCTCCAAACTTGAACAACTACACATAGAAGCCGCTCGAATTGTAACTGGACTGCCTTTGTTTACCAAACTAGAGATATTGTATCATGAAATAGGTTGGTAAACATTGGCTGATAGAAGACTCAAACGGCGTCTTAATTTATTTTATAAAATACAAAATCATGAGACTCCTAATTATTTGAATAATCTCATACCTCCGAAAGTTCAAAGTCTACGTGCTTATCCACTACGTAATGGTGAAGATATAGTACTTCCTTTTTGTAGACTATCAGTAACAAACAACTCTTTCATTCCGAATACTATTAGACATTGGAACAATCTTGACCTTTCTATTTGAAACTCACCTACAACGTTCAAGAATGCCTTAAAAGCGTCAGGATTGGTTAACGGTAACGTGCCAAGACATTTTTCTTATGGCCCACGGAAGTTTAATATTATTCTCACTCAGTTAAGATGTTCCGCTTCGTTTCTAAATAACGACTTGCATAAAGCAAATCTTGTACCAAATCCCTCTTGTAGATGTGGATTTCCAATAGAAGATGCAAATCATTATTTTTTAGTGTATCCTCTATATCGTCATCATAGAGCTCAACTTGTAAATAAATTAAACTGGCTTCAAAATCCTATAAGTGTTGCAATACTTACGCATGGAGATTTGAATCTTTCTTACGATGAAAATATTCTTATATTCAGAGAAGTATTTGATTTCATAAAGAGATCCGAACGATTTGATATAACTTAATTGTTTTCTTTGATAGACCAACATAAGTCAGCACTTTCCCCATCGTTCCCCTTCTAAACTTGTGAGTTAACCACAAAATATTATTTAATGCTCATTCTTGTACCCTGTGTTATGCTTTAATGTATATTTCTGTATTGCGGAGAGGACGTCCTAAGTATGCATTTACTTGTGTCCAATCCATTTTGTACAATTTACAAATAAAATATGTTTAAACTAAACTAAACACACCCCTACACACACACTCACACACCCTCACACGAATCGTTCGCGAGTGTTTGGGATTTCGAAATCGTCAATAAACAAAACCCAGGGAAATTAAATTTAATGAATCCACAAATAAGGTAAAGGCTTTCTGGATGAGTGGTCACAAGCGCGTTAAGCAAAATCTCAAAATGTACTTTTATTATCAAATTATCCAAGTAACTATAAAAGAAACAGAAAAATATACATTTGATCAGGGACAGTCTATACTAACCATGTATAGACTGTCCCTGATTTGATCATCTTAAATTAAAAATTCATTAAAAAAAATACAAAACTTAACATATTAATCATGAAATAATCCAAGAAATACAATTGAAGCGATGAAATACATTACGTAATATAACATAACAAAATTTTTAAATGCCTTTTTCTTATCAAATTAAATAACTAATTACGACATAATTCACGGAGGCTGCATGTGGTTTATCATTGTTTTACCACGGGGTGACCATTTTTGTCGTATTATTATATCCCGAGCGATACGAAATAATTCACGGAGGCTGTGGTTTATCATTGTTTTACCACGGGGTGACCATTTTTGTCGTATTATTATATCCCGAGCGATACGAAATAATTCACGGAGGCTGTGGTTTATCATTGTTTTACCACGGGGTGACCATTTTTGTCGTATTATTATATCCCGAGCGATAGCGAGGGATATAATAACGACATAAATGGTCACCCCGTGGTAAAACAATGATAAATCACAGCCTCCGTGAATTATTTCTATTCTAATAAGACAATTAGAGTACATTTATAATATTTTCGTACCTATAGAAAACATTTCCGCGATAAACTGGCTGTTCCGTCAATGTAACACACAATATATTGCAACGGATAATTATAGCGCGTTTCGCTATTAATTCAAATTTATACGTCATATGCAATAGCTTTCCGGTGGGAGTTACAGTTTTGTAATTGGAACAGCCATTTAAAACACGCCCTTCTCAGCGCGTGTTGCTCATAGATAAATCTTTTTATTTTACCACAGTTGTGTGTCTCAAAGCCTTTAAAGCACGTCATATTAGAATTAATAAAAAAAAATGCAAGCATATACATTTTATAATGTCAAGAATAGAATGCATTAATAATCAAAGTGCTGACTGCACATAAGGAAAGGTTGCTTTGCAAGTATGAAAGTATGAAGTAAGATTCCTGTCTCCTGTTTGACAAGCAATAAAACAAACCAATGTAAAATAAATCAGGTAAATTTAGAAACATATTTAATATATAAAAAAGATTAGAAAAAAATTTGCTATCCTCATAATTGATAACCCCAGCTCCCCTATGTCTTGAATGGCAATGTCCAGGGCTTTGCAGCTGGAAACTCCAAAAATTGTTTTGCGCAAACTGTAAAATATCAGGTGCACAATTCCACCATATGACAAAGGATTCTGCAAAAGTTTCGTCAAGTCCTATTCAGTGGTGCAAGTTGTTGTGGATAAGAGATGGGTATCCCCTACATCAAAGAAGGGCAAGTCCATGTTTGCTATGGGAAATCCTAAATATCATTTTAATCAAAATAAAAAAATATCAGGCGTACAATGGCACTATGTGACAAAGAGTCCATCAAAATTGCATCAAAATCCATTCAGTGCAACGATACAATTGAAGATGTTTCTATAATAACTTTTATAAATATATTAATAAATAAGACAAAATTGCTGTTTGCCCATTTCAGACACAAAAATCGCACCTGTTATATGGTTGGCATATAACTTAAATTTAAACAATGTGTTAATAGCTTATACTAAAAGACACAATCATATGGAGTGCTTTTTTGCTTGCATTAAAAAAAAATATTCAATATAGCGATATTGTAACTTTTTATTACGAAAATCCAATAAAAAATATTTCTACTGTATACATATTCTATACTATGCTTGTTGTTTACATGTACCTGACGTTTGCTCCGCAATCTGACACTTTTTGTTTTCAACATGATCCCCAGCTTTCGGAACATTCTATGGTATTCGCGCCTAAACAGCTAACGACAGTACATTTCCCGAAGGGTTTCAAATGGACAATAATCGCTTGCTCCAAGTAACACCTGTTCTAATTTAGGTCCAAATTTACCTTGGAAAATCGCCCTATCAAATTAAAAAACAGCATTTCAAAACTCTAACAAATGTTAAAAAAATAATTGCTGATTTCAATTTTAACCTTTTTAGATCTACAAAAGGAACATAAGCTCAACCATACGCGCTAGGCACTTTTATTTGTTACTAAAAAAACTTCTGCCAAAACACATTGACTTGATCACATCTGATTGACTGATTAATGGTGTTTAACGTTAATCAATCAATCAGATGTGATCAAGTCAATGTGTTTTGGCAGAAGTTTTTTGAGTAACAAATAAAAGTGCCTAGCGCGTATGGTTGAGCTTATGTTCCTTTTGTAGATACAATCACATCTTCCCTTGTCTTAAGGAACACATAAATTGAAGAAAAATATATCGTTTTGACTTTGGTTTAATAAGATACTTAAAGCATAAAAATGCAACATCGTCTGAAACGACGGCAATTTCGTGTGGTAAACATACACGGAAAATTATTTCGTTTTTTGCGAAGTTAAGAAACAACCTCGTGGCTTATCACGATAGATGTATTTTTTGAATAAAAATTGATATGAGCAGAATGTTTTTGCGTAAAAAATACACATATTGCAAGTTGAGAAATATTGTTTATGAGCAACTATATTATTTTAATATAGAAAATTCGAAATTTTAGACATGTTTACAGACACACCTACATCATTTTAGTACTTCATTGCTTTAATACATATATATTTATTTAATGTATACTCTTTTTTTTCTTGAGTATGCTTTTTGTATTAAATAAATATACATATATATATATATATATATTCCGATAAACGTTTACAATAGAACAATAAAGTGTAAATTAAAATAAATCAATGCTGAAACAACCGCCACACGCACGGATGTGCTTGACCAGGTTAATATCTGCATCAAAGGATTATACAGCGCGTGCCAATTTAATCACAATACCCAGTAAATAAATACATATTGCACCTGTTTAAACTAATTTAATCGCCTGAAAGTATATACAATCATTTTGGTACATTGTATTAAAAAATGTCCCCTTTGTACTTTTATGAGGTATTCTTACGTATTCTTGGATGTTCTTCGGTATTCTTGGGTATTTCTATGGACCGGGTAAAAATACCAATAGAGGTTAAGACAAATTCAAAAAAAAATTGAAAATGATAGACTTATCAAACTTTCATTTGAATTAATATACATTAATATTAGATACTATTACTATGGTATTGAAAATATCAAAAGCTGTCAAAAATAAGGTATATATATATATATATATTCATATATAGAAAGAAAGATTAGCACTATATTAAGACATGTTATATTCATATATAGAAAGAAAGATTAGCACTATATTAAGACAAGAGCTTTTAAATTTGAAATGCAGCACTACATGTAAAGAATAAATAATTTATAAGCACAAGCAAGTTAAATACAAGCAGAGCAGTGGCATTTCTCATCCTATGAGTTAATTAAATTTTTAAATTGTTGAAATGAAGATTCCTTCCAAAAATGATCAGTTGTTACGAATTTGACCAAAGGTGGGACAAATTGATTAGACACTAACTTTGCTTAAACGTAGTAAAAAGGGACCAAATTGTATTATTTTTATTAGATCGTAGCTGCAAGACCGTCAATTTGTGTTCTCCGACTCTTAGGAGGTAGTTTAGAATAAATATAGTATTGTCGGGTCGTAAGGTGTCGTTGTTAATTTAATTTCCGGTTTATATTGACAAACAAATCTTGCGAAGAGGAACTGTTATAATTAAGATCATGTGTGTAAGATTTATAGCTTAAGTATTATAGAAATCTCTTAATTGTCTATCTTAACACATTTTTGTCTATTACAGACATACTCCAAGGTCTTGCTCGTTATTTACTTTATACTATCCTAGTCTTGTTCTGGTAACAGTATCCACACATCGTTCATTGACATTGTCCTGCGGAACTTGTTATAATAAACGTTTCTAGCTTTATTTTTTTTACTGGCACAAATGAAATGATTGTAAATGGTATGGTATAACTGCTTCCGTTCTGAGCTGTTATGTAAACATTTATTATTAAGAAGTTAAGTAATTGGTTGTTGTACCTGTGAAGTTGAAGCACAGGAATTTGACCCCATATCATTTGGGTCGAAATATGGCCAGACAACGAAAAAAAAGTATTGTCGCGAACGAAGTGAGCGAAGGAGTCTAACGCAAAAGTAAACAATTCCTACCCCCCTACCTTTGTTGTTGAGTTTGCTTTGAGAATTTGCACTGACAACATGATTGTAGGTGTTCTACTTACTCACGGACATTTATTCTTTAAGATTATGACATCGATTCCTTTAATATATCCATATTTTTGCAACCGCGAAACTTTTTCTTGGACTGAAACACTTTCTTTACTTCAGTGAATCTTCCATTGACGATTGTTCCGCAGTAAATGACAAAAAGTTAAACGCGAAGTCGGAACCAGAGAAAAATTATCCGGAAATTGCAAACCGAAGAGCACATGGCTGATGTCATTGGGTTACATCCCTTTATCAAGAGATGTGCTAGAAATGTAAACAATTCGATTAAAACTCAATTTTACAAAAAATAATTAAAATTAGGATTTAAATATTATTTCATTTACATACAAAGCAAAGTTTTATTTTTACCGTTTTATCCCATTAATTGTTGTCTTTTACTGCGGAACAATCGTCCATGGAAGATTCCCTGAAGTAAAGAAAGTTTCAGTCCAAGAAAAAGTTTCGCGGTTGCAAAAATATGGATATATTAAAGGAATCGATGTCATAATCTTAAAGAATAAATGTCCGTGAGTAAGTAAAACACCTACAATCATGTTGTCAGTGCAAATTCTCAAAGCAAACTCAACAACAAAGGTAGGGGGGTAGGAATTGTTTACTTTTGCGTTAGACTCCTTCGCTCACTTCGTTCGCGACAATACTTTTTTTTCGTTGTCTGGCCATATTTCGACCCAAATGATGTGGGGTCAAATTCCTGTGGTTGAAGTCAAAGACAAAAGCATAAGAATATATGTTAACTACTGCTTGTCAGACCTTATTATTGTATGTATCCATAGTATACTTGCTTTGTAACCAATTACAAAACAATTCCCTGTAAAATGTCTGGACAAATTTCATGTCATATCTAATCCTTTTCAAGAATAAATTGAAGGAGAGACAATGAGTGTGTATGCTCAACACACAGTAAGGTAAGGGGTATTGCTGATCAGGGGTTGAAAATTTTTTTGGGCAAGCCTAAGCCCTGGGCTTTTTTAACTTTGAAACCCTAAGCCCCAACATTAATTAACCAAGCCCTAAAAATTATCGGAGTAATGTTCTTTTCCGTTTGACTATATGCTAGGTCTTTATTTTGTGGGGGATTGGAACATTATTTGACCCCGTTTGGTCTTCCGATGCTTCTGACTCGTCATCCACTTTAATTTTTTCCTTTTTCTTAACCGTAAAGTTCAGGGGTCACCATGCTCTAAAAAAGTAGGGAGAAGTGAGGCCCTGATAGAGAGACTTCAAGGAGACATTAGGGAGAAGTCAAGAGGACCGAACAAATAATTAATTTTCGCAGTATTTACTAGTACCTACATTTTTCATTATTTACATCTTTTTTTTATAATTGTGGATTTCCAGGATTATTTCTCTTGTGTTTTTGAACCATAATACACTTAGATTGTTTTTTCTTCTTTCTTTTTCATTATTATTCATGGTATGCAGCAGTGATACTTGTAGGATTTTTTTATGGTGAGTCCTGGACTCATTACTTTTGAAAGTGGCGAGTCCCAAAAAATATTCATGAGTTCCACATATCGCAGATGAGTCCAGCTAAGTGCTTGCATACAACCGTTTTCTTTGATGACCAACCTATTAAATGTCTTTTCATAAAAAGATATAATACGACTTGTAGAATGTGTATCCCATGCTATTTTATATCATTAGTAGCTGAGTTTATAAGTCTTTTGGAGTATGATTGAACTGCACTCATTACTTGAAACATGCTGATGTTTGCCCATTAAAGAGAGACTTTTGTCTTACCTGGATATTTCTTCCATACAACTATTACCCACTCACCCCCCCCCCCCCCTTTTTCAGATCCTAGTCTATAGCAGATCTTATTGATATATACAAAAAATAAAAGTTTATTAGATAACTAATTAATGTTCATATTGAAGATATCTTTGTACCGGTCAAGAATTCGTCCTTAAAAAAAATCGTAAGTAGTGCAACTGCAAGTGCAAGGTTCCGACCGTGTATTAAAATTTGAAACGAGTGTATTGTCAACGCTTAATTTTAACCATAAAAAGTGTCTATCAACACTGCACGTCTATTGTTCAATAAACTTCTTAATTAAAGCATATTTGCCGGTTTATATTGACAAACAAATCTTGCGAAGAGGAACTGTTATAATTAAGATCATGTGTGTAAGATTTATAGCTTAAGTATTATAGAAATCTCTTAATTGTCTATCTTAACACATTTTTGTCTATTACAGACATACTCCAAGGTCTTGCTCGTTATTTACTTTATACTATCCTAGTCTTGTTCTGGTAACAGTATCCACACATCGTTCATTGACATTGTCCTGCGGAACTTGTTATAATAAACGTTTCTAGCTTTATTTTTTTTACTGGCACAAATGAAATGATTGTAAATGGTATGGTATAACTGCTTCCGTTCTGAGCTGTTATGTAAACATTTATTATTAAGAAGTTAAGTAATTGGTTGTTGTACCTGTGAAGTTGAAGCACAGGAATTTGACCCCATATCATTTGGGTCGAAATATGGCCAGACAACGAAAAAAAAGTATTGTCGCGAACGAAGTGAGCGAAGGAGTCTAACGCAAAAGTAAACAATTCCTACCTACCTACCTTTGTTGTTGAGTTTGCTTTGAGAATTTGCACTGACAACATGATTGTAGGTGTTCTACTTACTCACGGACATTTATTCTTTAAGATTATGACATCGATTCCTTTAATATATCCATATTTTTGCAACCGCGAAACTTTTTCTTGGACTGAAACACTTTCTTTACTTCAGTGAATCTTCCATTGACGATTGTTCCGCAGTAAATGACAAAAAGTTAAACGCGAAGTCGGAACCAGAGAAAAATTATCCGGAAATTGCAAACCGAAGAGCACATGGCTGATGTCATTGGGTTACATCCCTTTATCAAGAGATGTGCTAGAAATGTAAACAATTCGATCAAAACTCAATTTTACAAAAAATAATTAAAATTAGGATTTAAATATTATTTCATTTACATACAAAGCAAAGTTTTATTTTTACCGTTTTATCCCATTAATTGTTGTCTTTTACTGCGGAACAATCGTCCATGGAAGATTCCCTGAAGTAAAGAAAGTTTCAGTCCAAGAAAAAGTTTCGCGGTTGCAAAAATATGGATATATTAAAGGAATCGATGTCATAATCTTAAAGAATAAATGTCCGTGAGTAAGTAAAACACCTACAATCATGTTGTCAGTGCAAATTCTCAAAGCAAACTCAACAACAAAGGTAGGGGGGTAGGAATTGTTTACTTTTGCGTTAGACTCCTTCGCTCACTTCGTTCGCGACAATACTTTTTTTTCGTTGTCTGGCCATATTTCGACCCAAATGATGTGGGGTCAAATTCCTGTGGTTGAAGTCAAAGACAAAAGCATAAGAATATATGTTAACTACTGCTTGTCAGACCTTATTATTGTATGTATCCATAGTATACTTGCTTTGTAACCAATTACAAAACAATTCCCTGTAAAATGTCTGGACAAATTTCATGTCATATCTAATCCTTTTCAAGAATAAATTGAAGGAGAGACAATGAGTGTGTATGCTCAACACACAGTAAGGTAAGGGGTATTGCTGATCAGGGGTTGAAAATTTTTTTGGGCAAGCCTAAGCCCTGGGCTTTTTTAACTTTGAAACCCTAAGCCCCAACATTAATTAACCAAGCCCTTAAAATTATCGGAGTAATGTTCTTTTCCGTTTGACTATATGCTAGGTCTTTATTTTGTGGGGGATTGGAACATTATTTGACCCCGTTTGGTCTTCCGATGCTTCTGACTCGTCATCCACTTTAATTTTTTCCTTTTTCTTAACCGTAAAGTTCAGGGGTCACCATGCTCTAAAAAAGTAGGGAGAAGTGAGGCCCTGATAGAGAGACTTCAAGGAGACATTAGGGAGAAGTCAAGAGGACCGAACAAATAATTAATTTTCGCAGTATTTACTAGTACCTACATTTTTCATTATTTACATCTTTTTTTTATAATTGTGGATTTCCAGGATTATTTCTCTTGTGTTTTTGAACCATAATACACTTAGATTGTTTTTTCTTCTTTCTTTTTCATTATTATTCATGGTATGCAATTCGTATGCAATATCAAATAGCACATAACCTTTATCATTATAAAATCAATGAAAAAAAGCATGTTATAGTGCCCATTTTCTATCTTCTTCAGTACTTGTAGTCATACAAGGTATTCACAAATACAAATAGGTCAACTAAAAATATTTGTATAGGTTGAGACATAAACATCATTCATTAAGTTCTTGTATACATATATTTCTAACAGTTTGTTATGAACATGCCATGTTTATCTGAGCAAAATTTTTAAAGAAGATAAATAAAATAACCTAACATTAAACCCAGAAATAATTCTTCTGTTCAGCAAACATCCACTTGGACAATGTCAATAATTACTATACATCTTTATTCTTTCAAGTGCAGCTCACATATTTATCAAAGAAAATTGTTAAAATACAATACACTTTGAAAGAACTTAGTTTGAAACCAATTGAAAGTGTGTGTTTATGAAAAAAATTTGATTTTTCAGTACGGGCCGTTGTACTTTACTTTTCTTCGTTGTTCACTTCCGGTAATTATTCATATCCGGTAAATAAACAAATGGCGCGTAATCCAGTTGAAAGACGTAAATCAATTAAAAAATGTTAAATACGCATATTGTTTTCCGTTTTTATTGGAATTATACATTTACTGCTAAATTTGTAGTCTGGATTATTTATTTGGACTAGATCATACAAGTATCTTAGAACGGTGAACTTGAGGGAAATAACCCAACCGGGCAACGTCGACTTCGCTTTTGAGGTGCCGTAGGGCAACTTCAGGTCCCAGTACAGTAGGGTGACAATGTCTTCCACTTCGCCCAGTGTTGAGCCCTGAAAATTAAAGTTTAACAACGACAGGGGGTTATTTTGTACAGGGAAAGGAAACAAACTTGAATTGTTATTGATCAACTTTGTTAAAGCGACGAGAAGATTAAGATCTATCTTAAATCGATTTGTTTAAGAATTTAAAATAGATTTATGAGTATTTATAGGACAATTTTGACGGTATACACTCTAAGAAACATTGAAAATAAAAACATTTTATTTTTTGAAGAAAGATCGAGCCCGACAGGCTTTTTTCATAGAAAATTGGCAAGCCCGAGGTTTCAGTTTTTTAAGCCCCGGGCGTCGGGCTTTAGGAATTTTTAACCCCTGCTGATATGCCTAAATCCTAGATATTTTAATAGGCTTCAATAAAGGTGTATTATTGAAATACAATGCAGTTTGTTTTAAGTCAATATATTTAATATCAAGGGTTTTATGCTCATTTTAAGGTAGGTACCCTCTGGCGTTTTTTCTGTAAAGTCAGTTATAAAATGGACAAGAACTCAACTTTATAAACATTTAAACAAAAAATATCAAACAATTTATCTTAAAAAAATCAAAAACATATTTTGACAGTATACATTGGTGAACAATTTTACTGCAAAAGAGTTGAAGAAAAGTCACTTGTTCACATTTCTGTTAGACAATGAAAAACGGGGAGATATCAATTTTCCTTTTGTCAATATTATGTCCAACAGAAGTAAATGTAACATTTCAACTAGCACAAAAATGTAATGAGGATTTGTGTGAATCTTAAATTTAGTTGTCCGAGGTCACTTGAAATAAACATAAAATATTTATTTTAAACATATATGAAAATTTAAAAAAAAATCCAAATTATTATTGCTAATATACTTATATGTATACATTTTCCTAACTTTGGCTAAAACTATTTAAGATCTCTTATAATAAAAATTCTGATATGTAAAGGGCAATTAATATTGAGATCATAATTTCACAATTATTTATTCAACACAATAGACAGAATAATTAGATATTTAATACTGGCAAAGTATATATTATTTTTCATTCATATTTACTACAGATAACTCATTTTAGTGGGTCTTGGCTGGGACTATTATAACTTGATTTATATGTTCCTGGTCTTGGATAGGGGACAGCTTTTTCTGAAGCTAATTATTTTTTCTTCTACTTTCTTTCTTATCTCAATTTTCAAGCCAAATATATTACTGGAAGTTAATGATTTTTTCAATATATCCCATTTATTTATGCTGCTCTATGACCTAACACCACTAATTTATTAAACAATAAAACAATAACAATAAATAACATGCAAAATTTGATTTATGGAGTAATGGAGAGGGAAAATTCATGAAATCTCAGGTTAAATCTGAAATTTCATATGGGGAAATGGGGGAAAAGATACAAAATTTCAGGGACATGCAAAATATAGAATTGTGAATACCCCAGGTCCAATCTTTCCAGAGCTTAAGGACTGGTTATGCATCTCATAAAAATAGAATAGTCAACAATAAATCAAAAACTCTACTAAGCATCAAGTAAGTGCGATTACTACATCATGTACAGGCGTGGATCCAAGGAAAGGCATACCGGGCGTACCCCCCCCCCCCCCCCCCTAAAAAGAGAGAGAGAGCAAGAGAACGAGAGAAAAGGAATATGATGTTTCATTAAAGAAAAATCATTAATTATGGTCATAGTTGAAAAATAAAGCCAGCTAAAAGAAGGGGCAAAAGAAAAAAACCAAGTCTAGAAAACTTTGTCTGGATGGCTACCAAAATATATTATGCTTAGATTCCAAGAGCCCCCTCCCATCCTCGACCCCCTACCAGGGACCTCAGACCCCTCGCCGAACTTTTATGCCTCCCCTAAAACAAATTCCTGGATCCGCCCCTGATGTACATGCGAAATTACTTAATATCTCCAGATCGAGACATACATTTTGTGTGCCGCTGACTGAATAAATGAAAAGTATTTTAATTCACCAGAGTATATCTAATCAGACTTGTATATATTTCATGTATTTATGTAGTAAAAGCCATAAATTTACTTAAATTTGTTGATTTCCAGTCGATTAGTATTTTTGAAATAGATTATTTATGGACCCTGTCATGTTAGATCGATAACGAGGCTGAAAAAAAAAAACAAAATCCACAGGTTGAAAAAAAAAACCAATTACGCTGGTTTCCAGTGACAGAATGCATTAAAATTTTACCACATTGTTTAAAAATGGTATACTTATCAAAATATCTAAGTACAAAGAGCGTAATAAGTCGTTTTTTTTAATTTTATGTCCGAAATTACGGCAAATAAAATGGATCGCTTCCATTCAGTCAGGGGTCACCACACTCTAAAAAAGTAGGGAGAAGTGACTTCTCCCTGGCAGCCAAACAGGGAGAAGTCAGGCCCTGATAGGGAGACTTCAGGAGACACTAGGGAGAAGTCAGGGGGACCGTACAAATAATTAATTTCGCAGTAGTTACATACATTTTTTATTCAGTTTTTTGATGAATCTACAGAGGTCCTATTATTTGTAATGGATCAGCCCAGGAGTGATGCACACCCAGAGGTTTTATGCATATTATCTGCTATTTATCTGTTTCCCTGGTTTGCTATATACTTTGTGTCTTAAGTGCATAAATTATGTACATGTATATTCATTGCATGATCCCTGATAAAAATTTTACCCATACTATTCAGGAGCCTTGGTGGCCCAGTGGTTAAGGTAGTTCGTCTACTATTGATCACATATGGTCTGTCAACACTGAGGTTGTGGGTTCGAGTCTCACAGGGTGCACTGGACTCCAATCTTAATTGACAAGGACTGCCAGTTTTCCTACTGCAGGTCCTGGGTTTTCTCAGAGTACTCTGGCTTCCTCTCCCAATAAAAACCAGATGCCATTATATAGCTGAAAAATGGCTGAAAGTGGCGGTAAACACCAAAAAAACCCCCATACTATTCAGAAATACTACACTCCAAAATTTAATTTGTTAAGAATGACGTGATTAATTTAGTATAAAAAAGTATTAAAATTATTTAATTAGACATTGTAGAAATGTTAGCTAAATGGTGGAGAAAGGAAAAATTATTTACGAAGCCAAAACAGCTGTTTAATAGCTGAAAATATGTATTAATTCCAAGGATCTTTTTGGACCCAAGTAATAGGACATTATTGTAGCTAGTTTTAGGACTGTGCTAAAATTAAATTCATTTGCAACCTTTCTTTGAAGTTTCAAGGAATTAAGTTGAAACTATAGGAGTACTAGTAGCTGATGACACAAAATGATAAAGTTCCCAAGTCTGCAAAATTAGGAAAAAATTCCTCGAACAATTCCTTAATTGCAGATGAACAACTTCAATACATGTGCAAACTTTCCGTGAAGTTTTAGAGATCTGTGTTGAAAACTGTAGGAGGAGTTGATGACCAAAATAGGTACTGTCTTCTGCAAATATTCTGAAAAATGACAAAGTTCTTAAGTCCCAAGTTGCTGCATGTATTTTGTTTTAGGAATAAGGTGCTCGTCAAAGAGTTAGTACATGCAGTTCTTGTCAGATTGTGCTAATTTTCACAGGTGACTCATTTAATACAATCAAACTATTTTAATATTTTAATTTTTATTCAGTTTTGATATGATGTTTACAATGGATTCCTGTTTTAATCAATTTTTTTCTCATGTACAGTTTTTGATGATATATATCGTGAAGTTCATCATGTCACCAGTTATACTTTCTCTAAAGTTCACAGCAGATACTTGTACATCTTGTCGTACTGATTCACCCTGACTCTAAATTTTTTACTTTTATACCAATAAAAATTGAAACCATTTTGTGTATTTAATACATTTTTTAAACATTTAAATATGTGATTTAAATGGTTTATGTGGCATATGTTTATTTCATGTATATGTCTTATTACTGCATGACAGATCTACCATTTTTAGCTCACCTGACCCAAAGGGTCAGGTGAGCTATTGTTATCACTTTGCGTCCGTCGGCGTCGGCGTCGTCGTCGTCGTCGTCGGCGGCATCGTATGCGTCTGTTAACTTTTTACATTTTAATCTTCTTCTCTGAAACCACTTGGCCAATTGAAACCAAACTTGGCCATAATGTTCATTGGATGGACCTTTACAAAGTTTGTGTTTTTTATTTTGATTGGTAAACCAATATGGCCGCCACCTCAAGACTTAGTTTAACATAGGACCCTATGGGAAAAAGTTTTAAAAGGCTTCTTCTCTGAAACCGGTTAATCAATGGAAACAAAAACTTACTAGCAATATTGTTTGGATGGTCCTCTATAAAGTTTGTGTTTTTTATGGCAATTGGAAATTCAAAATGGCTGCCACCGCAGGACTTAATTTAACATAGGACCCTATGGGAAAAAGTTTGAAAGGCTTCTTTTCTGAAACCAGTCAACCAATGGAAACAAAACTTACTAGCAATATTGTTTGGATGGTCCTCTATAAAGTAAATGTTTTTTATCCCAATCGGAAATTCAAAATGGCCGCCACCGCAGGACTTGGTTTAACATTCGACCCTATGAGAAAAAAGTTTAAAAGGGCTTCTTCTCTGAAACCGTTTAACCAATCAGAACAAAACTTTCTAGCAATATTGTTTGGATGGTCCTCTATAAAGTTTATGTTTTTTATGGCAATTGGAAATTCAGAATGGCCGCTACCGCAGGACTTAGTTTAACATAGGACCCTATGGGAAAAAGTTTTTAAAGGCTGCTTCTCTGAAACCGGTTAATCAATGGAAACAAAAACTTACTAGCAATATTGTTTGGATGGTCCTCTATAAAGTTTATGTTTTTTATGGTAATTGGAAATTCAAAATGGCCGCTACCGCAGGACTTAGTTTAACATAGGACCCTATGGGAAAAAGTTTTTAAAGGCTTCTTCTCTGAAACAGGTTAATCAATGGAAACAAAAACTTACTAGCAATATTGTTTGGATGGTCCTTGATAAAGTTTATGTTTTTTATGGCAATTGGAAATTCAAAATGGCCACCACGGCGCAGGACTTAGTTTAACATAGGACCCTATGGGCAAATAAAAAAAATCTTCTCTATACAACCGGTTAACCAATGAAACAAAGCTTTCTAGTAATATTGTTTGGATGGTCCTATTTAAAGTTTATTGAAAATTACAGGACTTAGTTTAACATCAGGGAAATGCCATCTTCATTGCCTATAAAATCAGGTGAGCGATACAGGCTGTTAAGAGCCTCTGGTTATTGTTTAATATTTGTCTTTGTACTGTAGTGCTGGATAAAAAATATCTGTAGCTGTATGTTGTGCTATTATTTTAAATTAGTTTCAAACACTTACTAGTATGGTCTCAGGGAATTTTTTTAGGATTTTGAGGGCTTTAGTCACTTTAGCGGATAAGCCGTTTAAGCATTTGCTCAGAAGCATGCATTCATTGTACTGGTGAAATATCATAGTATAAAAAACTATATTCTTTCAATTGCAGTGTATAAAGTTTTAAAAAATGATTATAACAATATGTTTATAAATTTTCAAAGAATTTTAATTTAAAACTTATTTAAAAAGCGTTTGTATATCAATCGGTTACAATTTTTCATTAAGGGCCGTTGTACTCTTCGTTTTCTAATTGGTAGTCATCGGTAATTAGACGTATCTCGGATGTACACAAATGGCGCGTAATCCATTTGAAACCAGCAAAGCATACGAAAAATGAGTTAAATACGCAAAATCTTTGCAATTTTTATTTGCATTACGTATTTAATCAAAAGGTGGAAGTCTGTGCGCATCAGTACGATCTACGACACTTTTGTTTACGTATATTGACCAGGAGCACCACTGAATCATGTTAATCGGCCGCGCGCGGATTACCTGTAAAAACATCGATTCGGCAATTGACACCTGCTGTTTAAAACTATCAAGGTGAATTAATTAAATTTCCTGTTAATTGGCTTTGGGGTCATAGATATGTCGTTTTACACTTGGTAGAATGAATTTATAACAAAAAATTTTAGTACTTCTTGGAAATCAGGTGACGAAATTGATTTAGAAATCTATCGTCAATTTTCAAATGATTTCGTCAATGACGAAAGTGGCGAGCGCTAGAAAATTCCCTGTGGTCTCCTTGTCCTCCCTTCTCCTTTAGTAAGTGATGACCCCAAATGACAGTTGATAAATTTGGGCCAAAAAGGCAGCTCTTGTGTTACATCCACTAAAATATAGTGACATATTAGGATGTACAGTTATTTTGACTTGAAGTACAACTTTCTACAGTTGACTAGCTTGGTGTTACCTGTAGTCCAGTACTAGTACTTATTAATAGAATTTGCCCCATGTTAAAATTGGTCTTGCGCATGCCATATAAAGAATTAGTTTTTAGCATTATTTGATAATGATATTTGATTTTTTTTAATATAAAAGTCCAACTACAACCACATTTACATGTCCTTCCAATTAAATTCATTATGTAACTTACTAGTATGTAACTGAATCAATGTTATACTTATAATTCTTTGGGAAAAACTTATGTCACAAAGAACAAAGGTCATTTTAAAATTGATATAAGATAAAGATTATCTGTTATAGTCCAGTCTTATTTTATTAAAGATCTTGAAGAAACTTGTGTAACATACTCTATTTAGCTAACACAACAAGTTTTCATTTAATTTTTTAAATTGACAGTCAGTATTAAAACCATGGTTGAATTAATTTTGAATAAAGAATTTTTATAAATACATAGTTACTGTTATTATATTACTGTATTCTTAATTCTGTACTTCCAATGCCACACCCGGGTGCCTTTGTTAGAGGCTTTCTGTATTTGTGGAAAGTTTAATCCTGACTGACTTTAAACCAATTTGCAAAAAATACTTGTGTTTCTCTACTAAGCACACTACATTTAGAATGTAGGGCAGGTTGCCTTAGGATAAGAATTTGTGGGTTGAAATAAATGTGGACAAGTCAATCTAGTTGACTTGTTAAGAGTTACAGCACTGAACAAAATCAACTATTTTTTATAGGCAAATAGTATAGAATATAAAAAGAAAAAAAAAGCTTTTTCGATGCCAACAAGATCCATGTACTATGCTAAAAGTTCTTAAATAGCTGGTATTAAAATTCCTGCATTTAAAACTTGTATGAAATATGAATGTAAGTTTTTATGGCTTTACAGTATTTTATTATACCCCCGCTTGAAAAGCGGGGGATATATATTGTTCATTGTGTCTGTCCGTCCGTCCGTCCTTCCGTCCGTTACACTTTCTCTTATGTGCAACTGCTCCTACACCACTGAATGGAATTTGATGAAACTTACACAGAATCTTTGTCACATAGTGCCATTGTGCAGGAGATATTTAACATTTTGATCGGAATGATATTTGGGGTTTCCCATAGAAAAACATGGACTTTGTCATTGACCTAAGGGGGTCCCTATCTCTTATGTGCAACTCCTCCTACACCACTGAATGGAATTTAATGAAACTTACACAGAATCCTTGTCACATAGTGCCATTGTGCAGGAGATATTAAACATTTTGATCGGAATGAAATTTGGGGTTTCCCATAGAAAAACATGGACATTGTCATTGACCAAATGGGGTCCTCATCTCTTATGTGCAACTCCTCCTACACCACTGAATGGAATTTGTTGAAACTTACACAGAATCCTTGTCACATAGTGCCATTGTGCAGGAGATATTTATTATTTTGATCAGAATGATATTTGGGGTTTCCCATAGAAAAACATAGACTGTCATTGACATAAGGGGATACCCATTTCTTATGTGTGACTCCTCCAACACCACTAAATGGAATTTGATGAAATTTACACAGAATGTTGTCACATATTGCCATTGTGCAATAGATATTAAACATTTCGATTGGAATGATATTTGGGGTTTCCCATAGAAAAACATGGTCATTGTCATTGACCAAAGGGGGTCCTCATCTCTTATGTGCAACTCCTCCTACACCACTGAATGGAATTTGTTGAAACTTACACAGAATCCTTGTCACATTGTGGCATTGATCAGGAGATATTTAACATTTTGATCAGAATGATATTTGGGGTTTCCCATAGAAAAACATGGACTGTCATTGACATAAGGGGATACCCATCTCTTATGTGCAACTCCTCCTACACCACTGAATGGAATTTGATGAAACTTACACAGAATCCATGTCACATAGTGCCATTGTGCAGGAGATATTTAACATTTTGATCGGAATGATATTTGGGGTTTCCCATAGAAATGCATTGACTTTGTCATTGACATGAGGGGATACCCATCTTTTATTTGCAACTCCTCCTACACCACTGAATGGAATTTGTTGAAACTTACACAGAATCTTGGTCACATATTGCCATTGTGCACTGGATATTAAACATTTTGATCAGAATATTATTGGAGGTTTCCCATAGAAAAACATGGACTTTGTCATTGACATAGGGGATGCCATTCTTTGGGGGTTACGTGTTTTATCTGCAACTTCGCCTTCACGTTTAACTAGATAAAGTTTCAATTTCATAATTAAGAACACCTGAATTTTCAAAGTAATTGTGAAGCGGGGGTATCAATGGTGAGCATTGCTCACAGGTTTTTACTCTAGTTTATATTGTATACATGTACATAACAGTACCTGTTGTGAGGTGCATGCAGTAATGGAAAAATGTTGACATTAAAGTGGTCACTCTGACTTTCTTCCTTCATTATAATTAGGAGATGGGTGTTCAGTGTGGTAATGGGAGCTGGGGTAACCATTGCACACCGTCAATGTAACTACTTAGTACATGTACCTTCAATAAAGCTCCCCCAAACTAAATGTGTATTTACATGTATATTGGTACTATTTCTTCCTTGTAGGTGACAGTGTTTTTGTTTTAACATGTAAAAATATTTAAAAATATATTTTTTAACAATTCAGGCATACAATAGTTTTCTTCACATAGCTATCAATTATCTATAGTGTCATCTATCGAAATAAAAAATAATGTCAAGTGCTATTACGTGTATAACCATTTCTGTGTTCACACATTTTATTTTTAGACTTAGATTGGTTTTATTTCTGTGCTAATAAATCAGTTCATAACAGTATCATTGTTATTTAAGTGTAAGTCACATGTATATACATGCATATACGTATAACATAACAATTTCTATAAAGCGAGACTGGAATAATATTTGATTTGCAATGTGACATACATATACACCTATAGTAGTTTTTCCTCATTCTAAAATAGGTATGAATACTGTACTTTAAAACTAGTATGTATTAAAATATTTTGTAAATGATTATGTTCAGTATTGAAATCTATTTTTAAAATTTGATCAAGACGAGAAGGATGCATTGCAAATTAGTTGAAATACTTACTTTTACATAATGTAAAAAATAAATTTTTGTGGGCGTCATTATTTTGACATTTTTAGTTAAATATTTTCCATGGCTACATAGATGTATGTGTGAAATACTGAAAAAAAATAAGGATTAGAATTAAACTACTCTGTGACGTGAAACTTTGAAATTATATTCTTGTTGCAAATTTGTTTACAAGTTTTTTCATTTGAAGTGTTGGGAAGAGTTTGTCCTTTGGTATTCATTTACAAGGTCATTTATAGGATTGTTGATGAATGTTTATTGATTATAGTAATGTGACATACAAGCTTCAAGACTAAGATTATTGGATTTTTAAACTTACTGTACATATGGTCATGTTGGACATTGAGCCAAGGTGGAGATTGTGTACAAAGCTTATCATTCAATGCTATGTTATGCCTACCCTGTATTACCAAATCATGTTTATTTCTAACATATCAGGGTGCCGTTTCATAAAGCTATCACTAATTAACATGCTTGTTATCCCAAGCAATTTAAATGGGATAACGTGCAGGTGCATGTTAAGCTTAGGATCGCTTTATGAAACCGCACCTAGTAGATTTTATGTTTTAATATTTAAAGATAAATTATCAAGTTCCTATATGGTCCTTATACATGTTTACTAGTATATTGTGATGAAATAATAGAGATATATACATTACTTGTTGACAGTGTGTTGTATGTGAAGTTATTATAGTGACTTTAGTACCCATTAATTTCTTTAGTAGCAAGTTTGATGAGTGTACAATATTTACTTACACCAACAGTATAAGTTTTATTTGTATTAACCAATGTAGATGTACAGATTGACTAGTTTCAGTGATGTGTAAAATCTTATTTATTTTTAAGCTATTATGTCTATTATCATATATCCATGGAATGTTATACGACTACAAGAATATCATCCAGTCCTGAGGTCTACTGTATTTGTCTAATATACTGTGGTTAAGAGACCATCTTAAACGACCACTTTTAATTAAAGAAAAGATGGTCTTTTCAGGATGAGTATTACGGTCACGGTTGAAAGATTTTAGTTAAATGTGTTCAAAATAATTCATACATGTAGTAATGTCCTAGGAAGTATTTGCTAATGAAAAAAAAAAGATTTGGGTTTTCCTATTGGATGAAAAGCAAGTGTTTACAGTCGAGATATATAACATATCTGAAATACATTTACAACATGTATGATTTTATTACCACTTTTTGTTATTTGTAGGTTGTAAAAAAATAAAATGTGAAGATCAACAAGTGTGAGTGCAGTGTTTGTTAAGTTTATAACAGCTTGACTTTCCAATGCACAACATCAGATCTGAAAGTAGATAACAAAAGAATGGGGGATACAGGTATGATTACAAGTATATATAATGTTGGTCTTAATACATTCTTTCACAAGTTATAATTATATTGTAAAAAAATGGAAATACATGTACATACATGTAATTAATATTGGAAATGTTTAAAGCATACTAGGATTCACCAAATTTGGATGAATGATCACTTTTTTATACCCCCACTCGACAAGACCACGTGGTATAAAGTAGTCCACATGTCTGTCCAAACTTGTTTTCCGGTCCAGATGATAATTCAAAAAGCTTGCATCTGTTTTAAAATGAAACTATGAGATATTATTGTTACATATTGGGTTGGTAAGATACCTATTGATTTAAGAGGAAATCCGTCAAAATTCAAGGTCACAGTCAACAAAAAACGTTGTTTTTCCTTATTTTGTTTTCAGACAATAACTCAAAAAGTTGATTTAAATTTTTTTTATTTGAGTTGCATTTGATTTCAATGAATCTTTGGTATATATAGTTTTATATAAGATGGATATCGATTTATGGGGAAAATCATCAAATTTCAAGGTCACAGTTGGCAAAAAACGAAAAAAGATGATTCCAGACAATAACTCAAAATGTTTGCATTTGATTTCAATACAATTTTGGGATATATACACATAACATACATTATGCGTAGGTACAACTACCTGTATCATGTTGAGACAGTTGTGGACATTTGTATCACTACAAACATTGAGTTTTGATGTGGAATGTATGCAACTGTTGAGACATGATACAGTAGTTGTACCTACACTTAAATGTATGTAATTAGTTTATCTACATGTAAAATTCAGAAGTATAAAAAATGTCAAACAAAACTGAATGTATAAAATTTAAAATTTATCATTCAATGAAGCATTTGTTTATAAAATATAGTCCTGACGTCACACATATTATGACATCATATTTTATTAATAGAATGAGAGTCACTCATCAAATTATTGGTTATACCATCCATTGTGATGTCAAAAGTAGCTTTGACAAAAGTACATCTTGTATTACCTATATAGATAATACAAGGCTTTGTATTACACAGATTGTATTAATGGCTTAGTTTTCAGATTTTCAAATACATACATAATTTTAGATAAAATTTTTACATTAGTTGGAACAGAACAGATTCCTATCGATTTTGTTGGAAATATGTCAAATTTCAAGGTCCCATTTGCCAAAAAATGTTAGAAATTGAAAAAAAGAAATGACAGACAATAACTCAAAAAGTGTGCATTTGATTTCAATGAAACTTTAGGATATAAGTACATATATCAGGTGGATAAGAAGCGTATTGATGCTGGAGGAATTCCATCATTGTAAAGGTCAAGGTCACCAGTTGAGAAAAAGTGTTAGAAATTGTTACAAAAAAAGTTCTGCAAAATTTAAGTGGAGTATCAGTGGTCACAAGAACAACTTTTTCTAGTTCTGTTAAGGTTGTCTCTTTGGTCTTCAGATCATTTAATGTTTCATTGAATGCAACATTAACATTACAATCACATACATGTAGAGAGGGCAGACTTGTTGAGTCTGTTGTTACAAGGACCTATATATACCTATTGTTAAAAAACTAATTTATCATTGATATTTAAAAATACACATATTTTTTTAGGTGAACTGTCTACACAAACCAGTATAAAGCCTCCTGAGCGAGAAATAGGTATATGTTACATGTAGTTGTATGTACATGGAAACTAGGACAATTGTTACATGAATGAGAGAAATTCTCACAAACTATTGATTCTTGACAAATGTACAAACACGATACCAAATTTCTTGCAGTTTTATCTACATAACCCAGTATAATACTGATGTCAGAAAATGTACATGTATACACCTTTAATTGGGTATCAATCCAGACTTATTAGTCACCAGTGCCAGTTGTTTTTCTAAAAATATATGGGAACTATTTTGTAGCATTGAAAATAAAAAGCAATTATTACAAAAAACTGAAGTGATTAAAAATCCAAAATATTTCCTACAAGTGCTTGGTGTAACCAAACACCAAGTGATCGGTCCAAATTATGGCTTGTAAACAAAGCAGAATAATTTGTGGCTTAATCTAGAAGTTCTTTCATAGCTTTCTTTTCTCATTCCAAGACAAAAATTCCAATATTTTGTTCTATTGTTGGTCCAAAACCCTGACAAATACGTCACACTTTCATACAAGTCGCATGGAGACTTCCTGTGAAAAAAAGCTGTGACTTGTCCGACAGAAAGTACTTGTATTTACCTAATAGTTGGCATGTAATGGATCAGCATAAATGTGTAAATTGATCTGTGTTAATTTTACATATATACATGTATGTAAGAAATCCAAACAAACCGATTGGTTTAGAGTCATAATAATGTAATTGGATTGACAGGTCTACTTGAATATGCTATCACTAAATAATAAATCATGCCACAATAACGCATTTTTCAAACAGCAACTGATCTAGCAATCTAATAAAACATATTTAAAAGTAATTTTGTTAGTCTAGCTCTGAGCAGAATGAAAAATCCTATGTCACAGTGATAGAAATTAGGAATTTCCTGATACACACAAAATATGGTAATCACACACTCACTGACCTAATTATCATGACATTTCCAGATTTTTTAAAAGACCAAATGACTTTTCATTTCAGATGGTGTTTTAATGAAGCCACGAGATAACACAGAGTTTGAGCAATCATTACAGATAGTGCTGGGAACTGTTTGTGGCGTATTTGGTCTTCTAGGTCTTATTTTAGTGCTGTCATTTCTTTACAAATTCTACAAGAGAAGAAGATCCCCAATTCATACCAGAGGTAAAGTAATCGTACCCATGTTTTCCTAATCAAGTGGAAAACAATTTTTATTCTATTTTGCAACAATAAACTATATATAAATGCCTGCATATTAAATTTTAGATCTTCAAGACAAAACGTTCTTTAAGCTTTACTGGTACTCTTTCCATGACAGCCTTCACAAAAGGAAAATGTGTAAGGCCTAACACAAATATTTTAATGCAACTTTAAACATTTTTATGCTTACATTCAGACAACTATAAAACTGCCTTACTGTAGAAAAAATTGACAGTCTTCTAATGTGGTCAGAGAACTCTAAAGCTGCCTTAAAGTGGAAAAATTTGACTGCCTGACTTTACTGTAGCTAACTTTGACTGTTGTGTTCTGTGGTCAGACAACTCTAAAACTACCTTACTTTACTGTAGCTAACTTTGACTGTTGTGGTCTGTGGTCAGACAACTCTAAAACTACCTTACTTTACTGTACGTAGCTAACTTTGACTGTTGTGTACTGTGGTCAGACAACTCTAAAACTCCTTACTTTACTGTAGCTAACTTTGACTGTTGTGGTCTGTGGTCAGACAACTCTAAAACTACCTTACTTTACTGTACGTAGCTAACTTTGACTGGTGTGTACTGTGGTCCGACAACTCTGAAACTGCGTTTATACTTTACTGTATCTTACTTTGACTGTTGTGTACTGTGGTCAGACAACTCTAAAACTCCTTACTTTACTGTAGCTAACTTTGACTGGTGTGTACTGTTGTCAGACAACTCTGAAACTGCCTTACTTTACTGTATCTTACTTTGACTGTTGTGTACTGTGGTCAGACAACTCTAAAACTGCCTTACTTTACTGTAGCTAACTTTGACTGTTGTGTACTGTGTGTGGTCATACAACTCTAAAACTGCCTTACTTTACTGTAGCTAACTTTGACTGTTGTGTACTGTGGTCTGACAACTCTAAAACTGCCTTACTTTACTGTAGCTAACTGACTGTTGTGTACTGTGGTCAGACAACTCTAAAACTGCCTTACTTTACTGTAGATAAACTTTGACTGCTGTGTACTGAGGTCAGACAACTCTAAAACTGCCTTACTTTACTGTGGCTAACTTTGACTGTTGTGTACTGTGGTCAGACAACTCTAAAACTGCCTTACTTTACTGTAGCTAACTTTGACTGTTGTGTACTGTGGTCAGACAACTCTAAAACTGCCTTACTTTACTGTAGCTAACTGACTGTTGTGTACTGTGGTCAGACAACTCTAAAACTACCTTACTTTACTGTGGCTAACTTTGACTGTTGTGTACTGTGGTCAGACAACTCTAAAACTGCCATACTTTACTGTATCTTACTTTGACTGTTGTGTACTGTGGTCAGACAACTCTAAAACTGCCATACTTTACTGTAGCTAACTGACTGTTGTGTACTGTGGTCAGACAACTCTAAAACTGCCTTACTTTACTGTAGCTAACTGACTGTTGTGTACTGTGGTCAGACAACTCTAAAACTGCCTTACTTTACTGTAGCTAACTGACTGTTGTGTACTGTGGTCAGACAACTCTAAAACTGCCATACTTTACTGTAGCTAACTGACTGTTGTGTACTGTGGTCAGACAACTCTAAAACTGCCTTACTTTACTGTAGCTAACTTTGACTGTTGTGTACTGTGGTCAGACAACTCTAAAACTGCCTTACTTTACTGTAGCTAACTTTGACTGTTGTGTACTGTGGTCAGACAACTCTAAAACTGCCTTACTTTACTGTAGCTAACTTTGACTGTTGTGTACTGTGGTCAGACAACTCTAAAACTACCTTACTTTACTGTAGCTAACTTTGACTGTTGTGTACTGTGGTCAGACAACTCTAAAACTACCTTACTTTACTGTAGCTAACTTTGACTGTTGTGTACTGTGGTCAGACAACTCTAAAACTGCCTTACTTTACTGTAGGTAACTTTGACTGTTGTGTACTGTGGTCATACAACTCTAAAACTGCCTTACTTTACTGTAGCTAACTTTGACTGTTGTGTACTGTGGTCAGACAACTCTAAAACTGCCTTACTTTACTGTAGATAAACTTTGACTGTTGTGTACTGTGGTCAGACAACTCTAAAACTGCCTTACTTTACTGTAGATAAACTTTGACTGTTGTGTACTGTGGTCAGACAACTCTAAAACTGCCTTACTTTACTGTAGCTAACTTTGACTGTTGTGTACTGTGGTCAGACAACTCTAAAACTGCCTTACTTTACTGTAGATAAACTTTGACTGTTGTGTACTGTGGTCAGACAACTCTAAAACTGCCTTACTTTACTGTAGATAAACTTTGACTGTTGTGTACTGTGGTCATACAACTCTAAAACTGCCTTACTTTACTGTAGCTAACTTTGACTGTTGTGTACTGTGGTCAGACAACTCTAAAACTGCCTTACTTTACTGTAGCTAACTTTGACTGTTGTGTACTGTGGTCAGACAACTCTAAAACTGCCTTACTTTACTGTAGCTAACTTTGACTGTTGTGTACTGTGGTCAGACAACTCTAAAACTGCCTTAATTTACTGTGGCTAACTTTGACTGTTGTGTACTGTGGTCAGACAACTCTAAAACTGCCTTACTTTACTGTAGCTAACTTTGACTGTTGTGTACTGTGGTCAGACAACTCTAAAACTGCCTTACTTTACTGTAGCTAACTTTGACTGTTGTGTACTGTGGTCAGACAACTCTAAAACTGCCTTACTTTACTGTAGATAAACTTTGACTGTTGTGTACTGTGGTCAGACAACTCTAAAACTGCCTTACTTTACTGTAGATAAACTTTGACTGTTGTGTACTGTGGTCATACAACTCTAAAACTGCCTTACTTTACTGTAGCTAACTTTGACTGTTGTGTACTGTGGTCAGACAACTCTAAAACTGCCTTACTTTACTGTAGCTAACTTTGACTGTTGTGTACTGTGGTCAGACAACTCTAAAACTGCCTTACTTTACTGTGGCTAACTGACTGTTGTGTACTGTGGTCAGACAACTCTAAAACTGCCTTACTTTACTGTAGCTAACTTTGACTGTTGTGTACTGTGGTCAGACAACTCTAAAACTGCCTTACTTTACTGTAGATAAACTTTGACTGTTGTGTACTGTGGTCAGACAACTCTAAAACTGCCTTACTTTACTGTAGCTAACTGACTGTTGTGTACTGTGGTCAGACAACTCTAAAACTGCCTTACTTTACTGTAGCTAACTGACTGTTGTGTACTGTGTGTGGTCTGACAACTCTAAAACTACCTTACTTTACTGTAGCTAACTTTGACTGCTGTGTACTGTGGTCAGACAACTCTAAAACTGCCTTACTTTACTGTAGCTAACTTTGACTGCTGTGTACTGTGGTCAGACAACTCTAAAACTGCCTTACTTTACTGTAGCTAACTGACTGTTGTGTACTGTGTGTGGTCAGACAACTCTAAAACTGCCTTACTTTACTGTAGCTAACTTTGACTGCTGTGTACTGTGGTCAGACAACTCTAAAACTGCCTTACTTTACTGTAGCTAACTGACTGTTGTGTACTGTGGTCAGACAACTCTAAAACTGCCTTACTTTACTGTAGCTAACTTTGACTGTTGTGTACTGTGGTCAGACAACTCTAAAACTACCTTACTTTACTGTAGCTAACTGACTGTTGTGTACTGTTGTCAGACAACTCTAAAACTGCCTTACTTTACTGTAGATAAACTTTGACTGTTGTGTACTGTGGTCAGACAACTCTAAAACTGCCTTACTTTACTGTAGCTAACTTTGACTGCTGTGTACTGTTGTCAGACAACTCTAAAACTGCCTTACTTTACTGTAGATAAACTTTGACTGTTGTGTACTGTGGTCAGACAACTCTAAAACTGCCTTACTTTACTGTAGCTAACTTTGACTGCTGTGTACTGTTGTCAGACAACTCTAAAACTGCCTTACTTTACTGTAGATAAACTTTGACTGTTGTGTACTGTGGTCATACAACTCTAAAACTGCCTTACTTTACTGTAGCTAACTGACTGTTGTGTACTGTGGTCAGACAACTCTAAAACTGCCTTACTTTACTGTAGCTAACTTTGACTGTTGTGTACTGTGGTCAGACAACTCTAAAACTGCCTTACTTTACTGTAGATAAACTTTGACTGTTGTGTACTGTGGTCATACAACTCTAAAACTGCCTTACTTTACTGTAGCTAACTGACTGTTGTGTACTGTGGTCAGACAACTCTAAAACTGCCTTACTTTACTGTAGCTAACTTTGACTGTTGTGTTCTGTGGTCAGACAACTCTAAAACTGCCTTACTTTACTGTAGCTAACTGACTGTTGTGTACTGTGGTCAGACAACTCTAAAACTGCCTTACTTTACTGTAGCTAACTTTGACTGTTGTGTACTGTGGTCAGACAACTCTAAAACTGCCTTACTTTACTGTAGCTAACTTTGACTGTTGTGTTCTGTGGTCAGACAACTCTAAAACTGCCTTACTTTACTGTAGCTAACTTTGACTGTTGTGTACTGTGGTCAGACAACTCTAAAACTGCCTTACTTTACTGTAGATAAACTTTGACTGTTGTGTACTGTGGTCAGACAACTCTAAAACTGCCTTACTTTACTGTAGATAAACTTTGACTGTTGTGTACTGTGGTCAGACAACTCTAAAACTGCCTTACTTTACTGTAGCTAACTGACTGTTGTGTACTGAGGTCAGACAACTCTAAAACTGCCATACTTTACTGTATCTTACTTTGACTGTTGTGTACTGTGTGTGGTCAGACAACTCTAAAACTGCCTTACCTTACTGTAGATAAACTTTGACTGTTGTGTACTGTGGTCATACAACTCTAAAACTGCCTTACTTTACTGTAGCTAACTGACTGTTGTGTACTGTGGTCAGACAACTCTAAAACTGCCTTACTTTACTGTGGCTAACTTTGACTGTTGTGTACTGTGGTCAGACAACTCTAAAACTGCCTTACTTTACTGTAGCTAACTTTGACTGTTGTGTACTGTGGTCAGACAACTCTAAAACTGCCTTACTTTACTGTAGCTAACTTTGACTGTTGTGTACTGTGGTCAGACAACTCTAAAACTGCCTTACTTTACTGTAGCTAACTTTGACTGTTGTGTACTGTGGTCAGACAACTCTAAAACTGCCTTACTTTACTGTGGCTAACTTTGACTGTTGTGTACTGTGGTCAGACAACTCTAAAACTGCCTTACTTTACTGTGGCTAACTTTGACTGTTGTGTACTGTGGTCAGACAACTCTAAAACTGCCTTACTTTACTGTAGCTAACTTTGACTGTTGTGTACTGTGGTCAGACAACTCTAAAACTGCCTTACTTTACTGTAGCTAACTGACTGTTGTGTACTGTGGTCAGACAACTCTAAAACTGCCTTACTTTACTGTAGCTAACTTTGACTGTTGTGTACTGTGGTCAGACAACTCTAAAACTGCCTTACTTTACTGTAGCTAACTTTGACTGTTGTGTACTGTGGTCAGACAACTCTAAAACTGCCTTACTTTACTGTAGATAAACTTTGAATGTTGTGTACTGTTGTCAGACAACTCTAAAACTGCCATACTTTACTGTAGCTAACTTTGAATGTTGTGTACTGTGGTCAGACAACTCTAAAACTACCTTACTTTACTGTAGGTAACTTTGACTGTTGTGTACTGTGGTCAGACAACTCTAAAACTGCCTTACTTTACTGTGGCTAACTTTGACTGTTGTGTACTGTGGTCTGACAACTCTAAAACTGCCTTACTTTACTGTGGCTAACTTTGACTGTTGTGTACTGTGGTCAGACAACTCTAAAACTGCCTTACTTTACTGTAGCTAACTTTGACTGTTGTGTACTGTGGTCAGACAACTCTAAAACTGCCTTACTTTACTGTGGCTAACTTTGACTGTTGTGTACTGTGGTCAGACAACTCTAAAACTGCCTTACTTTACTGTGGCTAACTTTGACTGTTGTGTACTGTGGTCAGACAACTCTAAAACTGCCTTACTTTACTGTAGCTAACTGACTGTTGTGTACTGTGGTCAGACAACTCTAAAACTGCCTTACTTTACTGTGGCTAACTTTGAATGTTGTGTACTGTGGTCAGACAACTCTAAAACTGCCTTACTTTACTGTAGCTAACTTTGACTGTTGTGTACTGTGGTCAGACAACTCTAAAACTGCCTTACTTTACTGTAGCTAACTTTGACTGTTGTGTACTGTGTGTGGTCATACAACTCTAAAACTGCCTTACTTTACTGTAGCTAACTTTAACTGTTGTGTACTGTGGTCATACAACTCTAAAACTGCCTTACTTTACTGTAGCTAACTGACTGTTGTGTTCTGTGGTCAGACAACTCTAAAACTGCCTTACTTTACTGTAGCTAACTGACTGTTGTGTACTGTGGTCAGACAACTCTAAAACTGCCTTATTTTACTGTAGCTAACTTTGACTGTTGTGTACTGTGGTCATACAACTCTAAAACTACCTTACTTTACTGTAGCTAACTTTGACTGTTGTGTACTGTGGTCAGACAACTCTAAAACTACCTTACTTTACTGTGGCTAACTTTGACTGTTGTGTACTGTGGTCATACAACTCTAAAACTGCCTTACTTTACTGTAGGTAACTTTGACTGTTGTGTACTGTGGTCATACAACTCTAAAACTGCCTTACTTTACTGTGGCTAACTTTGACTGTTGTGTACTGTGGTCAGACAACTCTAAAACTGCCTTACTTTACTGTAGGTAACTTTGACTGTTGTGTACTGTGGTCATACAACTCTAAAACTGCCTTACTTTACTGTGGCTAACTTTGACTGTTGTGTACTGTGGTCAGACAACTCTAAAACTGCCTTACTTTACTGTAGCTAACTGACTGTTGTGTACTGTGGTCATACAACTCTAAAACTACCTTACTTTACTGTAGCTAACTTTGACTGTTGTGTACTGTGGTCTGACAACTCTAAAACTGCCTTACTTTACTGTAGCTAACTTTGACTGTTGTGTACTGTGGTCAGACAACTCTAAAACTGCCTTACTTTACTGTAGCTAACTTTGACTGTTGTGTACTGTGGTCATACAACTCTAAAACTGCCTTACTTTACTGTAGCTAACTTTGACTGTTATGTACTGTGGTCAGACAACTCTAAAACTGCCTTACTTTACTGTAGCTAACTGACTGTTGTGTACTGTGGTCAGACAACTCTAAAACTGCCATACTTTACTGTAGCTAACTTACTGTTGTGTACTGTGGTCTGACAACTCTAAAACTGCCTTACTTTACTGTAGCTAACTTTGACTGTTGTGTACTGTGGTCAGACAACTCTAAAACTGCCTTACTTTACTGTAGCTAACTTTGACTGTTGTGTACTGTGGTCAGACAACTCTAAAACTGCCTTACTTTACTGTAGCTAACTTTGACTGTTGTGTACTGTGGTCAGACAACTCTAAAACTGCCTTACTTTACTGTAGCTAACTGACTGTTATGTACTGTGGTCTGACAACTCTAAAACTGCCTTACTTTACTGTAGCTAACTTTAACTGTTGTGTACTGTGGTCAGACAACTCTAAAACTGCCTTACTTTACTGTAGCTAACTGACTGTTATGTACTGTGGTCTGACAACTCTAAAACTGCCTTACTTTACTGTGGCTAACTTTGACTGTTGTGTACTGTGGTCAGACAACTCTAAAACTGCCTTACTTTACTGTAGCTAACTGACTGTTATGTACTGTGGTCTGACAACTCTAAAACTGCCTTACTTTACTGTAGCTAACTTTGACTGTTGTGTATTGTGGTCAGACAACTCTAAAACTGCCTTACTTTACTGTAGCTAACTGACTGTTGTGTACTGTGGTCAGACAACTCTAAAACTGCCTTACTTTACTGTAGCTAACTGACTGTTGTGTACTGTGGTCAGACAACTCTAAAACTACCTTACTTTACTGTAGATAAACTTTGACTGTTGTGTACTGTGGTCAGACAACTCTAAAACTACCTTACTTTACTGTAGATAAACTTTGACTGTTGTGTACTGTGGTCAGACAACTCTAAAACTGCCTTACTTTACTGTAGCTAACTGACTGTTGTGTACTGTGGTCAGACAACTCTAAAACTGCCTTACTTTACTGTAGCTAACTGACTGTTGTGTACTGTGGTCAGACAACTCTAAAACTACCTTACTTTACTGTAGATAAACTTTGACTGTTGTGTACTGTGGTCAGACAACTCTAAAACTACCTTACTTTACTGTAGATAAACTTTGACTGTTGTGTACTGTGGTCAGACAACTCTAAAACTGCCTTACTTTACTGTAGATAAACTTTGACTGTTGTGTACTGTGGTCATACAACTCTAAAACTGCCTTACTTTACTGTAGCTAACTGACTGTTATGTACTGTGGTCAGACAACTCTAAAACTGCCTTACTTTACTGTAGGTAACTTTGACTGTTGTGTACTGTGGTCAGACAACTCTAAAACTGCCTTACTTTACTGTAGCTAACTGACTGTTGTGTACTGTGGTCAGACAACTCTAAAACTGCCTTACTTTACTGTAGCTAACTGACTGTTGTGTACTGTGGTCAGACAACTCTAAAACTACCTTACTTTACTGTAGATAAACTTTGACTGTTGTGTACTGTGGTCAGACAACTCTAAAACTACCTTACTTTACTGTAGATAAACTTTGACTGTTGTGTACTGTGGTCAGACAACTCTAAAACTGCCTTACTTTACTGTAGATAAACTTTGACTGTTGTGTACTGTGGTCATACAACTCTAAAACTGCCTTACTTTACTGTAGCTAACTGACTGTTATGTACTGTGGTCAGACAACTCTAAAACTGCCTTACTTTACTGTAGCTAACTGACTGTTATGTACTGTGGTCAGACAACTCTAAAACTACCTTACTTTACTGTAGCTAACTGACTGTTGTGTACTGTGTGTGGTCTGACAACTCTAAAACTGCCTTACTTTACTGTAGCTAACTTTGACTGTTGTGTACTGTGGTCAGACAACTCTAAAACTGCCTTACTTTACTGTAGCTAACTTTGAATGTTGTGTACTGTGGTCAGACAACTCTAAAACTGCCTTACTTTACTGTAGCTAACTTTGACTGTTGTGTACTGTGGTCAGACAACTCTAAAACTGCCTTACTTTACTGTAGCTAACTTTGACTGTTGTGTACTGTGGTCAGACAACTCTAAAACTACCTTACTTTACTGTAGCTAACTGACTGTTGTGTACTGTGGTCAGACAACTCTAAAACTGCCTTACTTTACTGTAGATAAACTTTGACTGTTGTGTACTGTGGTCAGACAACTCTAAAACTGCCTTACTTTACTGTAGCTAACTTTGACTGTTGTGTACTGTGGTCAGACAACTCTAAAACTGCCTTACTTTACTGTAGCTAACTGACTGTTGTGTACTGTGGTCAGACAACTCTAAAACTGCCTTACTTTACTGTAGCTAACTGACTGTTGTGTACTGTGGTCAGACAACTCTAAAACTACCTTACTTTACTGTAGATAAACTTTGACTGTTGTGTACTGTGGTCAGACAACTCTAAAACTACCTTACTTTACTGTAGATAAACTTTGACTGTTGTGTACTGTGGTCAGACAACTCTAAAACTGCCTTACTTTACTGTAGATAAACTTTGACTGTTGTGTACTGTGGTCATACAACTCTAAAACTGCCTTACTTTACTGTAGCTAACTGACTGTTATGTACTGTGGTCAGACAACTCTAAAACTGCCTTACTTTACTGTAGCTAACTGACTGTTATGTACTGTGGTCAGACAACTCTAAAACTACCTTACTTTACTGTAGCTAACTGACTGTTGTGTACTGTGTGTGGTCTGACAACTCTAAAACTGCCTTACTTTACTGTAGCTAACTTTGACTGTTGTGTACTGTGGTCAGACAACTCTAAAACTGCCTTACTTTACTGTAGCTAACTTTGAATGTTGTGTACTGTGGTCAGACAACTCTAAAACTGCCTTACTTTACTGTAGCTAACTTTGACTGTTGTGTACTGTGGTCAGACAACTCTAAAACTGCCTTACTTTACTGTAGCTAACTTTGACTGTTGTGTACTGTGGTCAGACAACTCTAAAACTACCTTACTTTACTGTAGCTAACTGACTGTTGTGTACTGTGGTCAGACAACTCTAAAACTGCCTTACTTTACTGTAGATAAACTTTGACTGTTGTGTACTGTGGTCAGACAACTCTAAAACTGCCTTACTTTACTGTAGCTAACTTTGACTGTTGTGTACTGTGGTCAGACAACTCTAAAACTGCCTTACTTTACTGTAGCTAACTTTGACTGTTGTGTACTGTGGTCAGACAACTCTAAAACTGCCTTACTTTACTGTAGCTAACTTTGACTGTTGTGTACTGTGGTCAGACAACTCTAAAACTACCTTACTTTACTGAAGTTAACTTTGACTGTTGTGTACTGTGTGTGGTCTGACAACTCTAAAACTGCCTTACTTTACTGTAGCTAACTTTGACTGTTGTGTACTGTGGTCAGACAACTCTAAAACTGCCTTACTTTACTGTAGCTAACTTTGACTGTTGTGTACTGTGGTCAGACAACTCTAAAACTGCCTTACTTTACTGTAGCTAACTTTGACTGTTGTGTACTGTGGTCAGACAACTCTAAAACTGCCTTACTTTACTGTGGCTAACTTTGACTGTTGTGTTCTGTGGTCAGACAACTCTAAAACTGCCTTACTTTACTGTAGCTAACTTTGACTGTTGTGTACTGTGGTCAGACAACTCTAAAACTACCTTACTTTACTGTAGCTAACTTTGACTGTTGTGTACTGTGGTCAGACAACTCTAAAACTACCTTACTTTACTGAAGTTAACTTTGACTGTTGTGTACTGTGTGTGGTCTGACAACTCTAAAACTGCCTTACTTTACTGTAGGTAACTTTGACTGTTGTGTACTGTGGTCAGACAACTCTAAAACTGCCTTACTTTACTGTGGCTAACTGACTGTTGTGTACTGTGGTCAGACAACTCTAAAACTGCCTTACTTTACTGTAGCTAACTTTGACTGTTGTGTACTGTGGTCAGACAACTCTAAAACTGCCTTACTTTACTGTGGCTAACTTTGACTGTTGTGTTCTGTGGTCAGACAACTCTAAAACTACCTTACTTTACTGTAGCTAACTTTGACTGTTGTGTACTGTGGTCAGACAACTCTAAAACTGCCTTACTTTACTGTAGCTAACTTTGACTGTTGTGTACTGTGTGTGGTCTGACAACTCTAAAACTGCCTTACTTTACTGTATCTTACTTTGACTGTTGTGTACTGTGGTCAGACAACTCTAAAACTGCCTTACTTTACTGTGGCTAACTTTGACTGTTGTGTACTGTGGTCAGACAACTCTAAAACTACCTTACTTTACTGTGGCTAACTTTGACTGCTGTGTACTGTGGTCAGACAGCTCTGAAACTGCCTTACTTTACTGTAGCTAACTTTGACTGTTGTGTACTGTGGTAAGACAACTCTAAAACTGCCTTACTTTACTGTAGCTAACTTTGACTGTTGTTTACTGCGGTCAGACAACTCTAAAACTACCTTACTTTACTGTAGCTAACTTTGACTGCTGTGTACTGTGGTCAGACAACTCTGAAACTGCCTTACTTTACTGTAGCTAACTTTGACTGTTGTGTACTGTGGTCAGACAACTCTGAAACTGCCTTACTTTACTGTATCTTACTTTGACTGTTGTGTACTGTGGTCAGACAACTCTAAAACTGCCTTACTTTACTGTGTCTAACTTTGACTGTTGTGTACTGTGGTCAGACAACTCTAAAACTGCCTTACTTTACTGTAGCTAACTTTGACTGCTGTGTACTGTGGTCAGACAACTCTAAAACTGCCTTACTTTACTGTAGCTAACTTTGACTGTTGTGTACTGTTGTCAGACAACTCTAAAACTACCTTACTTTACTGTAGCTAACTGACTGTTGTGTACTGTGGTCAGACAACTCTAAAACTGCCTTACTTTACTGTGGCTAACTTTGACTGTTGTGTACTGTGGTCAGACAACTCTAAAACTACCTTACTTTACTGTGGCTAACTTTGACTGCTGTGTACTGTGGTCAGACAGCTCTGAAACTGCCTTACTTTACTGTAGCTAACTTTGACTGTTGTGTACTGTGGTAAGACAACTCATAAACTGCCTTACTTTACTGTAGCTAACTGACTGTTGTGTACTGTGGTCAGACAACTCTAAAACTGCCTTACTTTACTGTGGCTAACTTTGACTGTTGTGTACTGTGGTCAGACAACTCTAAAACTGCCTTACTTTACTGTGGCTAACTTTGACTGTTGTGTACTGTGGTCAGACAACTCTAAAACTGCCTTACTTTACTGTAGATAAACTTTGACTGTTGTGTACTGTGGTCAGACAACTCTAAAACTGCCTTACTTTACTGTAGCTAACTTTGACTGTTGTGTACTGTGGTCAGACAACTCTAAAACTGCCTTACTTTACTGTAGCTAACTTTGACTGTTGTGTACTGTGGTCAGACAACTCTAAAACTGCCATACTTTACTGTAGATAAACTTTGACTGCTGTGTACTGAGGTCAGACAACTCTTAAACTGCCAGAAGACTTATATTAATAATTTAGGTGCTAGTTTAAAATTCACAGTGATTTCAAATAAAACGTTAATCTAAGAAATCCTTAAACTTTTGTTAAAGCCCTAAGATATTTAAGGATCTCAACATTTTTTTTATTGGCAGTTGATACATTTCAGATGTATGATACATGGAATATGCCAATGATGTTCAAAGACTATTCTTAAGAACTCTTCTCTATAAATATACCCAAATTTTTTGTGCGAGATTTAGTATTGATTAAACATTATTTCAACATACACTACAGCCAAAACGGATTACGCCAAGTCAGTGAGTCCATGATGGACACCGATTGTAGTATGCGGACATTCCTGATGGACAGAAGTTCATCATTCGCGGACACTTCAGATATGATGTCCCAAATGGTCCGCAATTTTTTCTTATGTCTGCGAACGTAAATGTAATTGTCATGGACTGAATTCGATAAATACTTTATTTGAAGATAGTGTATTGTTCCTGTCATTAAACCATTCAGTTATGTATTAATTCTTTCCAGATCGTCAGTAAAAACATGTTCAAGAAGGCAATTTATCATCAAACAAAATTAATTATTTAATTTAAATTATTTAATTTTAATTAATTATTTACTATAGTCTAGAAGCTTATACATTCCATAAAATTAGAGGCAAGAAATTACTTCAAAACAATTTATTATGCATTTTTGTTACAACTACAATTTATTGACAATTTCTTTACCTCTTTTGTCTGGCAATTGCGATGACAGGATGACAAGTGCACCACAGAAATTGAAATCATGAATAGACGTATTTTCGGTAATATCTGGTAACAAATGAGTCACTGGCACTTGAAAAAAAACTCGAATTTGATTGTATTCATCTGTTGCGTTTATTTTTTCGAAATCCGTATATATTTCTTCAACATATATTTCTACATCCGTAGATATAATTTTCTATATTTATTATAAATCCATATAAAAATATTGGTATATTGTTTTACTTGGTTTGAGCATAAAAGTAAAGATTATTTAAAGAAAAAACGCGATCTTTATTAAACCATACTATAAATATTCGATAGTTTTTGCGGCAATTGTTTTAAGATATTATTACTTTTTAAGCATAAGATGTTGACTACCATTAAGAATATGAAGGAAACATTAGCAATAAAACAACATTCGAAGACCTGTTGTGTATTCATAAACCAGGTTCAGACAAAATGACCGGTAACACATGTGGATTAATTATCTTTAAGAAATATAAACACACTATTCAAATTTTTGTCTAACTATATCCGTCACAAAAAAAAACAAGTTATCATCGCACAAAATAATAAAGAATGTATATTTAATTTTAATTTATTACATAAATTTACCATAGTCTGTAGTAAATTTTGGAAGCTTTTACGTTCCATAATATTTAAACTACAGACTTGAAATAGTTACCATAACTAGTGACAACTTTGACATTTCAAACGGTTATGTGGGCGGCTTTCTGTATATCTAATGGCTGTTGATTATCGATCACGTTATTAGAAAATTGCGATCACTTGAGCGCTTTAGAAAGTTACGGTCGACAGGGCTAAAATTGGAGTCTTTTGCCTAAAAATAAAGTTTGTGTCTAATTTTGGAGAATATTGGTTAAAATAACAAAAAAATTTTAAAAAAAGAGTTCTTAGCCGTTTTGCTCTAATTTTTACCAAATGTCGGGCATTTTAGTCGTTTAGGTTTACCAGTGTAATATACGCATGTACAAATGTGTGTAAGAGTTGAAAGGTATGAATTACGGTAAATTTCATAATAACATAATAAAAAAATGTCCCGCTGGCTTCCTGTTAAGGTGACTGGTGTTAATTGATGAAGGTAACCAACACATGGACTTTCTGTGTAATTAAAATACTACGCCGACCGGACGTTTTCAAAACTTCAGCAGTCATAGGTTTAGTGGAATATTGTTAAAAACACATATTTACTTTAATTTTTTTAAAGGAATTTTGTACAATTAGTTGCAACCTCGAATTTGATGTCGATGGGCTAGCGACACCTGTCACTTATAGTTTTTTGCTCCACCCATTCATTGAGTGATTCATACCTCACCTATTGATATTTTGATAATAGGTGTGTTAGTTTTGGCACACCTATCTGTCCATTAATCTAATCTCATCAGGTATTCAAAGAGACCAATAATTGACACATGATTTCTCACTCCGTGCATGTCCGATTGTTATAGAATTTAATCAACAATAGAATCTGTTGAATGAACAATAATGTTAAACGAACATGAAATAAAGACGTATGAGTAACGAGGTTTCTAAAATGTTATTGCCTTTTTTGGCAATACCGCGAAGTCCATTAATAGACAATTCTGCAGTCATTTTGGTCATTTAACGTTTGCGGACAATTCTCACTAAAAAATATTGATTGCCACATCGCGTTGTGCCATGTTTTTTCACAGATTTTACGGATACTTGGCCGCAGTGTACATGTAATGTATACAAAGAAAAACACAATAACCAATTAAAAGTAATTGTCAACCAAAATATCATATACTAAATCTTTAAAAGTTAATATACTATGCAGCAATCACTTGATCGTGAACTTACTGCGAGTACTTCAATAACCTATACTGACTAAACAAGCTTTGGTTTAATTTATAAAATACTCCACTTAATTATAATTGTATAATGGCATGGAAACTAGTAACCAGCTTTAAAATATAACTAGAAAAAAAACTACTCCGACCAACAGAAATAGAAATACATTTACTTATAAAAAACCTAAAATGATCAAATAGTGTGTGGTATCTATTTCCTTGGATGGCATGATTCTGACACCAGAACCCCCAACAAAATGTCACCACTTATTTGTATATTACTTAAATCATGATTGAACATTTTGATAATGACATTTCCATACATGTAAGTGCACAACTTCCTCCACAAAAAGTTGGCAGTCAAAATAGGTACTCTTGACTAATAAAACATAATGCTATGATATAACATTAACTATAAAAATAACAAAAAAACAAACAGATGGTACTCACAAGTATTATTTTTGTAACATATAATTTATAAACAATATGATCACAGATAGCATTATTTGAAAAAACCTATATTTTTGTAGTCATACTGTTTAATTCTGTTTTAGGACAAAGAGAATCTGATTTCAACAGCTCTGTATCTATAGGTAATTATGTATACAAACTGGTAGTCTGTTTTAAAAGTTGATTAATTGGAGTTTAATTCCAGAAAATTTTCAGTTATAACAAGAATACCATTCTATTTTTTCAATGAAAGTATCAAAATGCCAGTTAGTGACATTGCCGTGTAATAGGTGTATAAAGTGGAAGTGAGAACCTACTGTTCTCTTATAACTAGAACACTACCATTACATGGCTGTAAAAATGTAGTGCCTATTGCATCACCAATATCTAAAATTGGCTTCAGTAATCAGTCAATACATTTGGCATACCAAAAAACAAATTCAAATTTCAAATTCAAATTTATATTTCAGATTTGGAACAGAAACAAGTACCTACAATATTGATACTGTATTCATTTGATTGTACGGCTCATGAAAAGGTTGTGTCGTCATTCGCCGGGTTTTTAATAGAGGCTTGTCACTGCAATGTACATTTAGACATATTTGAAGAACAGTTGATTTTTGAACGGGGACTAGATGAATGGCTGGTGGAAAAACTTCAGGAAGCCGATTTTATCATAGTTGTTTGTTCAGTCGGGGCTAGATTACGTTGTACAAAAAAAAGAGCAAGATTTAAATCAGACCCTAGCCGAACAATTCCTGATTATTTTGCAGTAGCAGTAGATTATGTCGCTGAAAAAATGCGAGTTGAAAGATCAAAAGGACTTCCTATGTCACGATTTATCGTGGCATACATGGAGTATTCATCGGCCAGTGATATACCCCACCAGTTAGATACAGGTGTTAAATTCAACCTTATGAAAGATATGAACGCATTATTTAACCATCTACACGGCTTTCCATCAGATATTAATAAATTTGGTTCAGTTTGGCGTGATATGATTGAACAAAATTATGAATCTTCGGATCTAACTTCGGAATTAAATCTGTCATTAGAATCAGCCAAAGAATACTTTAAATCAAATCCAAATTGGATTGAGGAAAGTATTGAATATATTCCGCTAATTTCCAAATCAAAATCAAGACATGTGAGGAAAAGTTCACTGGAACCTTTGTTAAAAGAAAGTAAAGTTAATCTTCCATACTGTGAGGATAGTGGAAAAATTGATACAATGGTAGATGTTCACAATCAAACTTTACCTCGTTCTCTGAAACAGGAGGATCTCAACATTGTTCCATTGTACCAGCGTCAGAACTCATTGCCATCATCTTTGAGTAGTCACCAGACTTACTCATCTCCAACCCCACCAACAAATACTTCCAAAAGTTTTGAAAATTTTCAAACAGCAACCAGGTACCAAGACATTGACTTTCAGCCATGTATGTTTTGTGGGTTAGAGGAACATGGTGACAGGAGAGCTCCATGTAAAGGGAGAAAACTTGTACACAGTCAGATTGAGGATACAGATCAAGATGAATTGGATTTGTCATCTGGAAAAGTAAAAAGTAAATCAATGCCAACAATGTGTCCAAATTTATCTTCAAGCTCTCAGACAGTTTTACATGCTGAGGTTCACAAAGAATGGGGATTCCAGGACTGTCGTCTGTCTATCAGTTCCGAGTCCCAGGACTCCTCATCTGATAAAGACATCTCATTGGACGATCTGGAAAAAGATCTTCGGTCTATTCGAATGCTTGCTAGTTATGATAAAATAAGAGATTCCTCAAATGAACAAAAACAATCATTTCCCAAAAATCTCTCTGTGTCTGTAGACTTTTATGGAGCTAACCCAAAGAGTGAACTTATAGACATATCGGCTTATAGTGCTGCCTTGACACTTCAACCAAAACTGCAAATTGGTAATTACAGTTTTAATGACTCGTTAAATGGCGCTCAGGACGATCAAATGATCCAACTTCAAGATATCAGATTGTAAACAAAATATTTTTTTATAATTAATTTGTGTAACAGTAGTTGGTAGAATATACTGGTATTATGTTTTGTTTATAAAGCCTATTGTCACAGCTGCATTACAAAATATTGACAATCATATTTAAAATTCAAACAAAAGTTTCTGAGGGTTGATAAAATGTAAAAACTGTTGTAATAGAACATACTTATTTAACTGGAAAACCATTTTTTTTATAAAATAATTTTTTCACCGTGTTAAAAAGATTTTATGCACATATTAATATTTAAAATTATAAATATTATTTTTTATGCAGGATTTGAAATAGAAATATTTATCTTGTACTTAGACTTTGTTTACATATAGCATTAATGTCATAATACATTTTTTCATCTTAATAGGTATGCTAATATAGTGGGGTTTTTTTAAGTTTTGGACAAAATACTTTTTAATTTGAATGTAAAAGGGTTTGTACTGAAAACCTGTTACTATCAGATTAAAATGATTTTTGTGATCTTTAATTCCGAAACTACAGATGGAAACTGCTTGTAAAGCCTAAAAAAGTCAAAGATGACACTGATACAGTTGCTTTATGGTTAATTTATGCACTTACAGACAACACTGGATATTGATTCATATAATTCTTTTAAAACAAAATCCGTAGTTATGTTCTAAAGGAATGCTGGTCATCCTTTATTGTTATAAAACTAACTCTTTTAGTTAACAGTAGTAATGGTCTCATATTTATTTGTATATTCTTCATTGTTAATTACCAAATAAATGTGTGTTGTCTGCAGGCTCAGAAACTACTTAATTTCAGGTATTTTAATTAGTAATGCATTGTTTTTTGTATTCAAGCTAGTTTCTATGATATATGTTTATTGTTCAAGGTATTTATCTATTTCTTACATACCATCTTTAGACCTACATTGTACATTTATGTTATAGGCAGCCCAGCAACTTTTTGTCTTCTCCAGACTTTTTTCTCCACAACTACTTTTTAGTTCATTGTTTTAGTCCCAGCCTGCACTTTTCATTCTAAACTGCATTTTTTTCTGTTACATCCTCCTAGAGTCCATTGTAAAGTAAGTGCTGTTTATTACTTAATACAAATGCCAGTCTTCTTTGTGTCATGTTTGATGCATGTTTGTTTTGGGTTTTGCAGACAAATCTACTTAAACGATATGTATGCACAATTATTTAAAGTATTCTTCAGTAGAATTCAGCACAGTATTTTTGTTTTTACAGTAGATGTCATACTGTCTTTGCTGAAAACTCATTTAGTATGATCATAACTAGGGTGTTGATAACACACATTATGTAGAAAATATCAAGTTTATATGTAAATGTACAACATTTAAAAAACAGCAGAAAAAGAGAGGTCTGCTGAGTACACATAAAATTGATAATCAAATTTATGAAACTGTACATATCTTTTTTCATACTGCAGTGTCCTTCATTAGGAAGCCATGAGAAGACAACTATATACATGAACTGTACATTGTAGTTTGGGTGCAGACCACACATAAATTGTTGTTAACCCATGCTCTTTTTAGCAGGTGAGTTTTTGCCATCACTTGGCCTCCGTCGTCTGTTGTAAACTTTTTCAAAAATCTTCTCCTCTGAAACCACTGGGCCAATTTTTTTCAAACTTGGCCGCAATCATCCTTAGGGTTCCTAGTTTCAAGTTTGTACCCAGGGTGTTGATCAACAGACAAATATGGCCACTGTTACTAAAAATAGAACATGGGGGTCAACGCAGGTTTTTGATCATTATCTCAAAAAGTATAATTGCTATAGAGAAAACCGTTACGTCAAATTGATCAGCATATTAAGGTCTACAATAATTGCTACTAGTGTGAAGTTGTGTATTGGCTTCTTGTAGGAGTTATTGCCCTTTATTGATGATTTTTGACAAAATTTTTGGTATTTACAATATACATGTAACCTGAAAACTATACCAGGTAGAGTGAAACTGTAAATGGCAAAAATGATCAGTAATAAAAGCCCTACAATTCACTTGATTGGTCTGAAATAGTCAAATAACTCCTTATATGAATTATTGCCCTAAAATGGCAATTTTTTAAATGAAATTTTTCGTTTTTGTCCTGTAACTTTAAAACTATAACAGCTAGAGTAAAACTGTAAAATAGCAAAAATGATCAGCAATACAAGCCCTACAATTCACTTGATTGGTCTGAAATGGTCAAATGACTCCTTATATGAGTTATTGCCATTAAATGGCAATTTTTTTATGAAATTTCCAGTTTTTGTCCTGTAACTCAAAAACTGTAACAGCTAGAGTGAAACTGTTCATAGCAAAAATGATCAGCAATACAAGCCCTACAAATTACTATGTAAGTCTGAAATTGTCAGATAACTCCTTATAGGAGTTATTGCCCTTAAATTGCAATTTTTTATGAAATTTTCCGTTTTTGTCCTGTAACTTAAAAACCATAAAAGCTAGAGTGAAATTATAAATTGCAAAAATGATCAGCATTAAAAGCCCTACAATTCACTTAATTGGTCTGCAATTGTCAGATGACTCCTTATAGGGATTATTGCCCTTAATTGACAATTTTGTTATGAAATTTTCCATTTTTGTCCTGTAACTTGAAAACTATAGCAGCCAGATTGAAACTGTAAATTGCACAAATGATCAGCAATAGAAGCCCTACAAATGATTGCTTAGTCCAAAATTGTAAGATGACTCTTTAAAGGAGTTATTGCCCTTTCATTATGAATTTGGACAAATGAACAATTTTTGAATTATAAATTAGTCTATAACACACCTACTAGTAGAGAAAAACTGTACATTTCTAAAGTACCCTAAAGGACAATGCCTATAAACCATTTAATTTTCAGAAATTGTCTGATGGCACCTTATAGGAGTTATTGTATTTAACTAAAAATTTTGAAGAAATGTTTAGTTTTTGCACAGTAACTTTAAAGCTATAACAACTAGACTGAAACTGTTAATTTCAAAAATTTAAATATAGTTGAAGTCATTTGGATTCCAGGTAAGCGATTACAGGCTCCTGGGAGCCTCTAGTTTATATGTTCTGTTCCATTTGAATTTGGTACCAGGAAGTAATTTATATTTGTATACCTTTATTTTACAACAAGTGTAGTGATTGCAGGATTAAAGACTTATTACTCTATTTCCATCCTGTTGTTAGATGTCAGCGAGTATGATTATGTTATGAATAGAACTAGAGGTACAGAGAAAATGGTATCAAAGATGGACAACATTCAAGCATACTTATTTTTTCAGAGTAGAGATTTATTTTATACAGAGATTTAATCACCTTGTAGTTTGTACATTTTAGATGCTTTAGTGAACACTATTTTGATGTACTTACTCCTTCATTTTTCATGTCCGTTTGTCTTTAACTTTTCACATTTCAATTTACTCTTCTGCAATCACTAGGCTGATCAGAGTGATGAATAAGATGGTGTGCATAATAGTTACAAACATGGCTTCTAGGGGCACTAATTATCTCTGATTGGATTACATTTTAACTGAAACTACATGGTCAAATGAAACTTAAATTTGCAAGAATGATGCAGAGGTGGACCGCTGGTTCTTTACAAGTTTTCTTCACCTAACTGATGGATTATCAAACATAGTCATCACAAGGCGATACTGGTTTCTGGTAGTCAAAATCTTTAGCTCTGATACTTAAAGAATATGAGGTCCTTTACCAAGTTGGTTTATTATGCATTAATAGGATATAGAGATGGTCAATTAGGGGAATATTTGTTTCTGTTTGGCTGAAACTTAAAACAATCACATCCTCGGAAACTATAAGGCCTACTAGATTGTAATCTTTCAGGATTGAAGTATAGGAAGTTTTTTCAAAGATTCCTTGTATTACTTTGAACAGAATTCTACTTATAAACCACAGTTACATGCTCTGACAAATTGAAATTTTTAGAAATAAATCATTCATGTCCCTGAAATTCCCCATTTTGTGCTGATCAGACTTGAAAAAAAATTGCCATCATGTGCAATCCTTCTCCTGAATGGGTGGAATTTAAACATTATCTCCTCTGAAACTGCAATTCCAAATGGATATTGATGTGCTGAACAAACAGTAATTTACATAGATTCTGAAATTGTGGGTTTTTTTTGCGACATGGCCACATAAACCAATATGTTAACCCAAGTTTTCTTAGAAAAACTTGTTTAAATTGAATATTTTTTTGAAAAGTTCTATTCAGTGTGTGAATTTGTTATGAAAATGTTGTAAAAGAACTAATTAACATTATGATTTAAAGCCACCTTAAGTGTTGGCTTCTGTAATATTTGATTATTATTTAAAAGATGGAAGGTAAAACTCCTTTGCTTTTAGAAAAATAGATAATTGTGGAAAAAAAACATTCAGAAATATCTTGAAACTTTTTTTAATTTTGAAAATTACTTCAAATTAATAGTTTGAAACATGTTACCTGTACATAATAAAAACAACATACAACCCACAATGTTTGATGTGTTACAATAGTCATACATACATGTATTTTGCATAGCCTAATGATGATGCAGAGAGAGTTCATGGAGAAGTTTCCGACAGTATTTATAGAATAAAAATGTTATCTTCCAGTGCTAATACATATGTTATAATAAACTGTTAACTAATTAAGATTGTAACTTTACAGATATTTATGGATAAATGAATTGTAAATTGCCATTAAACATATCATGTTTATTTTAGTCTTTTTCCATGTCTGTTATCTCGATACACATACACATATGTACATCGAATATATTTAATGTTTACATTTAAAATCTACACAGTTAATTTTATATTCTGCTATTATTGAATTAGAGAATGTATGACTGTTGTTTGTCAAGGATGTAGATTCTTCTGAGGTATTCAGACACCTCCAACAATGGAAAAGCGTGTACAATACATATGTTTACCTTCCTGATGGACTCTGACAGCATGACATAGGTAGATGTATAAAACACATACATGTACCTTCCTGATGGACTCGGACAGCATGACATGTGTAGATGTATAAAACACATACATATAGCTTCTTGATGGACTCGGACAGCATGACATGTGTAGATGTATAAAACACATACATATAGCTTCTTGATGGACTCGGACAGCATGACATGGGTAGATGTATAAAACACATACATATACCTTCTTGATGGACTCGGACAGCATGACATGGGTAGATGTATAAAACACATACATATACCTTCCTGTTGGACTCTTGACAGCATGAGATGGGTAGATGTATAAAACACATACATGTACCTTCCTGATGGACTCGGACAGCATGACATGGGTAGATGTATAAAACACATACATATACCTTCCTGATGGACTCTGACAACATGACATGGGTAGATGTATAAAACACATACATATACCTTCTTGATGGACTCGGACAGCATGACATGGGTAGATGTATAAAACACATACATATACCTTCCTGATGGACTCTGACAGCATGACATGGGTAGATGTATAAAACACATACATGTACCTTCCTGATGGACTCGGACAGCATGACATGGGTAGATGTATAAAACACATACATGTACCTTCCTGATGGACTCGGACAGCATGACATGGGTAGATGTATAAAACACATACATATACCTTCCTGATGGACTCTGACAACATGACATGGGTAGATGTATAAAACACATACATATACCTTCTTGATGGACTCTGACAGCATGACATGGGTAGATGTATAAAACACATACATGTACCTTCCTGATGGACTCGGACAGCATGACATGGGTAGATGTATAAAACACATACATATACCTTCCTGATGGACTCTGACAGCATGACATGGGTAGATGTATAAAACACATACATGTACCTTCCTGATGGACTCGGACAGCATGACATGGGTAGATGTATAAAACACATACATATACCTTCCTGATGGACTCTGACAGCATGACATGGGTAGATGTATAAAACACATACATGTACCTTCCTGATGGACTCGGACAGCATGACATGGGTAGATGTATAAAACACATACATATACCTTCCTGATGGACTCTGACAACATGACATGGGTAGATGTATAAAACACATACATATACCTTCTTGATGGACTCTGACAGCATGACATGGGTAGATGTATAAAACACATACATGTACCTTCCTGATGGACTCGGACAGCATGACATGGGTAGATGTATAAAACACATACATATACCTTCTTGATGGACTCGGACAGCATGACATGGGTAGATGTATAAAACACATACATATAGCTTCTTGATGGACTCGGACAGCATGACATGGGTAGATGTATAAAACACATACATATACCTTCTTGATGGACTCGGACAGCATGACATGGGTAGATGTATAAAACACATACATATACCTTCCTGTTGGACTCTTGACAGCATGACATGGGTAGATGTATAAAACACATACATATAGCTTCTTGATGGACTCGGACAGCATGACATGGGTAGATGTATAAAACACATACATATACCTTCTTGATGGACTCGGACAGCATGACATGGGTAGATGTATAAAACACATACATATACCTTCTTGATGGACTCGGACAGCATGACATGGGTAGATGTATAAAACACATACATATACCTTCCTGTTGGACTCTTGACAGCATGACATGGGTAGATGTATAAAACACATACATATACCTTCCTGTTGGACTCTTGACAGCATGACATGGGTAGATGTATAAAACACATACATATACCTTCTTGATGGACTCGGACAGCATGACATGGGTAGATGTATAAAACACATACATATACCTTCCTGATGGACTCTGACAGCATGACATGGGTAGATGTATAAAACACATACATGTACCTTCCTGATGGACTCGGACAGCATGACATGGGTAGATGTATAAAACACATACATATACCTTCCTGATGGACTCTGACAACATGACATGGGTAGATGTATAAAACACATACATATACCTTCTTGATGGACTCTGACAGCATGACATGGGTAGATGTATAAAACACATACATGTACCTTCCTGATGGACTCGGACAGCATGACATGGGTAGATGTATAAAACACATACATATACCTTCCTGATGGACTCTGACAGCATGACATGGGTAGATGTATAAAACACATACATGTACCTTCCTGATGGACTCGGACAGCATGACATGGGTAGATGTATAAAACACATACATATACCTTCCTGATGGACTCTGACAGCATGACATGGGTAGATGTATAAAACACATACATGTACCTTCCTGATGGACTCGGACAGCATGACATGGGTAGATGTATAAAACACATACATATACCTTCCTGATGGACTCTGACAACATGACATGGGTAGATGTATAAAACACATACATATACCTTCTTGATGGACTCTGACAGCATGACATGGGTAGATGTATAAAACACATACATGTACCTTCCTGATGGACTCGGACAGCATGACATGGGTAGATGTATAAAACACATACATATACCTTCCTGATGGACTCTGACAGCATGACATGGGTAGATGTATAAAACACATACATATACCTTCCTGATGGACTCTTGACAGCATGACATGGGTAGATGTATAAAACACATACATATACCTTCCTGATGGACTCTGACAACATGACATGAGTAGATGTATAAAACACATACATATACCTTCCTGATGGACTCTTGACAGCATGACATGGGTAGATGTATAAAACACATACATATACCTTCCTGATGGACTCTGACAACATGACATGGGTAGATGTATAAAACACAAACATATACTTCCTGATGGACTCTGACAACATGACATGGGTAGATGTAGAAAACACATACATATACCTTCCTGATGGACTCTGACAGCATGACATGGGTAGATGTATAAAACACATACATATACCTTCCTGATGGATTCTTGCAACATGACATGGGTAGATGTATAAAACACATACATATACCTTCCTGATGGACTCTGACAACATGACATGGGAAGATGTATAAAACACATACATATACCTTCCTGATGGACACTGACAACATGACATGGGAAGATGTATAAAACACATACATATACCTTCCTAATGGACTCTGACAGCATGACATGGGTAGATGTATAAAACACATACATATACCTTCCTGATGGACTCTGACAGCATGACATGGGTAGATGTATAAAACACATACATATACCTTCCTGATGGACTCTGACAACATGACATGGGTAGATGTATAAAACACATACATATACCTTCCTGATGGACTCGGACAACATGACATGGGTAGATGTATAAAACACATACATATACCTTCCTGATGGACTCTGACAACATGACATGGGTAGATGTATAAAACACATACATATACCTTCCTGATGGACTCTGACAACATGACATGGGTAGATGTATAAAACACATACATATACCTTCCTGATGGATTCTGACAACATGACATGGGTAGATGTATAAAACACATACATATACCTTCCTGATGGTATTGGGAAATGTATGAGATACATACACTTTTTACATATTACCTTGAAAGATGTGTCAAACACAAGCATACATACCTTCCTGATGGACTCGGACAGCATGACATGGGTAGATGTATAAAACACATACATATGCCTTCCTGATGGTCTTGGGGAAATGTATGAGACACATACACTTTTTACATATTACTTTGAAAGATGTGTCAAACACAAGCATACATACCTTCCTGATGAACCTTGGGAATGTGTGTAAAACACACATATACCTTCCTGATAGACCCAGACACTCCTGACATAGTAATTATGTAAAACTAATACATATTCCTGCCTGCCTTATGGACGGGAAATGTATAAGACACCTACTTATACCTCCCTGATGGACAACACCCTTTACCTTGGGAAGGTGTGTCAAACACATGCATATATACCTTCCTAATGAACCTTAGGAAGGTGTGTAAAACACATACCTTCCTGACCACGTTTAAAAGAAGTTAACAAGCTAAAAAAGTTATATTATTGGAACAAGTGATATTTGAATCAGTCTGGAAAATCTTTTTACTTATTTTAATAAAATAATTTTTAGGACATACAACATTTTGGTCTGTTCTTCATCTGTCCGTCCATCCCATGTCATGTTTACCTTGTATTGAAGCTTTTTTTATGAAGATGAATTCGAGTCTTCATGAAACTTTAGACTCACTTACAACATAATTAGATCTCTTCACTGGGAAAATTCTGTAGGGCTGGGCCAAATAATTCATGCTTGAGTGAACACATGCATAAGGGGTATGTTTCCCAATATGTGCCAAGCAGAACACCAGTGTCACTTAGACACATTTTCTTTATTTAACTTGTAATAACAAATGAGGTTAGCATGTTCTCTAATTTTAATTTCAAATTTTGATTTAAAAAATGTTTATTTTTGATTCATTTACAAAAAAAAACTTTTGCACATTTCATTTAGTACATATAGAAGTGACAAAAACGTGACATTATGATTTAACACTATCCTCCATAAAGACGACTACCCATTTACTTCATAATGATGACTTTTGACACCTCTCGGTATTAGCCAACTTGTATCGATACTTACTTGCAAAGTGGCCCACCTTCTTAACTCATTTGATGTGATACAAAGAAACTGTATTGTGATGCATTAACCAGTGATTTTTTATTTTTCATGGAGAAATTTATGTTTTTCTTATCAACAAATGTCTTGGACATTTCTTCTGTTGCTTGACCTTTATTCCATCAAAATTAGTTGGGAAGTTTTCAAAATAATGATATTTTTTGTGTGTTTTCATTGCACTTCTTAATGGTATGATGATGACAATATTTTAAGGATACCAGTTTTCCTTGTTTTATTGCTGATGATACCTGCCTTTGTAGAAGTGAAATACTTATAACATGTGTATAAATGCACTGTTGATACAGAATGTCTGTTGTTACAGTGACAGAAACTTAAAATGCATACACAAACAAATATCTAGATTAAACCAAGTACATGGAGAAAGTCACCAAAGAAAATGACAATATTTGCTATGTTCAAGGAATTGTTAAAATAAAACTTGTTATATGGGCAAGAATACAGATGAGCTGAACTGTTTAATACTAGAAAGAAGACGGTTTACAGTTGCAAACTTTTTATCTTGATAAATGGGAAGTGGATAAAGGATTCAAGAGATTGGAACCAAAACAAAAGGACAGAAAAAGACTTGGGTAAGCTATGAGGTCAAGGTCATATAATCAGAATGACTACATGTACTTAGGAATTGTGTAACATAAAATTACATTCTCAGTATTTCATCAATGCTAGTAGATAGTGTTAATCAGAATTGATTTAGCCTTTATTAAATGCTGATAGCCAGATGAGCCTTGTCCTATTCCAGTGTTTCTAATATTTTGATTTTTTTTTAAATATTTGACAAACATGTACAAATTACTTGGAATAATATTTTTTTGCTGTGGATTTATTTTGTTTTTAAATATTTGTCAAGACTGTGCGTTCAATAAGACATACACGTACTGTCTTGCATAACATGTTCAAAAGATTTAACACAATGTTTGTCTCACCTACAACAAATGTTGCTGAATGTGAGACATATATATAGGTTTCTTGCAGCAGCATTAACTCTAGGCATTTTGTTTTATATCTATGTAATATTAATTAAGTCATAGGTCCATCAACTTTATTCCATTAGTAACTTATGTTGGGGTCTTGTTAGTCATCTGTTATTTGACCTTTACCTATATTGCATAATTCAGTGGCTATATTAAAGTTTTTGGATTAGGTCAGTTCCTCAGTAACCACACATACTTGGTATGTAAGTTGATAAAAAGGTACAGTTTGGGGTTTTCTCTGTGTACTCCGGCTTCCTCCCCCAATAAATACTAGACACCTGATATAGCTGAAATATTACTAAAAGTAGTGTTAAAACTACTTTCAAATCAAATTCAATTAAACATGGCAGTCTGGTAGGTATCGCCTAACCTTGATCACAATTTCATGGTCCAGTGACTATGTGAAAGATTTTGTTTCAGATCAGTTCCTCTGTAACCAGGCATGCTAGGGTGACAATTTTTGGTATATAGGTTGCTAATGAAAGGGACTTCACCTTCTGGCATGTGTCTTCTGATTTGACTTCAATTTGACTGTCTGGTAGTCCAAGAATCCTCTGCCATCCAACTCGTTTTTAGAGTTTGATTGGATCCCACAGAGGATGACAGTATTTTGTATATAGTTGCTAATGAGCAAGTACTACATGGAAGTCTGGTCTGTGTTACCTAACCTTGACCCCAATTTTACAGTCCAGTGACTATGTTTTTATAATAGGTCAGTTGAGTTCCTCTGCAACTTTTCATGGTAGGATGACAATATATGGTACATAGGTTGCTGATAAATAGTACATGACATTGTAGTGGGTGTCACCTGACATCAATTTCATGGCCCAGTAGCTACGTTATAGTTGTTGGATTAAGTCTGTTCCTCATTACCGATCCATGGCAAGATGCAAATAGTTGATATATAAGCTGCTCATTGCAATACATAACAGTCTTCTTAAAAAAAAATAAGTAACATATATTTTATATGATAATTATATGTTGCAGAAGAAGTAAGCGTTTCACTACTGATGTAGAATACATGAGAGACATTATTCTGTGTCCACACTTGTTTTCTTTACAGTCCATGATGTGTTGTACTGTTTAGGCATGTTCATTATTGGTTGTATATTGGCATTATGTTGGGTTTTGTGCTGAATGAAGCTGAAAAGTTGTTTGCTGGAGATTAAACGTAGACCAATTAATATTCTTGGGTCAAGAAGACTTCTAGCTAGTTCAATTTGTAGTCTTTTAAAAGTTTAGAGTTGTCTCCCATGTACCAGTTGTTCATATTAGTCGGTATACAGACTTTTTTAACTGTCGGATATATTCTTTTGATTTTGGTATATCTACCCCGATCCACAAAGTCTGGAAGGATGAACAGCCCACCGCTGTGTGGAGAAACCCCCCCCCCTAGATTAGTGTAGAGTACTTAAACAGGTTATTTAGGTAGTTTTACTGCTGTTTTGTTATTTAAATTGTAAGTTGAATTTGTGAAATATTTGTCAGATGTCTTTTAACAGGTAATGTTAATTACATCAACATCTAATATAACCGTAGCTAGTCGTTAGACTAGGAGATGTAAAGATACATAAATGTCTTTTACTGTGCCTTGAGGGCTTGTCCATGGGAACCTTATAACTCGGGAATACATGGAATTCCATGGGTCATTGTGTGCCATTGCTGTCACTGTTCATTTTCAAATGATTAGATTCCTGAAACTCATATCGTGTCTTGTTCAAAACTATCTTCCTCTTGTAGATCGTAATTTCAAGATGACAGTCATGGGCTTCAACTGGGATGACTTATAAAAATCTAAATAAAGCTAAATACACAAATCAGTTTGGATTTTATATGTTCATTTTTGGTTCCAAGACTGATATATGTATAATGAATCATCAACATTTCTTCTTTTCTTATACTGATGAACATCTTGATGAATACAATTAAAAGTATAAAGGAGATAATTAACTGGTTATTGGAGGGGTACAGAAGAGTCTTTACATAGAATTAAATTACCTAATAAAACAAGAATTTAGCAGTCAGGCAATGAACATTTTAGATGTGTTATTGTTTTTTTTTTATCCTGGTTTCATGTACTTTAATAAAAATAACCCATGAAATATGTCTGCGCACAACAATTTAGAGTTATAACCTATCATAATGTTCAAATGAAATATAATCAATAGCTGGAAAGTGAATTTTCTACTGACTATTTCTACTAATTGAAACTAATCTGCCATCAAGCTTTTGTTGATGAACATTTAAGACATTATTTGCTGCTAAATTTTTCTTGCGATATTGATCTGGATTTTTAAATTAAATTTTGTACAAAGCATTAAATCTATCCAATATAAGGCTAATCTTTAATAAGCATATAATAAAGTCAAATATAGTTTCACACCATACAGAGATATATATACTAGTAAAGTGAGAAGCATAATACAGCTTTAAGGACTTCTTTATATTAGATCTACTGTCCTTCTAGAATGTTCCGTCTACTTTCATTAGTATAAAACATGGTTTGCTTCAGATGATCTCAATTACCGTCGCTAGCCATTTCTTATACCGTCATTGATTCATGTTATTTCCTGATTATTTTTATCCAGAGTTGATTTACGGAATAAAATTCTGTATGTCAACTTTTACTTACCGTTATTATTGGTCATTAAATCGACTCTTAGCACTTGGGAATTTAGCACGTAGAAAATTGACTTTTTTAATGATGAAGCAGGGAAGATTGACTTGGTCACGGAGGCCATTATTTGGCTTATATCTATAGCAACAGTCTCATTTACTAGAATTAGTGATTTCTAGTTTGATATTTAATATAAATTGTCACTTCAAATTTTGTTACATAAATAGGCCTTAGAAATAAGAAGCCATGATTAATTTATCCTTTGCCTTTGATGAAAAGTCACTGTAAATAGACACTTTTATTTCTTTAGACTGTCTCACAGTTTATAAAGTAGATTAGCAGTCTGTCCATTAGATTGACTAGCAGTCTTTCCATTACATTGTCTCACCTTCATGTGTATTAGCCATTATTTTGTCTTGCAGTCTGTCCATTATATTGTCTGGGTCTGTGCATTAGACATTAGATTGTCTAGCAGTCTGTTCATTAGATTGTCTCTTAGACTGTCCATTAGATTGTCTCACAGTCTGTACATTGGATTGTCTCTCTGTCCTTTAGATTGTTTCATAGTCTGTCCATTAAATTGTCCATCAGTCTGTAAATTAGATTGTCTCTCAGTCTGTTCAATAGATTGTCTCACAGTCTGTTCAATAGATTGTCTTAGAGTCTGTTCATTAGATTGTATCACAGTCAGTCAATTATATTGTCTCACAGTCTGTCCATTAGATTGTCTTAGTCTGCATTATATCGTCTCAGTCTGTTTAATAGATTGTCTCACAGTCTGTCCATTATATTGTTTTAGTCTGTCCATTAGATTGTCTCACAGTCTGTCCATTAGATTGTCTCACAGTCTGTCCATTAGATTGTCTCACAGTCTGTCCATTAGATTGTCTCACAGTCTGTCCATTAGATTGTCTTAGTCTGCATTATATTGTCTCTTAGTCTGTCCATTAGATTGTCTCACAGTCTGTCCATTAGATTGTCTCACAGTCTGTCCATTATATTGTCTTAGTCTGTCCATTAGATTGTCTCACAGTCTGTCCATTAGATTGTCTCACAGTCTGTCCATAAGATTGTCTTACAGTTTGTCCATTAGATTGTCTCACAGTCTGTCCATTAGATTGTCTCACAGTCTGTCCATTAGATTGTCTCACAGTTTGTCCATTAGATTGTCTCACAGTCTGTCCATTAGATTGTCTCTTAGTCTGTTCATCAGTCTGTCCATTATATTGTCTCACAGTCTGTCCATTATATTGTCTCACAGTCTGTCCATTATATTGTGTCACAGTCGGTTCATTAGATTGTCTTACAGTCTGTCCATTAAATTGTCCAACAGTCTGTAAATTAGATTGTGTAGCAGTCTGTCCATTATATTGCCTCAAGTCTGTCCAGTAGATTGTCTAGCAGTCTGTCCATAAGATTGTCTCACAGTCTGTACATTAAATTGTCTCACAGTTTGTCCATTAGATTGTCTCACAGTCTGTCCATTAGATTGTCTCACAGTCTGTCCATTAGATTGTCTCACAGTTTGTCCATTAGATTGTCTCACAGTCTGTCCATTAGATTGTTACACAGTCTGTCCATTAGATTGTCTTAGTCTGCATAAGATTGTCTCAGTGTGTCCATTAGATTGTCTCTCTGTCTGTCCATTAGATTAGATTATCTCTGAGACTGTCCATTAGGTTGTCTCATAGTCTGTCCATTATATTGTCTCAGTCTGTCCATTAGATTGTCTTTCAGTCTGTCTATTATATTTTCTCTTAGTCTGTTCATCAGTCTGTCCATTAGATTGTGTCACAGTCTGTCCATTAGATTGTCTCTCTGTCTGTCCATTAGATTGTCTCACAGTCTGTCCATTAGATTGTCTCACAGTCTGTCCATTATTTTGTCTCAGTCTGTCCTTTAGATTGTCTCACAGTCTGGCCATTAGATTGTCTCACAGTCAGTCCATTGTATTGACTCACAGTCTGTCCATTAGATTGTCTCACAGTCAGTCCATTGGATTGTCTTAGTCTGCATAAGATTGTCTCAGTGTGTCCATTAGATTGTCTCTCAGGCTGTTCATAAGGTAAGATTGTCTCTGAGACTGTCCATTAGGTTGTCTCATAGTCTGTCCATTATATTTTCTCAGTCTGTCCATTAGATTGTCTCACAGTCTGTCCATTAGATTGTCTCTCAGTATGTCCATCAAATTGTCTCACAGTCTGTCCATTGAATTTTCTCACAGTCTGTCCATTAGATTGTCTCACAGTCTGTCCATTAGATTGTCTTAGTCTGCATTATATTGTCTCACAGTCTGTCCATTAGATTGTCTTAGTCTGCATTATATTGTCTCACAGTCTTTCCATTAGATTGTCTCACAGTCTGTCCATTAGATTGTCTTAGTCTGCATTATATTGTCTCACAGTGTGTCCATTAGATTGTCTCACAGTCTGTCTATTAGATTGTCTCAGTTTGTCCATTATATTGTCTCTTTGTTCATCAGTCTGTCCATTATCTTGTGTCACAGTCTGTCCATTAGATTGTCTCTCAGTCTGTCTATTAGAACGTCTCACAGTCTGTCCATTATCTTGTGCCACAGTCTGTCCATTAGATTGTCTCACAGTCTGTCCATTAGATTGTCTCATAGTCTGTTCAGTAGATTGTCTCACAGTCTGTTCAGTAGATTGTCACACAGTGTTCAATAGATTATCTCACAGTCTGTCCATTAGATTGTCTCACATTCTGTCCATTAAATTGTCTCACAGTCTGTCCATTAGATTGTCTCACAGTCTGTCCATTAGATTGTCTCACAGTCTGTTCAGTAGATTGTCTCACAGTCTGTTCAGTAGATTGCCTCACAGTCTCACAGTCTGTCCATTAGATTGTCTCACAGTCTGTTCATTAGATTGTCTCACAGTTTGTCCATTAGATTGTCTCACAGTCTTTTCATTAGATTGTCTCACAGTCTGTCCATTAGATTGTTTCGCAGTCTGTTCATTAGATGATCTCACAATTTGTCCATGAAGTTTGTTTTATAGTCTGTCCGTTAGATTGTTTAGCAATCAGCTTTCTACAACTGTTACAACTGACGGATATGATATAGCTGAAATATTGCTGAAATTGGTGTTAAATTCCTTCCAAATAAACAAACAAACATATAATAGTAACAATATAAAAGCAAAGAGCTATTTGAAAACTAACTGGTTATTTTATTTTAGGAAGTGATCAAGATTGCGGTACTCTGCCTTACTGGAAGTAAAAGGTCTTTTCGGTAAGCTTTTATTAATATAAACTTTTTCATATTGCATGTTTTCCTTTTAAATTTTAACATTTTCTAAGTAAAGTTGCTTCTTCCATGGAAAATGTTTGATATAAAAGGATGTAGAAATTCCTACCTATGAATTCAGTTTAGAAATGACTTTTTGGCATTCTTGGAAAAACTAGAATTGATAATTTTACTAGAATTAAAGTTACAGTTAGTGATACCTTATGATGGCCTTTAAGTAAAGTGAAATTAGTTCATTTTTAAGTTATAAATTAGTTTAAACACTTTTTTTTGGAACCCAGATATAGATTTTGTTTTATGGTGTGGTTCTGGTTTTACCATTGTTGACACTCTCATTAGTCTATCAGTAGATATGCCTAATGCCAAAGGACCAAATTTTCTCTTATTTTTATGATGTAATAACAATAACAGGTCTAGGTACAGAATTTTAATGAGATTTTTTTCAACTTCTTCATTTCTAATTGCCATTACCAATGAATTCATTAATTCTGGTAATTAAAAAAAGTCTAAATTTTTGCAAATCAAAAGTGTGACAATAATATAGTGATTTATAAGGTATTCTTTTCTTAATAATATTGTACTTTGAAACATTGAACTATTCACACGGGTGAAGAAATTTCTTTTGATGATCAACAGTTAAAAATATTCTCCTTTGATAATTTTTTAACATCCAAATGTTTTATATTAACAAAATTTGGAAAACATCATGAAGCAGTTTGTAAGATTTGAATTAAATGAGATTATTTTTAAGTAGGAATTAAAACCTCACAGCATCTCGGTTATAATTGAGTTGGTGTAACTCTATGAGCTTTAAGCAGGATTGCTATCAACTAACATGTACTTGTTGCTTCTGCATCAAATTGAATTAATTACGGAATTTTAGAATGCTCCAAAATTCATAAGGACTTGATTGATTAAGGTAAACTGGTTAAAACGAGATTGTGCTGTTTCCTTGTTAACTTCATAGGTTGTTATTTTGTGGAAAGAGGATCCGTTTCAACGTAATTGGTGAATATATTTTATTAAAGAAGCCACAATAAATTACTGATGGAGAATATGTTTGTGAAGTAAGTTGTCTGAATAAAGCAGAAAAACCGAAATCCAATTTACCTTAACACTACTGTCAATGTATAATTCAATTCTTACGACCAATTCTTACGATTGTCACTATGTTGCCTCAGTCTTGCGTTTTAAATGATGCAAATGGGAAGAATAATTTTATCATAGAAAATTGTTTTGTTTCCAGATTGCCTACAACAAGATTGGATTGTCACTGTAAATTTGTCTTTAGTAATTCTGTACGGTATTAGTTTTATATCATTGTTGTTCAGATTCTAGAATTATTGCATGGAAAAATTGAATTAATTTATATCTTAGCTGTGTACAAAGATTGCATTTATGTTTGTAGAATGAAGGCAGTGTACTAATAGTTTTTTAGCTAATGGAATTGTATAATATAGAAAGCTCTTTACCCATACTGACAAATGCAGGTTTCTATTGAATGTAATAAATGTCATCCATGTCTGATGGAATAATTATTTGAAAATGGACATGCTCACCTCTTATGTGGTCTTAGAACAAAAAGCTTACAAGTCATTTAATGCTATATTCTAGAATTAATGAGAATCTTGGGGCAAACATTAAGTCAATATTGCCTTGTGGGTTGATCTTGTGTTTACATAACAGATTACACCGTACATGATAACTCAATATTCAGTGGCATCATGTGTGATTAACTGACACACAAGGACAATAATAAACAGAAAAAAAATGCAACTGGGAACTGGAAATGTTAGGAAAGCATTTCCAGGGCTTGACTCACTGAGCTTCTCAGCATGTGCCCAAGTGGCAGATAAGAGAGGCCCACTCACTTGGGGTATTCAAGAATATTATGCCACCCAATGCTTTGCAGACTCTTTTGCATGAGACAGCAGAGGGATTTATCACTAATTTGGAGTTTGTCAGTTAAGAATATCAGAATAAAAGGCAAAAAATATTTTGAAAATGATTTTTGATGAAAAAAGAAATTTTGGAAGCAGAGGGTAAGAAAAAAAATATTCTGAAGAAGGATTTCTGCTATATAAAATAATGCTTATAATTAAAAAAAAAATTCTGTCACGACGCCTTCAAAAAATACATATTTTTTCTGCGCAGAGCACAGAAATCAATTTTTTGACCAAAACAAAACTTGCTCACATGGTGTCTCAGGGGTCAACTGAGAAAGACAAAGGAAACTAAGGCATTGGTTTTCCAGACAGTATCTTAAAAAAGTTAACCAATCATCTACAATGATGAATGCTTTTTCGTAAAAGAAACCTATTAATATTAAGAAAGGTCAAAGGTCAAAGTCATAACAGTACATAACACATGAATATTTTTTGACAGAATAATTGTTGTAAAATTTCCATTTTTGATGTACCTCTAGATAAAAAATTGTTACTTGCAACTCTGTCTGTGTACTAGGATGCTTTGGTATATTTCTGTTGTTGCTTTTATCATGGACGTTTAGTATCTGTCTGATAAAAAATTATTCCAATTTATGTTTCTTATATCTTCATTTTAGCTTTACCCCTTGTGGGTAGATAGTGTTTAGTGTATTTATTTAGTATTAACATGGTTAAAAAAAGAATCACGGTTTTTCCCACTCATTCCTTCATCCTAATAATAACGGATACTTGATGACATGAAGTACATACCAATTATTCAGGCATATTGTTTTATAAACATAGATTTCTGATCAATAACTGCTACAGCGCCAAGATGGCATAATTGTTATCATAAATAACAGTATGACATTGACAAAGAGTTTCATTATTTGAGATTTGCTTCTTGATGAAAATTTAAATTGTTCCACAGTATCGGAATCCAATTGACAAGCCAGCGATGACTATCATTTAGACCTGTTATTGTTATAACATCATAAAATGTTATCTTTGGATTTTGCTTTGATTAGTCTGATGTTAAGAGCTGATAAATTAAAATAATCTGTTACATGTCTCTGTTTTATGTCATTTTTCACATATTTGGTGATAATAATGCAGTAGTATTCTTCTGAATGGTAACTTGTTGCATGTTTATTTCTCCATAGAGAATTGGTATCAGCAATGCCTTATAATCTGATTTTGTCATAGCAGCTAATAACATTGGTCACATCTGATAACCGTCTTTTCATTGGAAATTTCTGGTTTAGGTTTTGCCTGATTATTTAGACAAAACTGGATTAATGAAACAAAATAGAAATAAAGACAATGAAAGTATTGGGTACTTAACTTAATTATTTAGCACTGACCTTTTTGACTTTGACTGTGGCTTTTCAACAATCAGAACGAAAGTACTTACATAAATGCTGTGTAAAATTGGCAAAAAAAAATTGAAAATATCTTTAAAACAATTTAATAAATAATTGCTTATTTAGCTACTAACACTAATTTTCCTATTTACTGGAACTCTAACCACAGATAAAGAGTAAATAGTGTTAAAATAATTTGAGCTATATTTACAAATCATTGCTGAGTGAGTAATCTTTGGTTAGGCATCCAAGCCAAGCTTGTCTAAACAAAAGATAGCAAAAACGAATTGAAATTGTAACTTCTTGTTTTTACTTTAATTACATAATTTTTTTATGTTGTAACAGTTTTACTAGTATATTCTGAGGACATCTAGCTTTCTGGCTTGATTTTTATGTATCTTTTTTAATTTGTTTTATACAGCATAAATCTTGAGAACATTGTGTGGCGGGTCATTATGTTATACCCTCCTTATGGATTTGAGTGTTGATTGTCCCTCGGTCCCTGCCCGGTGGTTTCCAGATGATAACTTGAAAACGTGTCAACAGATTTTGTTTAAACTTTGCACAGCTGTTAAGTACTATATAAATGAAGATCAAGTTCGATTTTCAGCGCAATCCAATTTGTAGTTTTCAACGTCGGCCAATTCAAGGTTTTTTTTCATCAATTCATGGTTTCCAGATGATATATAACTTAAAAAGGTGTCAACAGATTTTATTTAAATGTTGCGTCTCTGTTAAGTACTATAAAATGAAGATCAGGTTGAATTTTCAGCACAATCCCATTTGTAGTTTTTGAGTTTGAATTAATTTTTATAGGTCCAGGATCAAGGTAAAAATTGTCTTCTGAGATGGACTGTTATCATGCTCAGCTGTTCCTTTAGGCTGCTGTGTAATTCAGTAAAATGTGTTCATGAATATTAAAAACAATTCAGTGTGGCGGGGTATCATTCAATGTCCCATTAATTGCCCTATTTTTTGCTACAGTAAAAACAATTAGAAAAATTTCATACCCATTCAGGCTAATACTAATGTTAAGTATATACTTGGCATATTTTAAGCACTTAAATTTTTTAGTCTGTGCAATTTTTAATTGTTTTATTGTTTAGTTTGGCACAAATTTAAATCATTTACCTTTTTAGTCAGATCAATTTTAGCTCATTGTGTCTAAGTTTTCTTTGAAGTTAAGTGTAAATTGCAAGGGGTGGAGCTTGTTGTATGACATCACAACTGTTCAATAACTATTGCTCAACCCCTTGCATTGTTGGAACATTTTATAGTGTGAACAGTACAAACTTTTTAAGGGTTATATTAAGTTCAATCTTATTTCCTAGCCACAAACGAATCTCTTTAACAATTTTACATATAGCAATTCATGCTTCAATGGATTGAATTTTCGAACTCCATTGTTTGTGGAATACATGAATTCACATTCTTATGAGATGACAGAATGCTATTTTTTCAATTCAGCATCTAAGCTCCTCGTTCACAACAGGTTTCATTCACCTGGCTGAATAAACATATAAATCAGGTTCCACTTTGCTTTAATTTGATTCACTGTCTGACATTGAAAAATCCAAGTTGAATTCTAAATGTGGAAGATATTGTTGGACATTTAGACTTTTCTCCCATTTCTGTAAAAACAGAATGTTCATTTTTCATGTTTTCAGCTATTTGTGACAACGTAATATTGCAACCAATTACATTATTTAAGAAAAATCATGAGATTGCTCCCTCTAACGAACAAAGTTCAATTTCTTGTTCTTCTGTCCTTGAAATCTGACATCATTACAGTTTTTCAAATGTTGCGGCACTGTAACTTATAAACCATGTAGTAATAAATTCAAGTAGAAAAATTTCATTGGAGCATTTCACAAATCAATTACAATATTACATTTGTTAGTCAGAACAATGTCAGCTCGTTAACATCTAGTCTGTCCTATCATCATACTAAAATTTCATAGCATTGATACCTAATATGTGTAAAAAGAGTAATTAATGGCTTTTTATGGAATATATTTTATTTTAGATGGCTATTTTAACTAGTTAACCAGACAATAATGTAGCAGTCAAAAGATAATAAAGATAATGATAATAGTAGAAAAAGTGTGTGTTATGGAACAGATTTCATTGACCCACATTCCATCAGAAAATTATAGCATTCATAATTTATGTCTTTGATCTATGCGATTCTTTTGTGTCTAGACTTGTGATGTGGTCAGGAAATTTTGTCTGGCTTATGCTCTGCTATATGATAATATAATATTTAATTTATTAATGATGTCAGTGCCTTATTGGTTTTCAAATGAAGGTTTGTCACAAAAAATCCCTTGGTGCTTACTCAAACATATCTTGTTTAACTTGTGTAGACTCCAGTTTGTAACCCATACACTGGTATTGGACACTTAAGGCATTTGTATACAAGGCCTGGAAGCATTGACTTCATTTCACTAACTTATGTTTACCCCTGTAGGTGTGAAACCAGTAACCTCTGGTCACCGACTAGGGTTTACCACTGTAGGTGTGACACCAGTAACCTCTGGTCACAGACTAAGGTTTATCCCTGTAGGTCTGACACCAGTAACCTCTGGTCACAGACTAGGGGTTAACCCTGTGGGTCTGACAGCAGTTACCTCTGGTCACAGACTATGGTTTACCCCTGTAGGTCTGACACCAGTAAACCTCTGGTCACAGACTAAGGTTTATCCCTGTAGGTCTGACACCAGTAACCTCTGGTCACAGACTAAGGTTTATCCCTGTAGGTCTGACATCAGTAACCTCTGGTCACAGACTAGGGGTTAACCCTGTAGGTCTGACACCAGTAAACCTCTGTTCACAGACTAAGATTTATCCCTGTAGTTCTGACACCAGTAACCTCTGGTCACAGACTAGGGTTTACCCCTGTAGGTCTGACACTAGTAACCTCTGGTCACAGACTAGGGTTTACCCCTGTAGGTCTGACACCAGTAACCTCTGGTCACAAACTAGGGGTTTACCCCTGTATGTCTGACATCAGTAACCTCTGGTCACAGACTAGGGTTTACCCCTGTAGGTCTGACACCAGTAACCTCTGGTCACAGACTAGGGTTTACCCCTGTATGTCTGACACCAGTAACCTCTGGTCACAGACTATGGTTTACCCCTGTATGTCTGACACCAGTAACCTCTGGTCACAGACTAGGGTTTACCCCTGTAGGTCTGACACCAATAACCTCTGGTCACAGACTAGGGTTTACCCCTGTAGTTCTGACTCCAGTTACCTCTTGTCACAGAGTAGGGTTTACCCCTGTTTTTCTGACACCAGTTACCTCTTGTCACAGAGTAGGGTTTACCCCTGTAGTTCTGACTCCAGTAACCTCTTGTCACAGAGTAGGGTTTACCCTGTAGTTCTGACAGCAGTAACCTCTTGTCACAGACTAGGGTTTACCCCTGTATGTCTGACATCAGTAACCTCTGGTCACATACTAGGGTTTACCCCTGTAGGTCTGACAGCAGTAACCTCTGGTCACAGACTAGGGTTTACCCCTGTAGTTCTGACTCCAGTAACCTCTGGTCACAGACTAGGGTTTACCCCTGTAGGTCTGACACCAGTAACATGTGGTCACAGACTAAAGTTTACCCCTGTAGTTCTGACACCAGTAACCTCTGGTCACAGACTATGGTTTACCCCTGTAGTTCTGACTCCAGTTACCTCTGGTCACAGACTAGGGTTTACCCCTGTAGTTCTGACACCAGTTACCTCTTGTCACTGAGTAGGGTTTACCCCTGAAGTTCTGACACCAGTTACCTCTGGTCACAGACTAAGGTTTACCCTGTAGGTCTGACACCAGTTACCTCTTGTCACAGAGTAGGGTTTACCCCTGTAGTTCTGACACCAGTTACCTCTTGTCACAGAGTAGGGTTTACCCCTGTAGTTCTGACACCAGTTACCTCTTGTCACAGAGTAGGGTTTACCCTGTAGGTCTGACAGCAGTAACCTCTGGTCACAGAGTAGGGTTTACCCTGTAGGTCTGACAGCAGTAACTTCTGGTCAAAGACTAGGGTTTATCCCTGTAGTTCTGACTCCAGTAACCTCTGGTCACAGACTATGGTTTATTCCTGTTGGTCTGACACCTGAGTAACGTCTTGTCACAGAGTGGGGTTAACCCCTGTAGTTCTGACACCAGTAACCATTGGTCACAGACTAGGGTTTACCCCTGTAGTGCTGACACCAGTAACCATTGGTCACAGACTAGGGTTTATACCTGTAGGTCTGACTCCAGTAACCTCTGGTCACTGACTAGGGTTTACTACTTTAGGTCTGACATGAGTAATCTCTGGTCAGAGACTAGGGTTTACCCTGTAGGTCTGACACCAGTAACCATTGGTCACAGACTATGGTTTATACCTGTAGGTCTGACACCAGTAACCTCTTGTCACAGAGTAGGGTTTACCCTGTAGGTCTGACACCAGTAACCTCTGGTCACAGACTAGGGTTTACCCCTGTAGGTCTGACACTAGTAACCTCTGGTCACAGACTAGGGTTTATCCCTGTAGGTCTGACAGCAGTAACGTCTTGTCACAGAGTGGGGTTAACCCCTGTAGTTCTGACACCAGTAACATGTGGTCAAAGACTAGGGTTTACCCTGTAGGTCTGACACCAATAACCATTGGTCACAGACTATGGTTTATACCTGTAGGTCTGACACCAGTTACCTCTGGTCACAGACTAGGGTTTACCCTGTAGTTCTGACACCAGTAACATGTGGTCAAAGACTAGGGTTTATACCTGTAGGTCTGACTCCAGTAACCTCCGGTCACTGACTAGGGTTTACTACTGTAGGTTTGACATGAGTAATCTCTGGTCAGAGACTAGGGTTTACTACTGTAGGTTTGACATGAGTAATCTCTGGTCAGAGACTAGGGTTTACCCTGCAGGTCTGACACCAGTAACCTCCAGTCACAGACTAGGGGTTTATCCCTGTTGGTCTGACACCAGTAACATGGGGTCACAGACTAGGGTTTATCCCTGTAAGTGTGACTCCAATAACATCTGGTAACAGACTAGGGTTTACTACTGTAATTCTAACTAATAACTGGTCACTTACTAAGTTTACCCTTTAGGTCTGGTTACTCTGGCTCCCCCCCCCCCTTTAAAAACTGGATGCTGTGATTTAGCAGAAAAATAGCTGAAAGTAGCATTAAACAACATTCAAACAAACAAACAAACAAACTTATGGTTCCAATTTAACATAAACAATTATACACATTTGCAATTTTTGTTTTAGCAAAAACCTTTCATAAACTAATCTAATACCTACAATATTGATTGTAGCTCCTTTTTTTATGGATGTCTGTCCATAAAAAAAAGAACCTACATAGCTACTAATCTCATTGGCTGATTCCAAAGTATAAAACCAAATAAAATAAAAATCTGGAAAATTGGAAAATAAAAATCTATTTGTAGTAAGGCTTAGTCTTCCAACTATGGACTTTTAGAACTTTCTTATCTGCCAACTATTTTCAAGTTTATTTTTGTAAAGACTTGTTGCAGTTTAATCATGTGACATGTTTTGATCAGTCCTGCTGTATGGATCTGAATGTCGGAGAGTTCTTGTCAGTGGAGGCAACTGGTTGTGGCCTTATGTCCCACCAGGGATGAAGAGGATTAGTATGTTTTGACTAATACAATAGATATTTTCCAGAATCTTAGCAAGATCTTTGCTCTCCAATGTTGTGAACCGTGAACCCAACCCACCATTGTTTACGTTAGATACTTAATGAAAATGTAAAAGGACAAGAAGTACAACTAAGAGATACTAGCATGAATATTTTAATGAAAGCTATTTATAGAAAGTATATGTTAACAATGATAATTTAAGCATTCCAATCACAAAAAGCTAATTACTATGAAAAATATATTAAGATGGACTTAGTAAGGGAATTCATAAACTTTCAATGGAAGTGGATGTATACACTGTTGACCTGATTCCCAATCATCAGCAGCTGATGTAAACACTGTTTGATTTAGTATCTTCTGTCAATGTCTGATTCGAGTCTTACTTCAGGTAGGGTGCACTCAACTCCAATCTAAATTTACAAGAATTGCCATTTTTCCTACAGAAGGTCCAGTTTTCTCCTGGTACTCTGGCTTCCTCCCCCAATAAAAACTGGACAAATGATTTAGCTGAAAAATTTATGAAAGTGGCATTAAACTCATATAATAACAGAAATCTGTCCATGTCTGAAAGTAACAAGCAACTTGTCAGGTAACCAGATATACTGAGAGCTACAATAGGTAATAGTAGGAAGCATTTGTTTGGTGTATTTTCTCATGACAATTCTCATACAGCATTTTTTTGTTGTTGCCATAGTTCAGTAGATGGAATGCTAAATGGGAAATGTCATACACATCATTAACTATTCTTTTATTTGTAAATGACAATAACATGTTTACATGGAGGAGCAATAACGAAAGAGAATATATTTATAATAATGGCTCCCAGACAAACAGTATTTTTTTCTGTGTTCCCACTTAAGGCCACCAGATCAAACATTTAATTAATTATACAAAAAAATTGATTGAAGATGACTAATAATTGATCACCTGTACAATGGAATACAGCCATTGGTGTGATTCTGTTCTGGGGTTAATGGATCATGGTTGATAGAATGTTAGACTTTGTACCTGTGCTCGACAGATAACAATTAACTTTTTTTTTTCAGTTGATGTAATATAATTGTAAGGACAACTATTTAACAAAATGTTTCTGTCTAGATGCTTTGATGGCAGGATCTTTTCATGTTATACTATTGTGCATAGTCACGATTTCTGTGCTTTAGAAGTGAACAATCATGTTAAGTCATTTTTGCTTATTGAACCTTTCACATTATGTGACAGTTTTGATGTGAAGTAATGTCACTTTGCTTAGGTGTTCTTAAAAGATGCACAATTTGAAGATACTTGTCTCAGTCAATTGGCCATGACATAATTAAACACTGCTTAATTAAGCTCTTTGATGTTTTAATTAAAAGTTATGTCTGGTAATTTAATGGAAACACATTAAGGAAAATCCATCAGAATTCTATTAACTGAATTCTTCATGGGTTACAGTAGTCATTAATTAGTATTTTAATGATGTAACACTTCATAGGTAAATAATGTATACTAAAACTGCCTTCCATGCAAATTTCTCATTACTGTTACCTAGATATTGTTTTGAATTTAAATTTGTATCCAGTGCACAATGTTGTCAGCCTTAAATTTCATTTCTCAGATTGGAATACTGAATATACTATACACTCAGGACCTCTGTAGCTGAGTGGTTAAGTTAGTTTGTCTACTATTGATCATGTGTTCTGTCAACACTGAGGTTGCGGGTTCGAGTCTCACTGAGGGTTGAGTGTGCTCGACTCCAATCTTAATTTACAAGCATTGACAGTTTCCCTACCTAAGGTTGAGGGTTTTCTCCTGCATCCTCCCCCAATAAAAACTGAATGCCATGATATAGCTGAAAAATTGTTGAAAGTGATGTTAAACACCATTCAAACAAACAAAATATAGTTTACACTGTGTTGTTGTAAGGATTTTGTATTGTCTAATTGTAGAACTAGAATAATGTTTTTGTTTTAATGTAATTGTATATAGCAATTAGTTTATTTCTTGGACAACAAGATGCCATAAATGTTTTTAAGTTGGCAGACAATTTTTGTTTTGTACATGTTTATTTTGAGTTTTAAAGCTTATTAAAAAAACTGGTTAACACTACTCCTCTTTAACTGACTGGACAAATATTTTGTCATTTAATTCACTGATAATGAAAGTGTGGGTGAAAATCGTCAAGGAGTTGGGTTTGTCATGCAGTTGACCTGATTTTCTTTTCAATTTAACAACTGTAGAATCAAATAACTACAACTTTACAATGCTTTTATTTACCCTGTTTCAATGTCCAAACATAGAAATTGCCATTTCACAGATTAACTATCTCATATTTGGTTAAAAAAACATGTGTTTTATGTTCATGCAATTGACATCTGTGATTAGAAACAGTACAGATCAACAAGATACTGTCATTTTGCCAGAAACTCATATGATCTTCTGTGATATTTAAGTGAACTAGGAAAACTGCATTTTCCTAAGGAGACCATGGCCTCATCAGTTTCATGTTATTTATCATTCATAGCATTGTCACTTTTCCTCGATCTACTTATTACTTCATAACTAAGTTGTTTGTAGATTCTGAAAATTAACACATGAGGCTCGTAAATCATACGGTCTCCTGTGACTAGATGTATTGATCTGATGTCACAGAGGTATAAAAGGACTGTTGATATAGAGGAGACTTAAAACAGAAGATTGCTTTTCTGACATAGTAGAGCTACTGATTGATGCCATGGGATAAAAAATGTAATTTTTAGTTACTGGAGGAAAGCTGCATGGCACAAAGATCAATCACTTAATAAAATTTATACTCAATTTTGTCCTTGATGCTTCCTGAAATGGCATACTTTATTTGGTCTTTATTTTCTATACCCCAACCCCAGGGGATTTAATAAGTATTAGCATAGCATACCCATTCATCTTTGATTCTGTCTGTTTTGCATTTAATTTGTAGATACATGTATGGAATAATAGACTAAATATCTCTAGAATAAAGGTTCATAAAAAATTATCTTCTCAGATGCTATTTAGTGCTCCATGGTTTTCACACTAGTCCTTCACTTATCAATCTAAAACCAAACCTTTCTAAAATGGATTATTGATTAATTTGATATCTTGTACAAATATGAGAGTCATACATACACAGGGTTTACCAGTGTAAAGTGCCTGTTTTCAGCAGCTGGTAGTATTTCTTTTTTGATTGTACACGGAATAGTTCTGCTTTCAACATGTTGTTTTGTATTATTAATGCATTAATTGTTACTGCTGAATGCAGGGTCTTATTGTTGTGTTAGTTCTTCCTGATTAAATGTGGCAGCTTTTACTCATTCTTCTTTGTTAGTGTCTACTTTTATTGGTTCCACTTAATGCATGTCTGTTTTTATTGATAATAACTGTTACTGATTCTACATGAGAATGTCTACTTTTATTGATTTCTACTTTGTATGGATTTTACTATGTTAGTGTCTACTTTTATTGGTTCCACTTAATGCGTGTCTGTTTTTATTGATAATAACTGTTACTGATTCTACATGAGAAGTGTGTAGATTTCTACTTTGTATGGATTTTACTATGTTAGTGTCTACTTTTATTGGTTCCACTTAATGCGTGTCTGTTTTTATTGATAATACCTGTTACTGATTCTACATGAGAATGTCTACTTTTATTGATTTCTACTTTGTATGGATTTTACTATGTTAGTGTCTACTTTTATTGGTTCCACTTAATGCGTGTCTGTTTTTATTGATAATAACTGTTACTGATTCTACATGAGAATGTCTACTTTTATTGATTTCTACTTTGTATGGATTTTACTATGTTAGTGTCTACTTTTATTGGTTCCACTTAATGCGTGTCTGTTTTTATTGATAATACCTGTTACTGATTCTACATGAGAATGTCTACTTTTATTGATTTCTACTTTGTACGGATTTTACTATGTTAGTGTCTACTTTTATTGGTTTGACTTTTTACTGATTTTACTATGTTAGTGTCTACTTTTATTGGTTCCACTTAATGCGTGTCTGTTTTTATTGATAATACCTGTTACTGATTCTACATGAGAATGTCTACTTTTATTGATTTCTACTTTGTACGGATTTTACTATGTTAGTGTCTACTTTTATTGGTTTGACTTTTTACTGATTTTACTATGTTAGTGTCTACTTTTATTGGTTCCACTTAATGCGTGTCTGTTTTTATTGATAATACCTGTTACTGATTCTACATGAGAATGTCTACTTTTATTGATTTCTACTTTGTACGGATTTTACTATGTTAGTGTCTACTTTTATTGGTTTGACTTTTTACTGATTTTACTATGTTAGTGTCTACTTTTATTGGTTCCACTTAATGCGTGTCTGTTTTTATTGATAATACCTGTTACTGATTCTACATGAGAATGTCTACTTTTATTGGTTTTACTATATCATACTGTATACTTTTATTGATTATATGATAGTATATAAATATTACATGTGTGACAGGGTGACAGTAAAATTGTCAACTTCAGGAAATACTGTCAACCGAGGCGAAAGTTGACAATTTTACTGTCACCCTGTCAGACATGTAACATTTTTTTATTATACCGAAAAACTATTCAGACCATTAACTTTATTCAATAATGGTATTTAATTGATGTAATAATGGTAATGAAACAGCAATTTAACAATAAAAGTAAACTAACAGTATCCAGAATCTTTAAATTTGCCTCGTTTGTGGTAGGAAAACATTTGTTGCTTGACATTATTGTCGTCTGTTTACAACAGAAATGTAAAAATATATATTGCGTATGCATGAATGGTACAGTATAATTTTTGAACATTCCGTACCTATGGTAGTGGGTGACAGTATTTTTCCGACAGTTAAGTTTTTTTGACAGTACATATATGACACGGTGGCCTATGGAAGATTAACATTGTAAATGAAATTTAGGTATAATAATGTCTGTTTTTATTTATTATACTTCGTTTGTGTCTGTTTTTATTGGTTCTACTATGTTGGTAGGGTCTACTTTGATTAATTCCACTTTCTATTGATTCTGCTATGATACTAGTAGTATCTACTTTTATCTACTATGTTGGCTAATTTTGTTAAATTATCCTCTGGTTTTTATTGGCCTACTGTAGTAGTATCTTCTTTTATTACATAAATAGAATTATTTGAGTTTTTGATTGGTCTAAAAACTATTTTCAAGTCATGTTAAATTGCCAACTACTAAAATCTAATTAAGGTAAGCTTTCACATTTTTATTCCAAAATAGACTACAAGAGGTCAAGCAGAATCCAATATTAACCAGTTTTACTCTAAAAACAGATTGAAAGTACAATTATTCAGTAGCCATCAGAAATAGCTGTCTCAATCTCAATCATCAAATCAATGTATCTGATTCATTTACATAAAACCTAGTAGCTCTGTGAATAATATATTTACTCACATTCTGATATCCCAATAGCGACCTATATCAAAGTCAATAATTGTATATTCTCTTATAATTGCACTGTTTAATCATGTTCATGAACAGTTGTGTAATTTGCTATATCACACTGGAAAATGCGATACGAAAAAAAGATAACAAAAATAGACTCATCTGATTGTGTATCACTTTTAAGCTATTCTGATTTGTTGTGTTGGGGTTGCTATGAAGTTGCAAGTATTTCACTCCTTTTGCAAGGAAAATTCCAGCACAAGCAGGTACCTTTGGTGTACTTGAGAAATAATCCATACAGAATCATAAGAAAAATACGATTTCATACTTATATCGGTTTTACTATCATATTGTCTGCTTATTTTACTATGATAGTGTCTTTATTGGTTCCATTATGATATTTTCTGCTTTTATTGGTTCTAATTTGAAAATTCTTCTTTTGTTGTCTCTTGTATGATATTATGTGTGGGGTTTGGTTCTACTATGATAATGCTTGGATTTGTTGATTAATTCGACATTGTCTGCTTTTTTTATACCCTCGCTCCCCATATGAGATAGGGGTATATTGTTTTCTGTCTGTTAGTGTGTTAGTATTAAAGGTCCATCAACATTTTCCATCACATTTTTCTCAGCAATGGTAAGTGATACAATACTGAATTCTTGTCAGTAGCTTTGTATGATCATTCCATATTGTGAGATTTATTTTCGTCCTTTCTGACTCCTACTTCCTGTTTACTGACTTGGTTCATTTTTATCACATTTTGCTCTGCAATGATAATGATACAATACCTTAATTTTGTGAATAACTTTGTAGTATCATGCAATTTTGTGGGATTTATTATACCCCCTCTCTCCCCATAGAGAAGATGTGGTATAATGTTTTCAGTGTAAGTGTGTGTGTGAGGGTGTGTGTGTGTGTATGTATAAAGTTATAGAGGGTGTCATCAGGGAGCATTAGATTACAACAAAAATTGCAAGTTGCTTTCATTAGTTATTTCTGCACAACAGATTTGATGTGGAGATATTTTTTTTCTCCTGTCCATCCATCTGTCCCAACAGAATTGGTATGTATAAAGCACTACAAATGTAGTTGTACATAATGATTTTTGTATCTGGTAAAATTTGTTGAAATTGGAACCCTTTGAACTTAGAAATTTGAAATTTCACATTACATACCACCAAACCAGTTGCCAGTGCAACTTCTCTGAAGCTGCTGAACAGAACTTTGTTAAACTTTGTATGGATTGAAAGCACAATATGTAGTTGTGCATATTATAACAATTTTTTAATCTGGAGAATTGTGTGGGAGTTATCCCCCTTTGAACTTAGAAATTTATGTATAGAGTATAATGAATTTGTCACCTTGGTAATTTTGATAACATTTTTAGAAATTTCAAATCAATTACAACAAAGTTGACACATTCTCTTTTTTTATATAGACATACTTCCTTTGTTTTTATACATTGGTTTGTACAATTTCGGGGTACAGAAGGTGACATTAGTTTTTTCTAATTCTACTATGAATCCCAAACACTATACCCAAACAACATGCAGTCTCTTATATCGTCAGTCCCAAACCCCATACCCTAACAGTGTGCAGTCTGTTGTTTTGTCATTTCCAAACCCCATACCCTAACAGCATGCAGTCTCTTGTTTTGTCAATCCACACCCTATATTCTAACAACTAGCAGTCTCATTTTTTGTCAATCCACACCCTATTCAAACAACATGCAGTATCTTCTTTTGACAATCCCAAACCCTATACCCTAACAACAGGCAGTCTGTTGTTTTGTAAATCCCAAACACTAAACCCTGATAGCATGCAGTCTTTTGTTTCACAATCCCAAACACTATACCTTTGCAGTCTCTTGTTTTGTGAATCCCAAAACTCATATTTCTGAAGATTTAGGATTTGGGATTATTCTGTTTTTCTTTGCCTGATATTCAGTTGCATTAGGTTTAAAGGTTTAAAATTTCCATTAATTTAACAGATTGTGTTACCATCCAACAAATTGATAAAAACTGCATATTTTTCTTTATAGATATAAATTAATGGACATTCAAAATCTCATGCTATTTGCGCATTCACTCCTTAAATTAGCTATAATTCAAAATCTATCTGCTTTTCAAGTTAGAACTATTTTGAGAATAATCTATTAAATAAGATCATAATTCTTGTTTGTAGGAATTTTGAAACCAATACCGTAAAACCTATTACACATTCACTTTACATACTCCAATGCAGACATTTCCCTCAGAACCAGTTAATATATTGCCTTATTTAGTTTCCTTCCTTCATTTGAAAAATTGAGCAGTTTTCATCCAATTTGTGAAATGAGCTAAAAAACCCAAGTAGGATAACTTGAATCAATCTATATTATAAGCCTAACAAATGTCACTTGTAATTAAACCCTGGGATATTATTTGTCAAAAAGTTTCATTTCATCAGGAAAAAGGAAGAAGTAAATTGCTGTAGAAACTCGACTTTTGGTTTGTTATGTTAGGTAATGAGGCTCTTGTCATTTTATTATGTATAATTTTCTCAATCTTAAAAATTTTCTGTAAATGTATTTTTATGAATTATCTTGTGGGTTGATTCAGATTGAAACAATCTTTCAGTTGTCAAGAGGGAATGAACAAGATTTTACATCAAATATAATCTAGAATTTGTTAAATACAGGTACAGGAGAATATGTACATTCCCAAAAGATATCTCTCTACAAATACTTTTTACCTAAAATTATTTTATCTTTTCATCTATAGATGTCACTGGTTGTGTTATTTGATGGCACTTTACTTTTTATTCATAAGATTGTTTTCTATTAAAAAAAAAAGATATTTTAGCAGGGTCATGTGAGTTATTGCCATCACTTGGCGTCAGTCCTCTTCGTCTTAGTCGTCGTTAACTTTTCTTTAAAAACTTCTCCTCCAAAACCACGGAAGGGATTACTTTGACGCTTTGCACACATCATCAGTAGAATGTCCTCTACCAAGTTTGCACAAATCTTGACCTCAGACAAACCAACATGGCCGGCATGGCTAAAAATAGAACAGGGGGGTCAAAATACAGATTTGGCTTATAGTTCAAAAAGTATAACAGATACAGGAAAACTGAAGAGACTTTTCATCTTCAGCATCAAAGCTCTACAAAATACTTCATTGGGTCAAGTTGTATGATGACTCCTTGTAGGAGTTATTGCTCTTTAATTGTCGAAATTGATCATTTTTGCCTCAAAATCTTGAAAATTATTAGAACTAGATAAAAAGTTAGCATTGCTTAATTGTTCTGCTCTATAATAACTACAAAAATAGCTTTAGAGTCAAAATTGTATGATTAACCGTTTAAGAGTTATTCTTCTTACTTCATCGGCATTAAAAGCTTTACGAAACACTCCATTTGGTCAAAGTTGTATGTTGACTCCTTATAGGAGTTATTGCCCTTTAATTGTCGAAATTTGATTATTTATGACATTTTTGCCTCAAAATCTTGAAAATTATTAGAACTAGAGAAAAAGTTAGCATTGCTTAACATTCAAAGTCAGTTAAAGTGCGCCAATTACAAATATTGTGGTCACAGACGTTTTTTAATGACTAATAGTATAATTGTTATGGGAATTTGACTTCAATTTAACTCGTAGGTAATTACGTTTTGAAAAAATTAACAATAATGTTCTGTTTGACTCATTAATTGGTCAACACTGACTAATTTTGAAGCCTACATAGTAAAAACCATTATGTCACAAATTTGCAGTACTAAATTTATTTACAAAGAAAGAAAATTTATAGCGAAATAAATAAGTGAAATATGTTTTCTATGATAGAGAATTGTCAGAATTTGGATAAAAACACTCTGTTTTTATGTCAGTATATTTGGAAATAAAAAAAAACAACACAGTATTTGTGTCCCATAAAATGCTGTGAATTACGTTACAATTTCATGATAGTCGTATTGCAAACAAATTTGATTAATACAGTAATGATTCGTGAACGAATATGTACAAAAATGCTTCAAAATATTTATAAATCATGATTAAAAGGTGTATGAATAATTTTGGCCTAAAAACTAGTCTTTGATTTCAATTTTTAATTTTTTGCATTTAATTGTGAATTACGTTACGGTACCTTCCTCATAATAGGTATATGCTATAAGCGTCAAACACTGTGAGTAATAAACACACTGATGTTAACCGTAATTGCCATATAAACATTGTTTTTAGCTGTTAAAACATTTCTCATCTATTTGCCAATGCTTATGTCCGTAAATTACGTTGCAGTGAATTACGTTACGGTATATTCAGTAAACATGCTTTAAAACTTATTTCCTAGGAACAAATTACCTGGAAACATTATTTTTTGACACCGCCTAAAATAAGGGCGTTTATTGAAAACTAAGTTGCCAAGCGGGAGACATTTGAAACATTTTCTTGTGTAAACATTACCATCACTCGTAAGGACACATTTATTTAACAAGAACACATATTATATAGCATTAATTGTCAGCGAAAATTATTATTAAACGACACAATATATAATATACTGCAGAACTGTGAATATGGAATATTGATTCCATTTGTATTTACGTCACGTGAGGGCACAAAGTTTAGTGTAACGTAATTTACGTTTTGTAACGTAAATCACATGCACATTTATTTTAAAGTTTGTTTCCAAAAAATGGTAAAAGTTGATAAAATGATGTGAAAAAAATGTTTAAACACTAACCGAAGATAGGCATACAATTTAGAAGGAGTTAGGCATTTGGAAACGTTGACATTTCCTTATCGATACTACCAAACACCAGTTGGATATATCATTTTGTTTTAAAATGGTACTTTCATTTTAAATTTTATCTTGCTATAATTGAAAGCATTTGCAAAAATAAGTATAAATTATAATACAACACCATGACAATAAATAGTTTAGAAAATCATGTAGTAAAGATCTATCACTCTTACTTTCTTGTGTAACGTAATTCACTTTTGTGTAAAACGACAATTGTCAATACAACAGTACTGAATACACAACCATTTGTTCCAAAACATTTAATGGTGTGAAATGATCATAGCCCATTGTTTATCTTTAATCAAACCGTTGTGAACAGCACAATTTCATTTGTGTAACTGGGAATTTTTTTAATATTTCTTCGCATTGGGAATTTAATGTGACATTTTAAAATATTTTATGTTTTATGTGTTAATATCGTTGCAAAGATATTGCAAATCATTGTACCAAAAAAAATAATCATAACCCAAAAGCTCTTTTTCTATAATGGTTCCAACTTAAACATAAGATAACAAGATTGTATATATTTTATGGACTTCTGTGAATTACGTTACACATGGTACTACTACTGTAAAGTGTAATAAATATCTGTTTGATAAAATTTCAAGTCTTTTAAATTTGTTACGTATTATCTTTAATGGTTAACAAACGAACATATTTATTTAAATGGTCTTTAGACTTTGAAAATAAAAGAGTATCAACATTGAAAAATAGACACTTTTTCTTTAAAGCGTCTATTTTCCTTTTTATTGTTCAAGTATCAAGGAGTTGACTGATATCTTTTAAAGTTGGTTAATGTTGGGTTTCTTAAATGTTTTATTTGGTAAATCAATCATATATCTATCATATAAATGTGTTTTATATGCAATTGTGGTTCTTTTTACGATAAAATATGTTTGATATAGTTACAGTAGACAGAAGTAACGTAATTCACCATCCAAAATACCACCACATGTATATTCATGTTTTTCTTGATGTGAACTTGTTTTTCAAGAGCTACCTTTTTTGTTTTCTAATTGTTCAAATATAGTTCTTACAAAATAAATACATTTGTCTTGTTTTCAAAGCCGAAAATCTTCAGCCGTTTTTCATGTGCAAATGGCGCACTTTAACTGACTTTAGACCTTAATCGTTCTGCTATGTGAGGGCTACAAAAATGACTTCAGGGTCAAGATTGTCTGATGAACCGTTTAGGAATTATTCTTCTTGAACATTTTTAAAATCAATTTTAATTGATTTTTAAAAATCTTCTCCTATTTAACCAATGAAAGGACTGCTTTGAAACATTGCACACATCAACTTTAGGATGTCCTCTATCAAAATTGTGCAAATCATGACAGCTGACCACCTACATAGCTACGTTGGCTTAAAATAGAAAAGGGGGTCAAGAGAGTTTTCCGCTGATAGTTTAAAAAGTATAACAGGTACAGCAAATTTGAAGTGAACCTCCCTTCTCCCTCTAAGCATCAAAAGCCCCTCCTTATAGGAGTTATTTCCGTTGAAAGGTCAAAATTAATTACTTTTTGCTGGATAAAAAAGGATTGTTTGGTTTCAGGCTCAGGTGAGCGATACAGGCTCCTGGGAGCCTCTAGTTTTATTTTGAGACATAAAATATTTTACAATCTGTTTTAGAGAGAGAAACCTAACTGTAGGAAATTGCCTCAACAATACCCAGTATCACTTGAATTCCAAATTAAAATATTTATATAATATGCCTAATATGCCTAAATGTAAGCATCTCGTGTTTCATGATTCATGATGTTACTTCCGAGCTCCCTAACATTGCCTCTATGTCTTTCTCTAGTGTTTAGGTGACTGTCCTGTCACTGAAATGATTGTCAATTTCAGATATTGCAAAAAATTTGTCTGACATTTTTATTGTTGTTTAGAAAATAAACATGCTTTTTTAAGTCTACTTTAAAATAAATGGGGCTGGTCTTCACTATTTTCTACAGATAGCTCAGCTACCATCTAAAATTTGTTCATATGGTTCTTTTGACTTTGTTTTCACACACAGGTAACCATATAGCTCCTATCTGCGATGCTTTATTGGTATTAAACATTTTGATCAACTGTGAGACTGTGCTTGTTTGAAAGTCAGTAACAGTATAGTCAGAAGTTTATACCTTACCAATGTGACAAGTCAAACCATTATGTGATGGTTTGGAAGTTGGTGCAGTCAGAAGTTTATATCTTACCAATGTGACAAGCCAAACCATTATGTGATCGTTTGGAAGTTGGTGCAGTCAGAAGTTTATACCTTAAAAATGTGACAAGCCAAACCATGCTGTGATCGTTTGGAAGTTGGTGCAGTCAGAAGTTTATTCCTTACCAATGTGACAAGCCAAACCTTGATGCCATCATTTGGAAATTCAGTGCAGTCAGAAGTTTATACCTTACCACTGTGACACTGATGTGACAAGCCGAACCATGATGTGCAATAAATCATGACAGTAATTGTTATTGCAACTAAACCACTTTTACTTATAAGCTACATGTAGTGATGTCTGTGACAAGTTAGCTATAAACAAAAAATTCTTTTGTTAAAAGCCTGTACATTGAACACAGTGTTCCAAGTATAAACCCTCTGTAGATGTCTTGATTAAAGAGTTTGATTGCTTCTTTCTATAATGTTTGATATTGTTCTGAAAATAAAGGGTGTGTCCCACTCTATATAGTTTTTAAAATGGCTTAGAAAGAACATTTTTATTAGTTTTTTGTGTTTTTTATTTTTTTTATTTTGTTAGTTAGGATATTGATATTAATTACTTTCTAGATACCAATTAATTTACATGAAATTCTAATAAGGACTTGTGTATGCTGATTTCAAAATGCTAATAGTTACCAAACATTTAAAGACAAGTTTCAAAATGACTGAGACAAAGGTTATGATATAAACATACAAATACTTAGAGATCACTTTCTGTTGGCTGGTTTGTGATTGACAGCTGCATTGTATAGACCAGACTCTGTGCAGAATTACAAAGACGACTGAACAACTAAAACCCATACCAATTAGATCCAGGAGAATACCATACAGTTGTGTGACAGCCAACATACTTTTCAAGACAAACAAGATATTCTCTAAGTTAATAAAAGCTTTCGCCTTGAAATCTGTGAAACCAGTTCCATAGTAATAGTTTCAGCAATTTCAGACAATAACCAACTTTGATTTGTATAAATAAGTATATTATAGATGCCCGGGAGACGTTTTTCTTAATGCAAAGAAATGTATATTAAATTAGGACAAAGCCAGTCTTGTCTGACACATACTAACTACTAGTTAATTGGATTGTCCAATGTCACAAGTCGCTGGAGCATCCTTTCTGTAGATTTATGTAAGGAAATTTGATTTCCCTGTTGTCATGAGTTTCTCAATTATGCACAAGTACAAATGCAAGAAGAATAAACCTGACAAAACTGGACAGACAGGTATTACTGTATGTCAGACTGACCTTATTTCAATGAATTATTCTCAGATTAATTCCGCTTATTAAAGAGTTAACATCATGATTTCAATTGTTTTATTTTAATCTTTAAAAGATATTTTTCAATGTTATTTCAACCAAAAATTACTGCAGACAGAACAATTTTAATTGTGTATGAAAATTCTGAATGTAGTAGTTACGAAGTTGACTAGAAGAGAGTTAAATTCCTGCCAAGTGGAAGCAACTGGTGTGATTAATTAAAACAAGCGATAAGTGTTATATTATTTATATAATTTTTATATGTTGAAAGAAAAATATCTCACGATTGTTTTCGGATTATGCTTTAAAGATTTCTAAACAGCAGCTAGTATATTTTAAATGTACATAATCCTGTCATTGGATAGACTTTGTGTGTGTGAGAGAGAGTGATAGCGTACAGTTTTTAGGTATTTTCTAACAAAAATTAAAAAATATTGTCTTTTCAAATGTAGTTTGTGGGTATAACTAATTGTTTCTCAGGTTCTTGGTATAACCTGGTACAGCAGAAAGTTATACCTTAGGATACCTTAGGATCTTCAGTGGACGCTGGCTGCATTACAGCCACTATGCCCACATCTTCATTCCTCATGTTCGAGGCTAATTTTTCGTTGGGACTTCTGGTTATTTTTGTGATGTACATGTTCAAATTATATTTACATTCCTGGCTTTCCCAATGTTTGTCGAGCATGCTTTCAAACTCCATTTCATTTTTTATATTAATTACATGTTCTGGTAGATTGTTCTAGATTTTTACGACTCTCTGGTTGAAACTATGTTTCCTAGTGTTGGTTTTACATAGTTCTTTTTTAATTTTCTTGCTATGACCTCTGGTTGTTAAAAGTTATGTGGCTGATCCCTGCATTGTCAACAATCTTGGTTACAGGGTCTAAGGATGGATCTGATGTTTTACACATTGTCACAAATTATGGTTTCTCTACTGTGACCAGAACAAAAATCCAGACTTCTGATGTGTCTTAAATTGACTACTGGGACCTGGTGGCAGAGTGGTTAAGGTAGTTCGTCTACCATTGATCATGTGGTCTGTCAACACTAAGACTGTGGGTTCGAGTCTCACTGTGGGTATAGTGTACTGAACTCCAATCTCAGTTGACAAGGATTGCCAGTTTTCCTACCAAAGGTCGGGGTTTTCTCTGGGTACTCTGGCTTCCTCCCCAATAAAAACTGGACACCATGATATAGCTAAAAAATTGCTGAAAGTGGCATTAAACAACATTCAAACAAACAATAAATCGACTCTGAGGATGTAACCTTAAAAGCTAATAAAAAGGAGAATTACCATCCTCACAAGGACACATGTGGACACAGAAACCCTGACTTGTGAGGATGGAGATATACAGGTCAAAAAGATTTGTAATACCTACTTCGGTTTGTAAACAGTATTTATCATACAGCAATTGCTTAAGAAGGAAATTTAATTGGATAACAAGACTTTCATATTGCAAAAATGTGTTCATGTTACTTTAATAATATAGTATTTTTTAAGTGTGGCATCTATAGTAGCTCTTGACAAACACAAACATGGAATCTTATCATTTTAGTATTGGGGATGATGTAATCTGTGTTAAATATTTTGAATAATTGAAACCAGTTGCATAATATAAGTAAAACATATAAATATTGTCAACACAAGTGTAATCCTACCCTAATTATTGTCCCTAACGAGAAATTAAGCCCTGGAAGATTACACCAATTACTATACATTTGATGGGAAAATCATACTGGAAAAATACTTTCTTTGTTTTGTGAGCAAACAGTTGATTGATGTATGTAGGAGAGGTTTCAGCACTCAAAAGCCAAAATAAAGTAAAAACTTTAAAAATATATCACTGCTATATACCCAAGGTGTTGATGTTTTTATAATGATGTTTTTTGCCATGTGTTCAGGAATCCATTTGTCTTTGTAGATTAAAAGACATTGTAAGATTAGATTTAATCTGTGAACTGAACCATTTCTGAAATATTGACTGTTTCCTTGAACGTCCATCATAAATCTGCAGGTTAAGTTTTTACAGCTTCCTTTGTCAAAATGTTTTGTTTGAAACTTAACTTTTTCTTATGAATAATAAGACTAGGAAGAATGCTGACGAATAAAAGTTTGTTATTGTACCTAGAATAATTTTTTACTCTATTTTTAGGGTTTAGACAAATATAAGGATAGAACTTGGTGGCCGAGTTAGTAATCTATTATTGATCATGTTCCTGTCAACACTGAGGGTGATGGTTCAAGTCTAACTGCAGACAGAGTGTGCTGGACTCCAAACTTAATTGCCAAGGATTTCTTTTTCTTTTTTTCAACTTTTCTAACACAAGGTCATGGTTTTTAACCTGGTTTTCTGACTTCCTCACCCAATGAAAACTGGACGCCATGATATCGCTGAAGAAATGCTGAACGTGGCATTAAATCCTATTCTAAACAAAAAAACAAAAAATATGTTAGTTGTTTCTGCGTAAGTCACTTCAACCTGTTCAACCTCACCATAAATTGTTTTTTTGTGACAGTACCAATCCAGTTGTCATATCAGATTCAACCCTGCCATATATTGTTTTATGTGACAGTACCAATCCAAAATGTCAAAATATATACCTAAAATAAAACTATAAAAATGTTTGCACATTTTATAATATTGTCTAAGGGAGTTAAAAATATAAAATATATTTGATGACACTAATTTGAAATTCATTCAAATTCATTTCCAAATAAAAAGAAAAGTCAATATTAAGCAGAAATAACACAAAACCTTTACTCAGATAGTCCGAAGAGAACGTAACTTGTGGCAGATATGAATTTTCATTGATGTTTATGAACCAAAATGTACCTAATAATAAATATTTTATATTATATTTTATGGTAATTTAGCTTTATTATTTTAATTTGAAGGGTATGACTCCAAGTTATTGTCAGATGATGTCCTTGTGGAAGTCTGTTTTTGACTTTTTGTTATGTATTGTTTTGCATTATAGATCTCTTACATAATATTTTCTGCTTCATTTACAATGGAAATTTTTGCTGCTTATATTTCCCTTCTGCAGTACATGTCTAGACACACAAAAAAACTGATTAAATGGTCCAAATCTTACTGTATAGAGAATATATATAACTTGGTGTTATTAATGAGGATATTAATGAAAAAAATGTGTAGAATGTTGCTGGGTTTTGTATAAACAATAGAGATCTGAAAACTTAATCATCTGTTTGGGAGGAAGTCATAACTTACTAGTTATTTATAATGACCAAGACAGAGGTATGTCCAGAATAACAAAACAATCTGAGATACCCCACAGGCTGCAGTGCATCTGTGCATAAACTGGAACCATTTCAAAGATATCAGTTCGGTGGTGGGACAGTTGTTTGTTTGGTTTGCAAGTATGTTTAAATTTCTGTATAAGCAATATTTTTAGTTAATTATGACATGGATTGTGCATTTAGTAGAAACCAATTTATCGAATGTTGGCTGATTTTTGTTGAGATACCAATGAGTTGAACAAGAGTTATAAATTAATTAGAACAGTACATGCAATAATTAGTAATTACATGCATTTTTCCCATGTTAAACAGCTGAGATAGTTTGATGATAAATTTACCAAATCTGTTTCCAAGAATTTTGTAATGATTTGGAATATCATAATTCAAACTGTTTACTTAATTATGATTTATGCCATAGAGATGTGATTTACTACAGGCAGTGTATATCTGGATACAATCCATGTTTGTTGAATTATTTAGTTGTAGTCTGTATGTCTTTAAGAGATGTTGACAGCAGAATTCCCTGAGATACTGTGAGTTATAATATAAGTATACTTATCATAACCAGCCTTTATTTGTATTTGTAAGACTTGAAGACTTGCAGATTTGGAAAGTGAAATAAATTCTGGATCAAGACTTTACGGATCAACAGTGTGGATTTTTAAATGTAGAAAGGTAAGACAATTATTTATATTTTTTTTTACAAATTACTGTTAGTTACAGTTTGTCAAAATTTGGTAATTTTTGCGTGTCAGGTGTCAGACTCTGTAGTTTGACAGATGGTTCCAAATATCATTTGATTTCTTGTCAGTAATAAAATTGTTGTATTCCAATATTTATGTCCAACAAGTCAACTTCGATAGATTTAAGTACTGCTAGTACAGAATTATATAATTGGTTAAGTATTCCATATAACTGAGGTTTTAATCAAAATAATCTCTTTAATCAGAGTTTGGGAAAAGTTATTCCATATTTTAAGTCCGGTTGTTTTTTTTTGTTGATTACTTAAGCTTTGGTTTACACAGTACGTTATTACTCAGGACATAAGTATATAGTATTTTTACTATGTATACTGTGTCCCTTATTACAGTTTTATACATGGAATCTTCTGTCACTTTTGGCTGATTTTACCTCACTCTTGACAGTTTTTTTCCTTAGGGTCATCCATAGCTTTTGTCTATTCAGTAACCTTGGGCCTTAGTATAAGTTATTTTTTACTCTGAGTGCTCCTCTGTTACAGGTTTCACCTGTCTGTCTAGACTTGCCATGAGTCCACTGTCTCACTATTGAACTTTTTTTTGACTCTGGGTCATTCCTCCATGTTGACAGGTATTTTTTCATATCAAAGTTTAATTTAAAACTGTTGGTTTGTTTTAACCTTCTGTGTACATGCCTGTTACAACATGTTTTGTAGTAGAAGTATAAATATCTCAACATTTAAAAAACTTGATTGTTTTATGCAGTGAGGTGAGAAGATTGTTGATTATAGGCAGTAGGTAGAAAATAGACTGTGTATTGATCTGGTAAATGTTATAAGTTGCAGAAAAGGATGTGGATGGATGGAAGCCAAACTAGCTTGTTATTGGAAAATATTGACAATTTCTGATACCTGTTGTTTTTAAGAAAATTTCAATTTAATTCTTTCTCATTTCTTAAATGTCATTTTCCAGTCTTATAGCAAATTTATTTTAAGCTGAATGCTTTAAAGAATTGTGACATTGGTACATTTTAAATACATTTAGCTGAAATCATTTAATGATGCATGCTTTTATTTGCCTGTGGACATGTGTAGGTTTGGTATTTTTAAACTTGAAAAAACCCTAATACTAATAATACTTAGCAATAATAACCTGAAAGGAAATGATATGGGTGGCCTGAACTGGTTCAAATATTCCAGTTGGAATTGATTCCATTGGTAAATGGAATTGAACACCAATTTCTACCTACTATTTATCCTTTTATACGACAATTTTTTATTGTTGTATAATAAGTGTTAATACTAGGGACAAATACCAGGTCTTTAACTGGTTAACTTTCCATTGAGTAATTTGAGTAGTTTTGCTGAATGAAAATATTTCTGAGAGTTTAGAGGAGTGGAATTGCTACATACATTTGATGGTCATCATCATTAATAGATGTTATTTGGTATTTGTCGCACTGATGGTGAATGATAAATTTTTGGTAACCAACTGTTCTCCATGTTTTACTTTGATTTTGACCATGACTTACATGATGCTTAGGGAAGTAAGATATGCTTACCAATTTCCTAAATATTTAAAATAACCAGATTGTTTTGGATAGTTATTTGTAATATTTTTCATGTCTTGGTGAGTTATCTATTCACTATAGCTTTGTTAATGGTAATTAAGGCTCAGTATCTTTTTATTTACTTTGTGATAGCATAAGTTGACACCTGCTGTAAATACTGATCATTGCATGTTGATGAGAGGTTTTACTTATCCCCTCAGTCCGCTTTATTTTTAACTGAACAAAGTTTACTCAACAGCTGGCAGACATTTCTCATTTTTCAAGTATATGTAACAAGAAATGTCCTCATTGTCTAAGGAGTTTAAGTGTATTATATATTGAAAAAGTTCATTAAGGAAATGAAACAATATATTGAAGATGTCTGGAGACCAATGTTGAAGTGGACAGTGAAGTGGATGTTTTCCATTCCAAGTAATTGTATTATTCCGCATCAGAGATGTAATATTTAAGGTTTGGTTTATATATATATAATTTACTCTCATCTAAAATCTTAATGATTTTATCCAGAAATTTCCAAGTCAAAGTACTTCCTAAGTTGTAATAAAATTACTCAAAATGATATGTCCAATTACCGAAAAGCTTGATGTTATAATGACACTAACGGAGCAGGAAATTAGATAATTAAATAGACTCCAGCAGGGACACAGAAAGTACAACTGTAAACATTTGAATGAAGTGCCAAATTGCACCAGCACAATCTGTTAACCTCTCAACTTCTAATAAGCTTCTAAGTTGATGTATTGAGACAGCATATGTTTTGAATACTGTATCTTGTGAAGAATAAGTGTTTATTTTCACAGTAGGAACTTGAATGTCTCGGTTCTGAGTTATGAGGTAAGCTTTTTTTCCTGTTCTTTAAAGTAGAGGGTTTAAAACATGGTGATTTTAATTGGTTAAAGCTATAAAAACAATGTTAATGTTTGCCCTCTTTCTTTGATAAAATTAGGTACTTGTCATTCATATGGGTAAGTGGGTTCAATTCAGGACAAGAGTTTGTTTTAATACTATAAAATATACAACAGTATCTGTAGATTGATACACATATCTCTGTCATTCAGGGTGCTCTGTACCATTTACTCATTACAGCCATGCAGTTATTTATATAAAATATTGAACCTTGAAGCAGTAACCACGAAATTTTATAGCACTGCTGTCAATTAAATGGTAATCATAATAACTGAAGAGGGCACTTTATATCAATTATTTTGCACAGTTTTTGCCAAAATAATTAAGAAACATGCATAGGTGTTCTAAAATCTGTCAAACCTCAAAGATTTTCATTACTTTGTTTTTGTGTCCCTGCAACTAACAGTTGGGGGCTTATTGTTTTACATCCATCAGTAATTCTGTCTGTTTTCTATACTTTTTTGTAAACATTTGTAGATGTTGAGCTGATTTTGTTATGTGAATCTAAAGGGTACCTTTTTTGTATAATAAACTCCTCCTACAGTTTTAAACCCATATCTCTGAAACTTCCCACAAAGATTGCACATTTACTGAAGTTGTGCACCTGCTATTATGAAATTGTTCCAGGATTTCTTTCCTAATTTTCCAGACATGGGAACAAAAGACAGTACCTATTTTGTGTAATCATCTCCTCCTACAGTTTTCAACCCAGATCTCTGAAACTTCACAGAAAGATTGAGCATGTATTTAAAGTTGTGCACCTGATATTATGGAATTAATCCAGGATTTTTTTCCTAATTGTCCAGATATCCTCCTACATTTTTTACACAGACCTAAAACTTTCTTCCAACAAATTGTAAACCATTCCCTATTTATAAAGGCACTTGGATTTGCAACCCGGCCATTTCAGACTTTTAGGATTTTTCAAGAAATATATTACAGGCCTTGGAATTTAGAAATGTCATCAAATAATTTTCTGGTTTTTTTTTAAATCTTGGTAGATATTAAGCTGCTTTATGGTATACAAGTCTTAAGTGATAGTTACAGACCAAGTTTACAGTTTGCTTCACTGTGCAGATTTTTTACTAAAATTATGGACCTTAGACTTTTCATCAAAATAAGAGTTACAATTGTACATTTGGGCAAAAGCTTTCTGCTGCAATTTAAAAAATACCAAGGTAGGCATTAGTTTCTAGGACACACATTTTAGTTGTTCCCATTTGACACCTCCTTAGATAACTGGGAACAGTAGAAGCAGGAATACAGTAGCATTGAATGACCTTATGGGACCTCTAAACACATGTGGAGTCATCATTTGCATCTCCCAGACAAAATAAACATTTCCAAGATTGTGCGTCTTTACTGTAAAGTGAAATGCATCTTTGTCAAAGTGTAGTGTGGGGCATCATACACACAATATCACTTTCAGGGTAGTGTTATTTTATATAATACAGCTGTGTCATATTAGTGCCGGAGCATTACTTTTTCTAGTTTTTAAATTAGTTTGTGTTATCTATTCAGTCTCTTGACAATAGAAAGGGACTGTACATGTATTGGTTTTTAATTTTTATACACTTTTGACAGTTTATCTTTATTGATACTTCTTTGGCTGCATCATAACAGCAGGGAACCAGTCAGATCATTGACAAATTACTGCATGTGAAAAACCTACAAGACTGACAAATATAAATTTTAGATGTGTTACAAGTTTCTTTTGTAAAAAAAATATGTTTTTCCTTTCTTAATATATTCTTGGGTGGTAGAGGCTCATCAATTTTCCTGATATGTGTTCAATAAAACACCCAACTATTAACTGGGAACAGTAGAAGCAGGAATACAGTAGCATTGAATGACCTTATGGGACCTCTAACTGTCAGGTTGTGTTTATGTTTGCACATACAGGGATATCTTAATTACTGTATAAACTATACCTCCCATGGGGAAAGATATCAGGGGGGGCACACGTCAAGGGTCAAAGGTTACAGATTATTAGACAATAAACTTATCACATAGTGATACATTGATGTATATTGCTATAATAAAAATCTAAAATATAGATAAAGACACTAGCATTATTTGTAATATAAAGATATTAATATTGATTGTGTCTGATACATAGCTAATAAATTGCATTTAAAGAGGAGTGGACTGAACAGAGAATTTTATATAAAAAATAAATTAACTCTTTAAAGTAACTAAAGGAAGTAATTACTGATCTAAAGCTTCTGTTTCACAAATTATTCATTTCTAGGTATAGAAATCTGATTATGATTATTTTTAGAGCCTTGTATTGTTGTAAAACTTAACATGATTATTTTACTCAATTCTGAATCTCATTAAGCATTTTTTAATGAAAATGTCTAGTAAACACATGTATGTGTACTATTGAGTTATTCCTTTTTTTTTAAATTTTTAAGTCTTAAATTTTCACAAATGGTAACAGCTATTATATAGAAATAAATAGCTTCCATGAAGTGAAATGAAATTGATTTTGATACAAGGCTGACTATGAACAGTTTACCTTTTCCAGAACACTTTTTAATTAAGTCAAGTTACATATTGTCTCCTGGGATTTGACCAAGTGAAATTAATGAACAAAATGTTATTTTGACTAGCTATCCTTCGATTTGAAAAGTAAATGAAAACATGAATATATATACGTAGGGAAAACTCTACTTGGAAATATTACTACACAGTGAAAATGTGGAGAAAAATTGGTAAAATGCAGAAAGAATTAAATACACCCACAAGTACACATAAGTAGACTTATTGACACCACAGCAGTAGTTCCTTTACCGGTATGTGACTTTTGTTTGGTTTTCTTTCATTTCAATGTTAAAAGCATTGTTCTAAATAAATATTAGGTATTTTTCATAACATGGAAAACAGTAATTTAGTTCACTTTTATTGATGTATATTGTATAAATATTGAAAAGAAAGATAAGCAAAATCGAAACTATTGTTAAAATATCAATTTCTAAAAAAGGAACAAGGATATAGGTTTTTATTATTTTAATTTCACACAACTGTTTGATTGATTGTCATTGGGTTCTGTTTGTTTTCCGCTACTTTCAGCAATTTATCAACAATACCCTGACATCCAGTTGTTAGGATTGTTAACTTGACTTTATCAAAGTTTTCATACTAATTAGTTAATTTGTCTCCCAGACAAGTGGTACTTATGTTAATTGTACTTCATAACAACTTTGTTTTCCATTGTTTCTCTTTGTAGACACGCCCAATTATAATTTACTTTGTTGAAGTTTTATAACCCCTTTGTCACAAATGTTCTTTGTATTTAGTCTAGTTTATGTTTTTGTTACATAAAGGTAAATTAATTTGAGAAAACATTGATTATTTACATCTGCTGAATGAATATTTCAAGGAAAAGTTAAAAAGGTAAAGTAATTACTTGGTGCAGTCTATATACTTGTGCACATCTCTAGAATGTTCTGTTGTAATAGGTGTACTTGTCTTAGGCATTTGCCACCCATGTTTTACTTGATTTTAATGACAGTTCATTTAACTGCAGTACATTCACCACTGCTGGTGTAATAAAAGTCCCAGTTCTAATCCCAGCATTCCCTCCAAAGAAATCCCAAACATTTGTATGAATTATTTTCTTAATTTATTGCTGTTATTTCACAGAATCCTGAATATTTCCAAATTATATGCCAGCATTACTCTAATAGAAGGGGATTAACCTGATAGAACACAACAATCCTATTTCTTTTTGACCCCTGTAACTTGCTGTAATCCCCACAGATTCCTGGAACTAATGGTGTGACTAATTACCCAACATATTCTTACACTTTTCCATGTCCCGAAATCATCATTTTTGTGCCAAAAATGACTTCCAGATGTCCCTAGTGATAAAATGTTTGTCATGGTTACTATTTTCTCACAGTGCTTTGACATATTTTGCAGTTTTGTGTGCATCAGGTGGCTTGCCCATATATTTTGTGAAATCTATGGATCTTTATAATGTTGACTTCAATCAGAACATGTAGATTTTTAGGGTTATTTATTGTGAACAAATGCTACTGCTGAAGATATCACCACATTCTGGCCATAACAAAGAATGTCTGATAAAAGTTCATTACTAAGATCTTGATTAAGATTTCATCTGTGGAAAGATTTTCAATTTTACTTTTGAAAAATATTGGTTCTTTTCCAAGAAACAATGTTGCCCTGAATGACATATTCTTGTTTTAAATATACTGTCTTTCAAAAACAACCAATCTGGTATTAAAAAAGAAACAGGAAAATCACACAGTAAGTAATTAATTGAACAATCTTTATTTTATGGTATTATATATAAAGAAAAAGATGTTTTTTTTAAGTTATCAGTACTAAATTTATAAGCAGTACTAAACTTAAAATTCAAACATTTTTGTCAAAAAATTGTTTAACAGCTGCAACAGTAATATTTATTTATTATACATTTATTTTTATTGAAGGAAATATTTTTATATTCTTTGGAAAAAAATTGAAAGTGCTTACGTTTAATTGGTATAATACACATAGTTGCTATTTTTTAAGGACCCAGGTAGCGCATAACTTGTATTTGATCAAACTTGACAAATTGATAATAGCTGACTAAAAGTACCATAACAGTTTTGTAAGTCTACTTCTATGCCTCTGATATTATCTTCAGTATATAATAACATTTGTTTGTGTATTGACATTTGCACAACAATTGGTTCAAATACATTATATCCATCTGTCCTTACTTTGTTAATTACATTTTGAAGTTTATTTTTAGACATTTGTCATTTCTCACATCCTTTTTCATATCTTTCACACATCTAGATTTTTTTCATGATTAACATGAAGATTTTCAGAGTTTTTGCTTGTTTCAGTTTGATAAAAAATAAACCATAAAAATATGGTTATCAGGTTTGAAGACATGTAAAAAGTATTTTCTGTGAGAAAAATGAGTAACTGTTTGTAGAACTGTATGATATACAAATTCTACTGGGCTGATGTAATGCAGTAATAGGAATAGTGAATTATTATACACAGATTCGTTGTGGAATTACCACATTAATTAATTTATGTTTGGTATAAGAAGAAGTAGATTCTTCTTCTTAAGAACATTAATTTGGTTAATAGTAGGGTGGTACCTTATGGCTAGCCATTTTGAAAATTTTCCAATATACAGTAAATTAATTTGTATGTTTCCTTAGTTATTTGCACATTTGTTCATATTGCTCTAGAATAAAAAGGCAGGAGTGTATATTTCTTGTTGAAGCATACTCTCAGAAAAGCTTAGTATGACAAGGTACTAAAATTGTTCTACATGTACATTTATATGTGTTCTCTTCAATATTAATCAATGATGGCACAGCAGATTGTGATTCAATTTTTTTCTGATTATACATGTATTAAAATTATGAATTCATTTTCATTATAGTACAATCTTGAGCATTTTTGTTTGTGTAATCTTACTGTCTTTCTCAATTTTATAAGGTAAATGGTTTTACCACTGTTAGTCAATTGAAGTATCACAGAAGAAATTAAGCATGTAATATACAAACTTCTGTTTACTATTCATAATATTTCTTGGATCAGCTGTTCTCAATTTCCTCTAAAGATTAGGCAAAGCCAAGAAATTTCATGGTGCTGAAGTAGTTAACTGAACTACTTTAGTTTACATTAAATTTGTTAATCATTATGATTATAGCTTGTTCAGATACTCTGGTCACTAAATCAATGAAGGTCAGAATTAAGGTCTTTATCTGGTTTTTCAAGGTAATTTCTTAAATACAGTATATGGAGTTCATTTGAAAACAAACCAAAGATTACTTCCAAATTTTGTTACGGATGTCCTTTTGATAGCATTAAATGAGTTTGTCATGGCTATTAAAAACATAGTTTTGGCAGGAAAGAGAGTATTCACATCTGTTTCTAGGAGATTGTTTTCCTGTCAAAATAACCATAGCTAGCTTTGTTCGCATTATATCACACCAAAAACATTTTAATTAATGATGTATGTGTTACATTCATCATAATATATATTGCCTGCACTTTACAATCAAAGTGCAAGTGAAAAATTCTATTTTAACTAGATTGCTTAAATTCCAAATTTACAAATTGAACTAATGTAAATACAATTGTAAGTAAACCCTCTTTTTTTCCCTAGAACAGAGAGATCCTCCTCTCATAAAACCACCTGACTGTAACCAACTTTTACAGACGTTAGATGTCTTTTTTCCTTATCCGAATTCCAATTTATAAAAAGAATAAGTACTCAATGAACATAAAATTTTTAGTAGACATTCTTTTATTTCCTATAAAAAAGACAACCTCACAGAAAACCACCTGACTTTGCCCAAGTTTCATGGGCAGCACCTCCTGATTATTTCCTTATCCATTATCAGAGATCAGAGCTTATTATTGAGTCTTTGTGACCTTTGATGATTACTGAATATATTTGTATGGCAGTTAATTGTTATTAATGGAAAGATAAAACAAAGGCTAAGTGAATGCTTATACTAATACCTCTCAATGCATGGTAGAACTGAATCTGTGACAGAATTCAATTTATTTTTGCTCTGATTTCTACGATTTAATCAAATTTTGAAATTGAAGCCTACAAATCTTTCTTTCCTTCATTAAGTTTGTTCGATTAAGCATGTGAGATAAAGAGGAGAAGGCTCACTCTGGTGGTTAATATTCTGTCGATGTTAGATACTATATATCAATTATCTACGTCAAACTTGCCGGAAAATGGGAATTGATACACGAACAAGCTTGGTCCTATCGCCTAATGTCAGCCTCATTGTGAAAAATCCATCAAATCTCCATCATTCTGGATATTTCTTTATTCGGTTTATCTTGTTGCCCTCCAACAGCTGGAGGAGAAATCATTGCATGCATTACAATTAAATTAAAGACTATTTTAATCCTGATTTGTCTTATTAAATAAATAGACTTTGTAGCATGGTATTACATAATACAAATTTCTAATTTGTTTTGTGTTAATATTATATAATGATAGTGCTCAACTTTAATTCTACTTTAACTTTCAGTTTTTATAATATATTTAGTTTTGTATTGTTAAACAGAAATGGTTTTGAAGAATCATAAATGTAATTTGATTGTATGTACTAAAGTCTTTTGTTAACATTTAATGATTTCTTGCAACAGAAAATTTATAAATGTAGACAAGGTCAGTTCTTGTGAATGTAGTGTACATTAATTCCTTTTTTTAAAAGTCAGAAGCTGATTTGAAAAAAAAAATGTTAAGCATTGAGACATTCCTAAAGTTTACATTTTCATAGGTTATTTCATGTTTTTATTAAAAAAAAAAGTTGAAGTCAAGGAACGTTGGAACATTAGAATCTTTCATTAATCCAAAAATAAAATTGGCAATTATTTATTTCAACAAAAATGCAGTTAAAAATTAATTTTTAGTCGCTTTTCCACACATTAGACTAAAGTGTAGCTTTAATTGTTATTAATGGAAAAATAAAATATTAGACAAAAGTGTACAATTCAATTGCCTTTCCACACTTTAGACAAAAGTGTACTTTCAATTACCTTTCCACACATTACACAAAAGTGTACTTTTGTACAGAAAAGTAAACAGTACTTTAAAATTCATCTGAGACTACTGGTATTGAAGCTGCCCTACAGATTTTAAAGTAGATTTTAAAAAAAAGCCATATATTGGATGACTGATTTTGTGTCATTGTAGATTGGTCATTTCCTCAAGATTTCAGATATTTTAAAATTTTGGGATCTTACCTTAAGGCTTGGTTTCTAACTTAAGCACCAACTTATAATGCATGTGAAGTCAGTTATATCTTTAAAATAGAAACACAATTTTTTTTATTGGATGCAGAGGATATAAAACAAAAAAAAAACATGACTTTTATAAGGTTTCATTTATTCTCCTTACAGACTTTTCTGTCAAATTAAAGACATGCAGTCTGTGCACCCTGGTTGGTAATCAAATAACGTCTGATTTAACATTATAAATTACACCATGGTAAGATTGATTTTTAAACATTCAGCAGAATTTTAAAAAAGTAGTCATTAATGATGTGCAGGAAATGAAGACAAATTGTGTACATTTGTGTTGTCAGGTTTATCCTTCAGTTCCTCTGAACATTTGAGGTGTTAAATTCTCTCAGTTGTTGATGTCATGGTTGTATAGCTATTTTACAGTTGTTTGTAATATCTGATGATATGTGCACAGTATAGTTTTAATAGAACTATGTATTTTTGAATTCATAATGGTACAAGTCTGTTGGTGTCATCATTGTTTACAGCATGTGTCTGTCAACAGCATTGTTTCCAAGGGGTACATTTTGACTATTTTACTGATTGTTTTTATACTTTACCAACAGGTTCTCAAGGAAAAAATTAAGTACTAGTAAGATGGAAATGAATTGGTCACTAAATGTCTTGTAAAAGAGTTTTCTTTTAATTAACATTTCTACAAATGTACTCCAGTAGGAGATTGCTTTTATCATTCAGAGAAAAGTATAATTAGTTGCACAGTTTTAATGTTTCCAAAAGCAAAAAACCATTCCAAAAATACATCAAAGTACACAAGTGGATAGTATAAGAAATGTTGTTAAAAGGGAGGGGCCAGATCTTTTCTGTTTATGTGTTTTAGGCCTTTTTACAGGTATGTTAACTGTTTTTTTTTAATAAAGCAACTGTTTTTCAACCATAAGCTGTTATCTGTTTTCTTTAAAACTAACATTGTTGTTAACTGTTATAATGAAAATAAAAACCCTGTTTGCTGTTGATAGTATTGCCTTTCGATGGGATTCTGCTGTTATCTGTTTTTTCAATTTTTGAACTCACTTTTTTCTGTTCTCTCATCTAAATTGCTGTTTTCTGTTATCATTATTTTAAATTTATTGTTATCTGTTTTGGGAAAAATGAAAAGAAAAAAAAATTAACCTGTTAATGGACCCCCCTCTAGCCTCCCCCTTTTATTATATGACTGTAAATAACTTAGATTTTCATTGGCTCAAAGGGTATTTTAAGAAATGTTGATAAAAAAGGTGTATATCTCTAATAGCAACAAAATTCAAGGGACTTTTGGCAAGTATAATATCTGTAAAGGTTCTACTGAGAAATAGAAAATTGTTACTGGTGTCTTCTATGTTTAGCATTCTGTGTGTAGAATATGGACTGTTTTACTGTTTCTCCAATTATTAGAATCAAACCATGCATATTTGTTTTTAGTGCAAATCAGATGTGTAAAAATATACACAACACATATAGTCATGTTCTTGCCAAGATATTGCTAAAACATTGCTCAGTTGACAACTGTATACACCAAACTAATTCATTCCAAGTTGTCAAGGATATAGTTTCCTTCTATCTACAGATATCCCATGGTCCTGAGCTATTATAAATATAACACTATTTAAAAGATTATAAATGTTTGTACCTAAATTCACCCAAATAACTTGTGTCATATGTTCTATTTATTTCCTTAAATGACAAAATTAGCAAATTTATCTTTTGTAAGTGACAGAAATTAACCTTTGCCAAAACTGCCTCCATCCCTGTGGTCTGTAATTTTATGTTAATGAGCTGTCATGATTCAAATAATGTGGTCATTTAAAAAAATTTATAATGTGTTTCATTTGTGCTAATTATAGTGATTTTCTTTGAAATTTGATCCACTTATATTGTTTAGGAGTTATTCAACTTTTTGTTCAGTCCAGAAAATTTTCACATTACTTTTATAGATTTTCACCAGACCAAAAATTCATCCTTTTATTCAAAGTAAATGTCATTTATCATGACCACTTTACATTTGCATTCAGTTGTTGTGCCGTTCAGAATGGCCAATAGTGAGAGTTATTTCCCTTTAAATATTTGGTTATTAATTAATTGTTGAGAGCAGATTAACACCACATAAATTACCCCATTAGACTTTTATTTTACCTATTGTCTTTTGTAATAGTGCCAGAAATGTTAATAAAAGCTTTACAGAAATATGAACTTTAGAAAATTATGCTTGGATTCCCCATACTGAAGGTTTTGTGAAATCACTATAGTTTCATACATGTTTTTTGACACTTAAATAAAAGTAAATGTTGTACAAATACATTAGTTTTTAGCTCACCGGACCCAAAGAGTCAGGTGAGCTATTGTCATCACTTTTCATCCCTCGTAGCCATTATCGTCGTCAACATTGTCTGTAAAGTACATTTTAATCTTCTTCTCTGAAACCAATTGAAACCAACTTGGTCAGAATATGCATTAGATGGACCTTTACAAAGTTTGAGTTTTTTATGCCAATTGGAAATTCAAAATGGCCACCACCTCAGAACTGATTTTAAGATAGGACCCAATGGTAGAAAAGTTTTTAAAGGCCTCTTCCCAAAAACTGGTTAAATAATGAGAAACAAAACTTATCACAAGTATTCATTAGATAGTCCTCTATAAAGTTTATGTTTTTTATGCCTACGGGAAATGGCCACCATCACAGGACTTAGTTTAACAAAGGACCCTATCGGAAACATTTTTAAAAGGCTTCTCTGAAACTGCTTAACCAAACAAAATAAAACTCAGTAGCAATATTGCTTACATGATCCTATATAAAGTTTGTGTTTTCTATGCCAATCAAAAATTCAAAATGGCCACCACCGCAGGACTTAGTTTAACACAGAACCTTAGGGGAAAAAGTTTTAAAAGGCTTCTCCTCTGAAACTAGATAACCAATCAAAGCAAAAGTTATTATGAATATTTATGGGATGGTCCACTACATATTTTTTTTATGCCAGTAAGACAGTAAAAATGGCCAACATTACAAGTTCAGTTTAACAGAGAAACTCTATATTCAAATGCCATCTTTACTGAAACCTCAAAGCTGATTCAAGTCATATTGTATGTGAATGTTTATCTGATGGTTCTTAAAAGTTTATGGTTTCTTTTTGTATCAAAAATCAGAAAATCCATGATGGCTGCAATTGAAAGAATTAATTCAAATAGAAATTTACTTGATAATGTTTAAATAGCTATCTGAAACTATTTAACTAGTTTAAACCAAACAGCAAGATTTGGATGGTCTCAACATAGAAAACGTTATTCCTGCCAGTAGAAAATTGAAAATTACAGGATTTAGTGTAACATCAGGGAAATGCCATCTTTGTTGCCTATAAAATCAGTTGAGGGGCCTTGGTGGCCGAGTGGTCAAGGTAGTTTGTCTACTATTGATCACGTGGTCTGTCAACACTGAGATTGCGGGTTCGATACTCACTGCATGCAGGGTGTACTCAACTCCAATCTTAATTGACAAGGATTGCCAGTTTTCCTACCGCAGGTCGGGGGTTTTCTCCGGGTACTCCGGCTTCCTCCCCCAATAATAACTGGACGCCATGATATAGCTGAAAAATTGCTGAAAGTGGCGTTAAACACCATCAAACAAACAAACATATAAAATCAGTTGAGTGATACAGGCTGTTTTGTTTTGATTCCTGGTCAAATTGTTTGTTTGAAATATTTACTGTTGTAGTTCTGAGACACCGGATTTTTAACTGTAGTAAACCAGTTCTCATAGTGCTTTGACACTGCAATAAAGGTTATGTTACAGCATTTACTATCATCTTATATATGTTAAATTTTTTATGAATCATTTGTTTTGACTTGTGCTAGAGTACCACATTGAAGCAGTGTTTTGGTTTGTAACAAAAATAAGGTTCTGTTGGTAAAGCTTGGTTATCAGAATGATGAAAAGTGATGAGATATTGTCATAAAGTTGTCCATCTATAACAGGTGTCTAAAGTTAACTAGGTGGAAAACAAACTACTGATGGGTTTTCTCACCTTATAATTATATCAACATCTGATGAATTCAGGTGAAAAATATACAAGTGAAAGGTGAATTCAGGTGTAACAGGTAGGTGGGAGATTGATGGTCAGCATTTGTTACAGAAGTTTATCATTATTAACTTGGCAGTAAGATCTGTGTAGTCACATTACTAGTCGACACATATTTATTATTTGTTATGAATGTTTGTTGTGTTTTATTGGATCCAGGTTGAAAAGAAGTCTCTCTGTACTGTTAGAACTAAAATATTGAATGTGATTTGTTTTGCAAACAGATATATTACTTGGTACTGGTTTTTTTCTTGAAAGATATTGGAATTTTAGTCCAATATATGCCTGGTCTTATCAATTTTAAAATTAATTGAATCTTTTCTGAAGATTTTGATCATGCAATGCTTCTAAGCTCTAATTTCAGTGAAAAGATTAGAAAATTGCATTTCATGAGATATAATCATTTAATCCATACATGCTATGTAGGAAATTTAAATGGAATCATTTTGATTTTAGCAGATTGTATGTTCTACTCAACTTTACTTGTATTAAGGTTTGTTTGCTGTTCTCATTGAGATTCTAGACAAGAACTATTTAATACCTACTTCACTTGTTAACAACTGTTCAAATACAATATTTTATTGAAAATTAACACATTTGAGAGTTGGATAATATTGAAGCAATATATTTTGTATTTATGAATACTTTAGTATAATATGAAAAACTGCATATTCATTTATTATACAGGTATGGTGAACAGGTGTTTAAGTGTTTTTTTATTTATTACAATGTTAATTTCTGTAAACATATTGAAGTAGGTATATTTCTGACATTTTAACACTTAGTTCAAACTTTGTTGTGTTAGGGTACTAAATTGAATTATAACTTCATCCTAGTGTTTTCTTTGAAGTGTTTGAACTACATATTATATTCTATATTCATATTTTAAATGGGATAAGTACTTATAATTTATAAATTTGTAAGAAAAAACTTACATATCACATAGCTACACCAGTTTATCATGCAAGGAAATTGAAGGTAAGCTGCAATTCTACTCAAATCAGTGCTTTCTCTGTGTACATATTGTTTGCTTATTTTATCTCAGTTTCCATTAATTTACGGCATTTTTGGTCATTGTTAACTTTTTCAAAACTATTCTTCTCTTAAACCAATAAGAAATATAAACGGTTGGTCTTAATTATATATGAACTGTTTGTTATAAAGTTTGTGATATATTTTGCCAGTTTTCAGTTTTTGAAGCTGTTGCAAAAATGGTACAATAATCATTAAATTTTTTTTCTCAAATTAAGCCTGAACAAAAAACTACTGCAAATGTATGTTATTTACCTTGGGGAAACAAATGTACTGTATGGAAATCTTATTTGTCTAAAAGGTTTTTTTTTGGGGGGGGAGGGGGGACGGGTGAGAGGGGTGGTTAATGTCAACATGACCCTAATTATTATATACATATCTCCAAAACTATGCTTTTGCTTTAAAATATGCATCTTCAGCATTTATATTAGCCTTTACATCTAACTCTAAGCAATATAAAAATAAAAATCAATGGTGCTGAAATTTCGTTTGTTTAGGGACTATTTAACTAGGGTGAAATACACCTATACACACTTTGTCAAAATACTACTATTAATAATGTGGTCTATGAGCACTGAGATTACAGAATCGAGTCTCACTGCAGGTGAGGTGCGCTCATCTCCAATCTTAATTGACAAAGATTGCTAGTTTACTAGCAAAGGTTGGGTGTTTTCTCCTGGTACTCAGGCTTCCTTCCCCAATAAAAACTAGACATCATGATATAGCTGAAAAATTGCTTAATGTGGCATTTAAGACCATTAAAACAAGCAAATAATGTCAAAATATTTGACTTTTATAATAAGTAGATTCTATAATGATTGTCCTTAAACTTAATGCAAGCTGTAGGTCATACTTTGAGTTGAATAGGTCAAAACTTAAGGTCATTACATAAGATAAAGATACATGTATTACTGCACATTCATAATGTAAATAGTCATTTGATTTAAGGTCATGCAGTGAATGTGAAGGTCATTGCAATGCATAAAATGACAATTTCAATTAGTCAGCAGGACAAAATTCAGTGTCAATTTTATATTATTACAAAAATTTAACATTCATATTACTTGTAATAGATAATCAACTCTGTTATTTTTATATTGCATGTTTATTGCAATCTTATTAAATAAAATTAAATCTTTCACTTGCTCCCCCTTATGTTAAATTTTTGTAATAATATAAAATTGACACTGAATTTTGTCCTGCTGACTAATTGAAATTGTCATTTTATGCATTGCAATGACCTTCACATTCACTGCTATGGGGATGGGGAGAAAGTGACAGATTTAATTTTAATTTCATTGTGTTAAATGTTTCCAGAAGTTGACAATTTATTTTTACTTTTCAGAGAATGTTTCCATGATTACATTTGTACATTAGATGACGTTTTGACACAGAATGAGAGACTTAAGGTACTTTATATAGGTTTATATATTGGATTATTAAAACTGTTTATTAAGAACTGAACAGGCCTTGTTGTTGTTAAACCCTTCATATGCTTTTTATTTTCAGAGGTTTGTTATTCTGTGCTCAGTTCTGATGTATGGCAAAGAATTGGAAAATTTTAATTTTGTGATAAAATTGAGTTCTTTGTTTTACATTAAAGATAAAGTGCAGTGTAATGTTGAATACCACAAACCTCAGTATCAAATATACCCTTCATATCTACTTTCAAAATGAATTGATGTGATATCATTATAAAATGTAATATTGAGACAGCACATGTTTAAGACAGCAGTTTAATAACATAAAAGTCTGTAGACACAAAATGAAATTACAAAAAAGATATAAGATGATCAGACATGAGTCTATACCACGACATCTGCTACAGTCATGGTTAGCTCCAAGATGTTGTAAACTGGAATGTGATCAGACCTAGGATTTTGTAAATGATTTTAACGTAGCATGCTTCTGAAGAAGGTGCATCATATGTGCAGAAAATTAAGATTGAAATGGCTGTTACTAAGAGATTCCTTTTTTTTTTTAGGAATAGCTTGTATATACAATGATAGTACATGTATATATATTTCATTTTTGACAAATTTTAAGGTCCTAGGGAAATCACATGGCTCCAGATCTTTATTGAATAAGTTTAATGGTTGAAAAAAGGTTCTGTGCTTTCAGAGTTTATTTCAGTGCATGGTTGACAGTATTCTTTTTCTTACACGATTTTATATCATGTTACAGATGTTTGTTAACTGGTAAAAAAAGTAGTATTTTCACATTTTATTTAAATAAAAATTGACAAGTAGTAAAATATAATTGATATACCAGTACCAAGATGTCATGTATATAATTTTATTATACAATACTGTATAAGAATTATACCAAATTTTTTTTATAACCTTCTTACTACTGGGTAGATAGATCATTTCTTTAGATATTTGAAAGTGGCGTGTTATCGTTTAATATTCTTACGTTTTGTTGTAACATTGCACCATATTTAGTTTCACCTAATGGTACAAACATAAATAAGCTATAACTAAGATTTCAGATTTAATAGGTTTTATTTTATAAATGAAGAGTATTTAACCTGGTAAAAGGTAGAAATAGGTAAAAAAGAAAACACCCTATGTTCTGTTAACATATTTTGTCATATCACCTTTTAATCACTGTTATAAAGACATTATGCTAATGACAGAAATGATTTGGCAAAATGAATTATTGTCAGAAAATTGAAAAAAATGATTAATTAACCATGCAATAAGGCCACAGAACACAGGGTTAGATTTCTTTACATCATTACTTTTGTTATAGTATAATCTGAAGGGTGGTTAATTCTTCTATTACATTTACATCAGCAAATTTGGAATGTATAGTTGTGACTGATAAAGTGGGAGGATTGAAGTAGAAACAGATATTACTGCTGATTTTTGAGAAATTGAATGGCAACCATCTTAATGGTGTAGTGTAACACCCAATATATATATACCCCTGTCACACTGATGGTGATTAATTTACTAAGTACTTTGTCCTGTATAAATGTTTATACCATCCATTTACTACAGAGAACTGAGACTGTTGTTGATCAGTCTGGTATTTACGGCACTGATTTACAGTGTCTGTGATTAAGATAAATAGTTGTTGGTAGTGGTTTCAGTTAGCCTTGGTGGGTGACAAATTTGTTGCAACTTCTGTGAGTACATTACAATTAACATTGCCAGAATTGTTCTATTTAAATGCTATCACCAATTATTTATTATTTGATGTTTTGTTTTAGTGTTTCTCTGTCTTATTAATACCAGAAACTAATGTGCACCAGACTATTTTATTATGCACATTTGTTTTTGTTTGTTTGTTTTCTTAGCATATCTTTAGCGTATGTTGTTGAACACCAAGCTACACAAGACAGATGATTTTCATGCCAGGGCCCAGATTGTAGTTTAATGTCAGACCAAAAGTCCATGTTAAACTTTTCTAGCATTAGCACACTGCAATGAAAGCTGTCTTACATTGCATTTAGCTAACTGATGAATTAGTACTATGCTGAGGTGACCAGTCATGTCTGTTGCCTTAATGGTGAACAGAACCAACAGATACCAGTCTTACTGGTGACTAAGCCAGACCAGCAGGCTATGATAAGGAGATAGGTTGGTCACAAATAAAATGTATGTACAGGGCAAGTGCAAAATTACCTGTGTTGATGTCATTCCTTAAGATATTCTGTCACTGCCACAATGACTTAATTAATAGTTGGGGAAACCCTATCCCTCTAATATGATTGGACATTTTTGCTGAGTGATAAGTATCTTTCATATGGCTTATTGGACTTTTTCCTAGTCATGACAATAAGTGACTTGTGTAGTTTCTAAATAGTGGCAGGCAATGCTTACTTGTTTGGAGCACTGGAGTGCACCCATGGTTTTATTGGGTTTGGCTGTTTCTAAATTTTTAGCTCACATGACCCGTCGTCAGTCAGTCGTCGTCATCGTAGTTAACTTTTCTTTAAAAATCTTCTCCAAAACCACCAAAGGGATTTTGAAACTTTGCACATTTCATCAGTAAAATGTCCAAGTTTGCACAAATCATGGCTGCATTCCAACCAACATGGCTGCCTCGGCTAAATATGGAATGGTGGGGAGGTGTCAAAATACATTTCAAAAAGTATAACCGATAAAGCAAAACCGATGAGACCTCTTTCTTCAGCATCACAAGCTCTACAAAACTCTCCATTGAGTGGAAGTTGTATGACGACTCATTGTACGAGTTATTGCCCTTTAATTGTCAAAATTGATGATTTTTGCCATTTTGACCTCAAAATCTTAAAAATGATTAGAACTAGAGAAAAAGTTAGCAGTGCTAAGTTGTTCAGCTTTATGAGTGCTACAAAAATGACTCAAGGTCAAGATTGTCTGATGAACTGTTAAGGAGTTATTCCCTTTGAACTGTTTTTTTCATCAGTTTAAACTGATTTTTAAAAATCTTCTCTTCTGAAACCACTCAAAGGACTGCTTTGCAACTTTATACACATCACCAGTCTAATGTCCTTTACCAAGTTGCATAAACCATGGCAACAGATTAACCAACATCGCCACATAACAGATACAGTGAAATGAAAAAGACATTCCTTCTTCAGCATCAAAAGCTCTACAAAACTCTTCATTGAGTTGAAGTTGTAAGTTTACCCCTTGTAGGGGTTATTGCCCCTTAATCATCAAAATTGATCATTTTTCCAAAAAATGTTGAAAATTATTAGAACTAGAGAAAAAGGTTAACAATGCTTATTTGTTCAGCCCTATGAGAGCTACAAAAATGACTTCAAGGTCAAGATTGTCTGATGAACTCCTTAGGAGTTATTCCCCTTGAACTTTGTTTTAATCAATTTAAATTGATTTAAAAAAAATCTTCTCTTAAACCAATGAAAGAATTTCTTTGAAAATTTGCACACATCATCTTTAGGATGTCCCCTACAAAAATTGTGCAAATCATAACAATAGTACAAGTGTAAAAGAGGGGGGAGGGTGTCAAGATAGTTTTTGGCTTATAGTTCAAAAAGTATAACAGATACAAGAAATCTGAAGTGTTCCTCCTTCCTCGTTCATTCAAAAGTATTCTGCTCTTCAAGATCTGCAAAAATGATCACTGTTGCATATTTGTTGGACAACTCTTTTTAGGAGTTATTCCCCTTAAACTGTCAAACTTAAAGCTTTTTGAAAAAGTGTTGGACGATTCCTAATAGGGAAGAAAAGCTAGATAAAAAAGGAAAAATTGTCAGGTTCAGGTGAGCGATACAGGCTCCTGGGAGCCTCTAGTCTGTTTTGTGGTTTTTGGATTTGGTTTTGTGTTGTATATGTTTATCTAAATTCAGATTTGTAATAGTCCCATGACTTTTGGCTCTTGTTGTTCAGTCAGTTCGCTATTTTTCTTACAAGATAAATTGCCAGCCATATAGGTGAATGTTGTTATTTATTTTGGAGTTCCTATTAAGGTATCCGACCCATAATTGAAGTCACCATTTAATTTTATTTTTAGACCAAGAAATGCAGCTTTATTTAATCAATATATCACTAATAATAATGATGCAAATAAAATATATTGTTTTACTTTGAGTCAAAGTTAACAGTTTTGAGGAAAAAAGTTAGTTGCTCAAATAGTAGTTCCGATGTTTGCCGAACATTTCCGAAGTCTGCTCCATTGACAAACCACGGACATCCTGGACACCAAATATGATCACGTGGTCATTCATGGGCCGGATACCTTAAGTGATAACATTATTGTACAACGAACCCAAATAATAACAAACATGGATATATTAGATTTAATAGACTCTCTGTTGAAATATGGCATTATTGGCAGATCATGTCAGTATGACAGTATATGTAGTTACGGAAGTCATAACCAGTATTGAGATTGATTCCGTATATTAATTACTTAAGGACTATATTGATAGTAGATGATTTCTTAATCCCATAGGACCTATATTTACTATGGTGTAACTGTTATCCCCTATGCCTGTGAATTATATAATTTAATTAATGTATTGGATGTAATCAGATTCTTTGATCTTCTTTCTACCTGACCTTTAACATTTCTCATTTTACACATAACAATTGCATAATTTGTTTGTTCTGGTGAGTTTACATGGCACTGTTAAAGAGATGGCTTTTATCTTCAATGGTATAAAATTACAGGTTAGATTAGATACAAATTGTCTGTAGGATTGAAATTCAATATAAAATAATACAAATGACACCTTGTTATTGGAAAATGCAAATAACACTTCAAAACAAACAATTAAAGGTAGATAACTCCTGATGTTTTCCTTTAATACAATTTTGCAGTTGTATCTTTGTTAACTAAAAGTTTATTATATGTTAAAATCTTCTAAAAAAGTATATTTGTGTAATATCTGGTAGGAAAAAAAAACCAAAATGGAATTTATGGTGTATATTTATGTCTTTTCTAATAGGAAATACATGTATACATGTATTACCCATGGTGTCAAAAGAATAATAGTTTATGGCATAGAAGAAAATGTGCTTCCTTTCAGTATCAGCGTATACCCCTGGTTGACATTTCTAGGTTTTTATGTTCTTTTTTAGTGTTGTCTTTATTTTGAAGAATCAACACACATTATTTGACATTTAAAAACATAGATATAATTTTTTGTCCATGGTGTTATTTAGAACCAGTTAGGTGTGTTTGAATTTTGATTTTGGTCTTGAATATCTGTGTGTGATATATTAGGTCTTATTGGTATTTCATCATTGGCTTATAATAATGAAATGCAGCTATTTTGTCCATAAAATATCTTATGTTATTTAGGTTTATCTCTATACAATGTTCTCTTCTTTTTTTTTTACTGACCAATTGTGGGTTCGATTCTCTTTGCAGTCAGGGTGCCCTCAACTCCAATCTTAAGTGACAAGGATTGCCAGTTTTCCTACCGAAGGTTAGGGGTTTCCTTCAGGTGCTCAGGCTTCCTCCCCCAATAGAAACTGGGAATTCCATGATATGGCTGAAAAATTGCTGAAAATGGCATTAAACACCATTCAAACAAACAAATAAAATTCCTCACTGAATATTATGTTGAAACCAATGACAAACCAGTACCAACTTTTCCTGCATGTAACATTTAGAAGGTTTGACTTGGTAGTCAGTATAATGTGAGCAACAACATCAAGCATAGTATGTTTGATTTACACATATAAGTCCACTATTGTCTTCTTTCTTATTGTCGTCACACTTTAATTATATATTGTCTCTTGTTATTCCGGGGAAACTTTTAATCTTATAACATGTAGCATATTGAAAAAATTTAATAATTCTCATCAATTAATTTGTCTTGGATGAATTCTGTATGATTTAGATGATGATTAAAATTACAATAAAGCAAAATGTCTGCCTTTGGTACATTTATTCTCAGTTATTCTTTTGTATAACTGAATTTTTTTACTATTTATCTTTAGTGGGTGTAACTAATTTTATTTACAAAGACATTTTCTTGCTTGTTTGAACATTATCTTCTATGGAAGACCAATTACAATATGTGTGTCCCTGTGTCATTGATGCCACAACAAACATTGATCCTGTATAGAGATGCCCGAAGCCTTCTATTACAAGTGGTTACATCCATTAACATTAGAGAATTCCATCAGAAACTTTTAAATGTTGCATGCTCAAGTGAATTAAGAAAATTTCAAACACTTCAAGTCTTCCTGTAACTAATGTATATTAATTTCTTGAATGTATTTTCATGGAGTTGCGACAAGGAGTTACAGATCCCTCATGACCAGCTTTGTCTTTGTGATGTCTAAAAGGTTGCAATGCAATCATCTTCTTTTTCACTTTATTGATTATTGAGCAGTCTCATTCAAAGTGTTATGTATTATTTCTTTTCTTAAGAAGGAACGATTGTTGGTACATTATTTAACGATCAGACTTTTGGTTTGTAAATGTTTCCCATAAATTGATCGCTATCTGAAGGAGATTCTATATTCTGTTCATAACGAAGGTAAGATTATGAATAAGAGATTGTTTGTTTAATCTTCAGAAACTTTTAATACTATTAATTGTATTGTTAGACAAAGTATGTTTTAAAACATTTACAGGAAATTTTAACATAAAGAGAGGTGTTTAAATGGTTTCAAACGTTCTTTATTTAAATTTTTTACTTTTCAGTCCACATGACATATTTTAATGGGCTTTTAGTAGTTAGCAATAAATTCTCATTCAGAAATTTTGTAAATAATTAATGAAAACAAAAAGTTACACAGCAGCACAAAGTAGGAGATTTATATAAAATGTCGTCTAGTATGCTGTAATTGTCACGGTATTGTCTGTATAATCAATGTAAATTGTTATACCTACACATTTGGTCAAGTAAATTACTATAAATATTTTAAACCAAAGATTATTGTTACTCTACTTATTACAAAAGTAAAAAAAATGCAAAATTTTGTCAGAAGTAAAAAAGGAATTGTTGCTAATAAAATACATTAATTAATTATTCTCTGTTATAAAGCCTTGAGGCTTCCTCTGGTTTAACCTGAAATTGTTAGCACGTATCTGTTTTAAAGAATGTGAAAAAAATATTGATATCCAATTTATTATCAGTATTGCTTCAGTCTTTGTATTAAGGATGTTTACTATTTCACATTTTTGAAAGGTTTTCAGATGTCTCTGGTTTTATTCATCTCAGCATTGCATTTTTCTTTCCTTGGCCCTCAGATTCTCTTTTCATATTTTCAGTGAATACCTGGTATATCTTAAAAAGCCAATTGTAAAATTTAGAAAACTTCTTAATATTTTTTCATTGCTGTGTACTGGTGACTGACTATCCCCAACTGCTCCCCAATGCCTCCCAGGGAAGACCTTTACTTGGCCATTGTCTGCTACTTTCCACAGTGTGTTTGGAGAGTTCTATACTCAGTGAATGATAAAGTCTTTGATATATTTTGAAATAAAGAAGGTGCATTAATTATACTGCTATAAAAGATAAGATTGTCTGCCCTTATCCAGCTCTCTATATTTTTTCTTTTTGCAGTCATATTGTTTCTGTTAGCCCATCCCTTAAACCCAATTAATTAAATGTTGTTATCTCGTCTTGTACCTGAAGAATATAGCTAAAATAACTGCTCCCTGGATGTTATGCAACCATTCAATTAATCAGTCAATTCATGGCTTTTAAGAGACACTTGTTGTCAATACAAAATATATGAAAAATTACGAGAGACTCTTTTCCCATCAGGGACTTACATTTTGCTTTTTTGTTTCTGTATCTATAACAACCATTTAGAAACAGTTTTAAATTTTGAAATTGACTAGCAAACAACTTTTATATCCCCAATGTTCGTAATCTATTTGTGACTGTATACCAGGTTCTAGGCCAATGTTCGTAATCTATTTGTGACTGTATACCAAGTTCTAGGCCAATAGAATTTAAGCTTAGATTGTGTTCACTGTCAGTTTCAATCTTAAGATTGTCATTGTTGCCATAGTAATTGAGAATATTCTTAGACTTAAGAATATTGTTTACTTTACGGTACCAGGACACAGAATGCTCTATGTCAGTATTGTATTGATCTATGGTCATGCTGACCATCTGTGTGGTCAAATTACATAATTTTCTGGTGAATGTCACTATCTCCATATTTGGAGCAATTGTTGCATTTGTAATAACTCAATTTTCCTTTTTTCTTGTAAATAATTGTAATTGTTTCCTGTGCTTTCATTAATCATAAAACCGTGACAGAATGGCACTAGACTATTATTAATCTGACATTTTGAAGATTTTTTGGAATGAAAAATTCAAATTATGACTCAATTTTAGGAAAGATATTATGATTTTAAATTTGTTACAGTTTATTTAATTTGGTAGTTTCCATACCACAAACAAGATGTGACATTAGTATTATGTTTGTGTATAATTTAATCTAACTGTTTATATTTATAACCAACTCAAAAGTGAAAAAAAATAGTTAATCTAAAAATTGAAAATGACAGAATGACTGTAATTAAGATACTATTCTAGTACAATTTTACTACAAGTCATTGTACTATCAAAGTTGTTGCTTGTAATACTAAACCTGTTGTACTATTATGAACTGTGTTTAGTGTTTATGTGTACCATCCAGGTTAAAACACTTAATATAGGTGGACCCCTAAACTTATAATTGGTCTAATTTGAAGGGACAGTTTATTGAGTACATCCCATTGTCTGCCTTTTAATCTCGTCTTTATCAGGTACAAATTGGAAGGTGTGACAACGTCTTTATTGTGTTATACAGAGCCATTTCATTTAAATTGCTGCTTGTATTTATGATATAAATACTTGATATGAAAAGAATACATCAAGTACTTGTATATCAATGGATACTGTTTCCAAGATTATTTATTTGTTTTGAGAAAAATATATATTTCTGATACATGAAATTAAAGTGTTAATTTTGTTTGCCAACAATGTCCTATTATGCCTTATCAGGATAAGTAAGCGAGTTTAGGTGTGACTAAATTCATTTTCCTTTAGATGCACAAATACAAAGTACATATCAGTATTGGATATCATTAGTTGAATTCTGTTTGTGATGATAGATCATGTTAGAATCTAAATATGGAATCTGCATTCAGTGTTTGCAGTAGTTCAAATGTTGTTTTTTTTATCTATGGACTAGAAGTAATTTCAAAAGTAGGATTTCCATTATTTGAAAAGGATTTCCAATCTTTATTTGATGTTGGTTCATCTTGAGTGGTTAACAGACAAGGTGAGATTTTCTATTTTGCTGTACTTTTAGACAAACTTTTTTACATATTTGGATAAGAAAAATAAGAAAATTGTTTAACATTTTTTGTCCATGATTAAAAACTGAAATTTTTTACAGTTTGTAATACTGATGGTATCCATTCAATCACTGCTAATATTGTTCCTTATCATCATAATTGAATCATAAGTGCCACCATGTCTCAGACAACAAAATCATATAGTGCCACCATGTCACTGGTGAAAGCATTATATAGTGCCACCATGTCACTGACCACAGAATTATCAGATAGTGTCACCATGTCAATGACCACAGAATAATGAGACTGAGCCACCTTGTCACTGACCACTGACTCATTAGATAGTGCCACAGTGTCACTAATTGCAGAATCATAAGATATTGCCACCATGTCACTGACCACTGAATCATAAGATTGTGCAAAAATAAGACTCGGACTACAGAATAATAAGATAGTGCCACCATGTCACTGACCACTGAATCTTAATACAGTGCCACAGGGACACTAATTACAGAAGCATAAGATATTGCCACCATGGCACTGACCACTGACTCATTAGATAGTGCCACAATGTCACTAATTGCAGAATCATAAGATATTGCCACCATGTCACTGACCACTGAATCATAAGATTGTGCAAAAATAAGACTCGGACTACAGAATAATAAGATAGTGCCACCATGTCACTGACCACTGAATCTTAATACAGTGCCACAGGGACACTAATTACAGAATCATAAGATATTGCCACCATGGCACTGACCACTGAATCATTAGTTAGTGCAAAAATGTTACTAATTGCAGAATCATAAGATAGTGCCACATGATGTCACTGACCACAGAATCATAAGACAGTGCCACAGTGTCACTAATTACAGAATCATAAGATATTGCCACCATGCCACTGACCACCATGTCACTAATTACAGAATCATAAGATATTGCCACCATGCCACTGACCACCATGTCACTAATTACAGAATCCTAAGATTGTGCCACCATGTCACTAATTACAGAATCCTAAGATTGTGCCACCGTGTCTCTGACCACAGAATTGCAAGATAGTGCAACCATGTCACTCACCACAGAATCATATGACATAATAATAATGTATAATGATAATGTATAGCTGACTCTATAATCATAGTGCCACTGTGTCATGCACCACAGAGTCATTGTAAGATGACTAAACCTGAGGTACATCAATACAATTATTGTCTCTTAAAAATGGTTATGAGTATATTGATTTGAATTATGTGTGACAGAGTAGTCATAGAAGATGGTAGAAAATGTAGGATTTGTTGGAGATATAAGGGTCATCACAGCTCTCAACACATTCAGTTTTGACAGAATCTTGTCAAGTCAGGTCTCAAGGGATAGCAGTCATAAGCTGGAAACAAAATCTAATCAGGTTAGGAGTATAGAAATCAATAAGAAAAGTGAGAAGATAAAAATAAAGTTGAATTAGCTTTGTAAATTTTGGAGTCAAATTAGTCTCAGTTTGACCATTGGTTTAGGTCCTGTAGGAAGTGATTATTCTTTACATTGTTACAACACATGTTTTATCTTATCACAGATTTACGTAATGTTTCTGAAGGATTTCTTTGGTCCCCAGCGTAGTTATGTACAATTGTTCCAAAATATCAACGGCTGTGTTGTCTGTGGATAAACATCAGATCAATAAACGAAGAAGGTTCTATTTGTTATTTCACTATTTACTCTAAAAAAGAGAACTATTTAGTCAACTTTCATATTCAATATTATAATTGACTTTTTTTGACAGTTTCGTGATCTGCATAATGCATGCATGGTTAGTGTTTATCTGGTCAAATGGGCAGTTACTGTTTTTCCTTTACATAGAAAAAAGGTCCAGTTTCATTTGATCAATAAATGTAACAGCAATTTTACATAATAATGTGCTTGTTTAACATTCTTCTATTGGGCATTCTGATGGGATTCTGAATGGATGTTGTAGTCTTAATCAATGGAAAGTCTATAGGATATTGTGATGTGAAAGTTGGATTGTGGATGAAATAGGTATTTTCATGCACTATATGAAAAGCCTGTATGATCGTCCACTCATGATCACAATTTTAAATCGATGTTTAAAAAAAAATTTCTATCACTTGTGGAAGATCACTTGGTCTTTCATTAAAATGTATGTTAGAACCTATTAGACTTTTATTGGTCATACACCAGCTAGCATCAGATTGCTCTTAAACCAGGTAGTCTCTGATTAGTTTTAGATCAGGTGTTCTCAGATTGGTCATAAACCAGGTAGTCTATTATTGATCACAGACCAGGTATGATTAGTTTTAGATCAGGTGTTCTCAGATTGGTCATAAACCAGGTAGTCTATTATTGATCACAGACCAAGTATGATTAGTTTTAGATCAGGTGTTCTCAGATTGGCCACAAACCAGGTAGTCTATTATTGATCACAGACCAGGTATGATTCGTTTTAGATCTGGTGTTCTCAGATTGGTCATAAACCAGGTAGTCTATTATTGATCACAGACCAGGTATGAATAGTTTTAGATCAGGTGTTCTCAGATTGGCCACAAACCAGGTAGTCTATTATTGATCACAGACCAGGTATGATTAGTTTTAGATCAGGTGTTCTCAGATTGGCCACATACCAGGTAGTCTATTATTGATCACAGACCAGGTATGATTAGTTTTAGATCAGGTGTTCTCAGATTGGTCACAAACCAGGTAGTCTATTATTGATCACAGACCAGGTATGATTAGTTTTAGATCTGGTGTTCTCAGATTGGTCACAAACCAGGTAGTCTATTATTGATCACAGACCAGGTATGATTAGTTTTAGATCTGGTGTTCTCAGATTGGTCACAAACCAGGTAGTCTATTATTGATCACAGACCAGTTATGATTAGTTTTAGATCAGGTATTTTCAGATTGGTCATAAACCAGGTAGTCTATTATTGATCACAGACCAGGTATGATTAGTTTTAGATCAGGTGTTCTCAGATTGGTCATAAACCAGGTAGTCTATTATTGATCACAGACCATGTATGATTAGTTTTAGATCAGGTGTTCTCAGATTGGTCATAAACCAGGTAGTCTTTTATTGATCACAGACCATGTATGATTAGTTTTAGATCAGGTGTTCTCATATTAGGAGTCTATTATTGATCACAGAACAGGTATGATTAGTTTTAGATCAGGTGTTCTCAGATTAGGAGTCTATTATTGATCACAGACCAGGTATGATTAGTTTCACACAAGGTTGTCTCTGATTGGTCACAAACCAGGTAATCTATTACTGATCCTTAGAAGATGTAGTCTCGGTTACATCTTATACCAGATAGTCTTGATTGGTTGCAGGTGTCTTTGATTGGTCATAGGTCAAGTAGTCTCTGATTGGTTATAGACCAGATAGTCTTTGATTGGTTACAGATCAGGTAGACTTTGATTGGTTATAGACCAGATAGTCTCTGATTGGTTATAGACCAGATGGTTTTTGATTGGTTACAGATCAAGTAGACTTTGACTAACAAATTGAGTGTTTTTTGTTTAAAGATCATTTACAACATCAGTAGTTTGTTAATGAATCTAAAATTTATCTGCATGAGATGTAGAAAAAGAAAGAAAAGTATTTTTATCCTGTAATGTCATTGAAATGTGTATATTTTTAATAAAAGCAACAACAAAACAACTAGTTTGGATACAGACAGTAAAAAGAAAACACAAACAAAAGAACTGTATGTGACATTGGGTACCAGTATATTATACAAGTAACACTGTTATATGACAGCCTTTATTATGTCAATTCAGGAACCTGTACCTTTTCCAGAATATATTGTTGTTTCAAACAAAACATGACTAATTTGTAATGTCATTATAAATCTCTAGTCTAATTAAGATATGTTTAGTACTATATTGTATAAGCTCACATTAAGGAAATGAACACTTTAAGATAAACTGTTTCATTCTAATGTAATCATAAGGGAATTATGCAAGTTGAGTAATGTTTTCTAATTTGTTTCTATTATTACACCACAATTTGTAAAATGTTTGGTTAACATGAATTCTACTCATATTTCAATCCTAGTTTGTCAAGTTGTTCCTAAATGATTTCATTACAAACTGAAAAGTCTCTTAATGACACTATTTGATGTCATCATGGAATAGGTTCTGCATTTTCCTACAATCATTTCTTTTCTATATTGCGTGTCTGTCAACACTGAGGTTGCGGGTACCAGTCTCACTGCGGGCAGGGTGTACTCGACTTGAATCTTAATTGACAAGGATTGCCAGATTCCTACCGAAGGTCATGGGTTCTCTCCAGGTAATCCTGCTTTCTCCCCAATAAAAACTGGACACTATGATATAGCTGAAAAATTGCTGAAAGTGACATTAAACAACATTCAAACAAAAATCTTTTCTATATTGTATTCTATTTGTGTATATTTATATTGAGGAGATACCTGTTTTGCGTCTTGATAGGTTATTGCAATAAGGGAGGTTTGGGATCCTTTTAACCATTTCAACTTTGCCAAATTATGCTTTATGTGCCTGTTCCATGCATTACCCAGGTAAAATAAAACTTGTAGCTTTAAAGATTATCATAGGGTATACTGCAGGTGAACCAAATCGGAAGTTTTATTTTACCTGCATGAGTAGCTACAATTTTAAATGTTCAGCTATTACTGATGAAGAGCTTTAAGGAAAACATATAAAAACATTTTTCTAAACTACTACTATCTTTATATAGAATTGTTTGACCAATAGTTGGAAAATACCTGACGTGTCATTGTATTTTGACTATAATTATATTATGCAGTTTGTGCTTGGTTTGTCTCCCCTTTATATATCTTCAGATACAATATAGTTATCTCCAAAATATTTTTGAACAAATAATTGACCCTTTTTTTCCAGATGTGATGTCTGCCACATCATATAATTTTCTGATGGATTTTACCTGTTATAATTTGAGCATTATCTAATAAATTCATCCATACAAAGGTGTTGCATTTATATGAGTTTTGTGTTCATTTTTATGTCTTTGCAGTTTACACCTGTGTTTGAAGAGTATCCAAATTTAAAAACTATGTTGTTTCTTCAGAAATTAGGCAATTGATCTTTGAACGATGTTTGATTGTTATATAACAAGTGTACTGTTTTAAAAGAATTCCAAAATGCTTGATAAAAACCTGTCCTAAAATGCCCTAGATATAGTCATATATAACACAAATTGTAATACTGAGACCTTTTTTAATTTATGTTAGATGAAGTACTAAAACAAATATAAGATGTGATATGTTTTAATCTATGATTTTAAATGAAATCACAGTTGTGCATTTAAATTTTTTTAAAGACCCATCTGGTTTATGAAATAAATAATTTAAATTTAAGCCTTGCTAGTTTTAGATTCACATGGGAATATATTAGATTTATAGGACTACTCTCTTTTCAGATGTTCAATTTTCTTGTATATTTTGGGAATAATAATGCATTAGATCAAAGATATAACAATAGTTGTTTTTTCTTTGTTTTAGTTTGCATGGGGTTACCAAGGGGGTCTTTGGACAGTGGTGTGGGCTGAATAGTTGGTTATATCTGTACACACAGTTCAATTAAGAGCAGTATTATGACACAAGGTTTGTAAGTTGACAAACTTTGATATACTTAAAAGGGTTTTCCAGCCCATTTTGTGGTACTGTATCTTTCTCAACCGGGGGCCTCGGTGGCCGAGTGATTAAGGTAGTTCGTCTTCTATTGATCATGTGGTCTGTCAACACTGAGATTGCGGGTTCGATTCTCACTGCAGGCAGGGTGTACTCGACTCCAATCTTAATTGACAAGGATTGCTAGTTTTCCTACTGCAGGTCGGGGGTTTTCTCCAGGTACTCCGGCTTCCTCCCCCAATAAAAACTGGACGCCATGATATAGCTGAAAAATTGCTGAAAGTGGCAATAAACACCAATCAAACAAACAAACATCTTTCTCAACCATTAATTCAGTTATTTGACTAGGGTTAAATGCCACTTTCAGAAAGATTTTAGCTATATCCTGGTGTAAAATAGAAAGACGGAGTATCTGGTAAAACTCCACTGTCAGTAGATTAAGGCAATCCTTGTCAATTAAGGATGGAGTCGAGCACACCCTGTTAACAGTGAAGCTTGAACAACCTAATCCTTTTATTCTGGAAGAGTTGAAAACTACTAAAGTCTAAGTAATGTCATTAAAGCTTTAATAGGTATAATATAATATTGTGAGGAAAGATGTAAATAATGCAACAACTAAAACTAAACTGTATTCTGTCATTGATGATTTTAATTTCTTTTTTAAATGTTTAACATCACTTAAAATACATGTTGTGTCATATTTAGTTTGTTTTATTCTTTTTTTTTCAAATAAAACCATAATACCACTCAATATATCTAAAAATCTGTAATAACCGACAACCTGTAGTAACAGACAGACTTCTGTAAATAAAACTTTTGTATTAATAAGCATTATCCATAGATTGTATCAGATGATGGAAGAAATTCAATGTCTAGTTCGAAAGAGATGGATTTCTTATTATGTTACTTATTAATCAGGAACTATTTTTTTATCAAATATTTATTAATCGAGGCAGACAATGTGGGAAAGAAAGTAATATTTTTATCCAATCCATCATCGACTCGGAAAGTATTGTTCTGAGATAAATCATCAGTGTTATCTTACAAAAACAAAGACATTTGGTCGTGTTGACAGAATCAATAACTACAATGACCAGTATGTTGGACAGTGGTCAAATCCTTAAATCATACTCAAACCTAATAATTCCACACTTCTATAATTGATGCATGCCTGGAGTCAAATGAAAATATTAATGAAAATTATTGTAATCAGTAAAATCTAAAAAAAATATTTCCACAGGATTAATAGCCTATATTAGTATAGATTTTATAATCATCTGACAATTACACTGTATTTTTCTGATCTCTTGAGAATTTTCACTTTTTTTATATCAATAGTTAAACAAATGAGGTTCTACATAAGGGAACTTGTCAGAATTATAGCTTATTTTTCTAAATAAGGGAACTTTTCAGAATTCTGGCTTATTTTTCTAGATAGGGGAACTGTTCAGAATTCTAGCTTATTTTTCTACATAGAGGAACTTGTCAGAATTCTAGCTTATGTTTCTACATAGGGGAATTTTTCAGAATTCTAGCTTATTTTTCTACATAGGTGAACTTGTCAGAATTCTAGCTTATTTTTCTACATAGGGGAACTTGTCAGAATTCTACCTTATTTTTCTACATAGAGGAACTTGTCAGAATTCTAGCTTATTTTTCTACATAGAGGAACTTGTCAGAATTCTACCTTATTTTTCTTTTACATAGAGGAACTTGTCAGAATTCTAGCTTATTTTTCTACATAGAGGAACTTGTCAGAATTCTACCTTATTTTTCTACATAGGGGAACTTGTCAGAATTCTAGATAATTTTTCTACATGTACATTGGGGAACTTGTCAGAATTCTTGCTCATTCTTTTACATAGGGGAACTTGACAGAATTCTTGCTCATTTTTCTACATAAGGGAACTTGTCATAATTCTAACTCATTTTAACTAACATGGTACGTAGACACTCAAATTTTTTACCATGTGAAGGTAGAAGGAGATATTGTACAATAAAATTAGGTTGATATGAAAAAATATCAACATAAGAACATATCAACCGACAACGAAGTTGGAGGTCGATATGTTATCTCATGTCGATTATTTTCATATTGACCATATTTAAAGGCTACAATTGTTATATTATTAATTGATATTTTTATGCACATCTGTATACAAGTATTTCAAAGGAATTTAGTTCTGTTCTTTTGATTAGTTTACTGTTTTGATGGTTTTTTTGTTGCAAGTACAAAAATATCACATTTCATTTCAATATCATTTGAAATTATGACAACTTTCACATTTAAAGATTTATAAGTACTGACAATAAAGATAATATTGAAATATTAAAAAATTTTCAGAATGTACATACTTTCCTAACTTTCAAACCAGAAATAGACAGAAGTAAATTCTGATTGGCTGTTTAAAGGGGAATTCCAAGTTATTTTAAAATAGCTGTGCTTTATCATGTTTTCTAAATAAAACGGTGCAACATCAATTTTCTATCAGCCATTTTCAAAGAACCTTCCAAATACAGCATGTCATGTGACAGGGTGTACACAAATCAAATTTATCAGAAAAATATCAATTAATAATATTTATTTATTCATAATTGAGGACAATACTACATCCATTAAAGTCATCAAAAATAAAGTTCCCTAGAGAACCGTAAATCAAGATTGAACCGAAGATTGTGCTGCAGAATAGTCTACTTTCAACTTTTCTCATCTGATTGCAGTAATTATCATTAGTATTAGCTATATCAGTATTACCACAGCATGGACAACAATGTCATATAACATACAGATTTATCAGTATCTATGTTAGACTATTATACATGTAACAGACATATTAGTATCTGTTTTAATACTAGCTATGCTGTCATGACATATGTAACATAGACATATAAGTGTCTGCACTATTCTACTAAACTTTCAGAGGTGGCTAAGTGTTAAAGGTAGTTCATCTACTATTGAGCACATGATCTGTCAACACTGAGGTTGTGGGTTCGAGTCTTACTGCAGGCAGAGTGCACTTGACACTTGACAAGGATTGCCAGTTTTCATACTGTTGGTCTGGATTTTCACCAGGTATTTCAGCTTCCTCCCCCAATAAAAACTGGATGCCATGATAAAGCAGAAAAATTGCTGAAAGTGGTGCCACGTTAAACATCATTTAAACAAACAAACAAACAAGCTTCCATACCTTGTAAAATAGACATACTAGCATCTGTACAGACATACTTATATCTGTTTTACCAACAGACTGCTTTCATGACATGTAACATAGACATACTTATATCTGTTTTACCAACAGACTGCTTTCATGACATGTAACATAGACATACTTATATCTGTTTTACCAACAGACTGCTTTCATGACATGTAACATAGACATACTTGTATCTGTTTTACCAGTAGACTGCTTTCATGACATGTAACATAGACATACTTATATCTGTTTTACCAACAGACTGCTTTCATGACATGTAACATAGACATACTTGTATCTGTTTTACCAGTAGACTGCTTTCATGACATGTAACATAGACATACTTATATCTGTTTTACCAACAGACTGCTTTCATGACATGTAACATAGACATACTTGTATCTGTTTTACCAACAGACTGCTTTCGATCATGACATGTAACATAGACATACTTGTATCTGTTTTACCAACAGACTGCTTTCATGACATGTAACATAGACATACTTGTATCTGTTTTACCAGTAGACTGCTTTCATGACATGTAACATAGACATACTTGTATCTGTTTTACCAGTAGACTGCTTTCATGACATGTAACATAGACAAACTTGTATCTGTTTTACCAGTAGACTGCTTTCATGACATGTAACATAGACATACTTATATCTGTTTTACCAACAGACTGCTTTCATGACATGTAACATAGACAAACTTGTATCTGTTTTACCAGTAGACTGCTTTCATGACATGTAACATAGACATACTTATATCTGTTTTACCAACAGACTGTTTTCATGACATGTAACATAGACATACTTGTATCTGTTTTACCAGTAGACTGCTTTCATGACATGTAACATAGACATACTTATATATGTTTTACCAACAGTCTGCTTTCATGACATGTAACATAGACATACTTATATCTGATTTACCAGTAGACTATACATTTAAGTCATGTAACGTGCAGAAAAATCATCTGTATTAATATTAGACTGGTGTCACGCCATGTAACAAACATTTGACTTTCCTTTTTTATGCTGTCTTTACCACGTGACATGGATAACTATTGATATTTCAATTATAGATATGAATTTCTCTCATCATCAAGAGCTTTAGTATTAACGAAGCGAGAAAATCTCCAATGCTGACCACAGATGTGGACTTGTTAGTTAAAGTAAACACTCGGTTAAGTCAAGCTAATAGAATATTTGAGGTAATTACTGGGGGGACTTAGACCTGGTAATCCATTAGGATCACAAATACATCAGAATTATCAGCTTTCGTCCCCAACACGGATCAGAAATACATCAACGATGGAAATGGACATCTCGGACGTGACATTAAAATGACATTTTTCATAAGAGGTCAATAGAAAGAGGATCAGAAATATAACTGGACATTGTACTAATGGCATCATAAATTATGATGGTCATTATATGCAGTGTTGTCCATTGTTGCCTTGAACATTTTACATTTTTCAAACATTGTCAAATTTTCCAGCAGATCTACAATTTTAAGAAAGATAAATGGTTATTTCTATTTTTAGAGACTGTAGCTTTTCCTTATAACTTTTAATTATAACCTTATATTTCAGTGTGACATTTTTATTTCATTGATGAATGACAGCATTCCTTATTTTAAGGTTATTATTTTGTGACAGTTTTGTGCTTTAATTTCATCATGCAATCTTTTTTTTAACATATGGAATGATTGGGCTTTTTTGTGAAAAAAATTGAGTATCTAAAATCTGTACAAACAGTCTGTGGCTTGAACAAATGTTCATGATGTCTAACTTGATTATCTACCACTCCAATCTGTATCTGCAGGGTACAGAGAAAGCTGGGCGGGCTATCCAGAATTAATTTTCTACATTACTCCAAATAAAGCCACTGACCAAGACCATAATTAACACTTAATGTGTGTTAAAACTGTCATTCTCCTGGCTTACAGGTGTGACTTTGAATGTGATGACTGATGTTTATAAGCTCTTTAATAATACATTAGATTTAAGGAATAATACAACCCTTGGACCTTCATCCAGATCTGGCCACAGCTTCAACTTGTGAAATAGCTTTTAAACTTAAACAGCTATTTCCAGTTATAACAGAAGTCCCCGAGGCATAAGACTTTATCTAGACAAAGATTCCCACATGAATAGAGGTTGTATTATAATGCTGTGTCTCTACAGCAAATCAATTTTAGTCTAAAATGATCTTTATGAAGTTCACCTGAGGAAATGATGTTAAGCCATTCAGTAATTTACTGATACTCTCTCAATGAAAGCTCAATGTCATAATGTGCAATGATGTAGAATTCATGTACATATGCATGGCTGACTGTCAACACACAGCAACACATGACATTCATTTAAAATTACAGCAAGCACCTGCACGCTAACTCTTTTGGTCCAAGACTCCATTGTTCAGGTCAGAGAGTTGTATTGATTTGTTAATAAATTAAATGATCTACAAAGAAGATAACGGTTGTTTACATTCAACATTTTAACTTCTGTACATACTGGACTGATTACATAAATCAGCAGTTTTTTTTTGCTGTAATAACGCTTAATTGATTTGGATTGAAAATCAAGTTTGAATCATTAGAAAATTTATCGAGGTGAAAAACTGATGAAGACTTTATCATGTTTAATGGATACTGAATTGCAAGGAGATGAAAATATATAAAAAATATTGGTTTTTGGACTCATTGAAAGTTAATGAAAAGTTCAGATTGATTCTTCACATTACAATGAAGTTAAGTTTATTTTTATATAACTATTGATGATGTTATACCTTGAAGTGTTGTATGGATTACCTGATGTGTAAGACCATTGTAAAGTGTGAAGATTTATAATGTAAAATATCAATTAGACAAAGAAACATCAATTAGGATTACACTATTGTTTCATTGCTTTGATACTTTTACTAGGTAAAGTATTGAATTTCTTTTCTAACATGCAATTTGTCAATTAAAGCTTTTTTTTTATTATTTAAATTTTTTTTCTGAAAATGTTTTGATGTTTTTCACTTGGTATTTGTACAGGTTTTGTGAATAGAATCATTTTTATTAATCACGATTTCAATTAAAAATGCTAATTCTTTTTTAAACTTGTTTGTCTGTGTGCAGAAAAGGTATAATGACAAAAGACGTAATTTTCAATAGCAAAGCAAAAGTGAAAACTACATAAGATGCTTATTTAAATTTTTAAAAAGAACATTTTTATTTTTCAGAATAATTGATATTATTAGTTGTATATGCATCATGGCAACTCTTTTTAATGATAAAAATGGAATGAATTTTAGTGCTGCTTCATGTAACGTTTGATCAGTGTTTGTTATTAGAATTATAATAATGGAATCGCCTCTGTTCAAACACAAAATATTAGATAGGTCTTGATAGAAATGTTCAGCAATATCCTGAATGGACAATTTTAGCAAACATCATCCTTTTGAACTACAATGCTAGCTGACAATGCTATTTAATTGTTGTTCAGATGATAAAAGTGGATATTGTCATCTCATTCTCTTTTTAATCAAAAGCAAAAATTGTATAATTAGCCTATATTATATATCTTCTGGTGATATGTTCAGATAGTGACGTCTGCTAATGCTTGGTAAATGTTTAACTGGTAATGTGAACAGTTTTAATTTTGTCAGAAATACTTCCACCTAGAACTTAGTCAATGTAAATCATGCAGACTTTTGGTTTCTTTAATTCTTTGTATACTAAATATTCAGCAAGCTTATATGTCCAGTAGTAAACAAATGATTTTAAACAGAAATTTATACAAAATTATACAAATATAACATTAATGATTACTTTAAATGGATCTATATATTCAATATATATATAAAGTAACATATCATTCTTAGTTTTTAATCTTAATTTTGCCAATCAATGAATGTTTTGTTTTGTTTTCTAAAACACTGTTTCACTGCTATTTATGATTGCTTTAAGAGTTATTTCCCCTGACAGTTATCTTGTAAGGTAACACTAAATGGAAAGTGTTTAGTCTTGTTTCAATGTATTTATATCTTTTATATTAAGGAAATGACTATTCAATCTAAAATTGGCAGTAAAGAAGACAAATGAAATTTGTTTGTACCAATTACAATGAATAGAAATACATAAATACATGTCTCTTCGTTGTTGAATTGGCTTTAAAGAACATGTTTGTATGAATTGATGAGTTGATTTCTCAGTACTAGAAAATCATTTTTGAAACTGATTCTTCTGACTGCAACTATTTTTTAATTTGTAATTTTGTATTTTTTCACAAATACACTGGTGATCACCATTGTGTACTTCGTCTTCATGTAAGTAAAATAAACATTCCCAAAAGTTGCCTGACTAAGGCTTTTTTTTTTTGCAGTGTGGAAAACATGTCTTTATGAAAATGAAGTGAAAGTCATGTGGTCAAGTTATGCAAATTAATACATTACACAAATTAATAATGTTACAATCATTCCAACTTGTTAATATTAGATTTCAGTAGTGAAAACATTTATGAATTATTGATTTTAACATTTCTATGAAAAATGATCATTGTATTTATAGGACAAATAAATTAAGTTGATAGAAGATACATTCAGTGTTGGTATGGATGAATGGTTTCCAACAGCTGGACGAGGTTGTCACGATCAAACAATTCCATTCAATACAGTTATGATTACGTTAAAATAAAATTTCCCTGATCATTATGATACAATCAATGATAATGTCAACATTAGTACAGAACAAAAAACTGTTACATATTGTTTCATCTAGTGTCTGCCTGTCTTCTAGCAGATGTTTTTTAAGGACCTAAACATAAAATGGAAATTCAAATTGATTATTCACTTTTCGGTTTATAGGTTTTAGATTTAGTTATATAAAGTTTGATGACTATCAGTTAGAACACTGCAATGTTTAGTGTTATAATAGTGTAGCTGTTATTGTAACATGCCAGTATAATTAAATTCATTTATTTATAAAGATGTCTTCAAATAAAATTATTTATACAACATGATATTTCAATATGTAAATTACAGCGATAAATCTTGAAATATCAATGTTCAAATCTTCAATATTTATAACTATTTTAAACAAAATAAGTAATGAAGATATTTGAATCAGTGATGTTTTTATAATGGGATACATCAATTTGTGTAACTACCTTCAATTCTCTGATGTTTAATAATTTATGTCTTACAATTACATACAATGTCTGAAACATTCAATTATGTAAATTAGCTTCTCCAAGCTTTGACATCTTGTAGTGTTAAATTATTCCTTTAATACACAACTAGATTCCGGAAAATTGACGTATATTCAATTATTCTTTTTGAAAATTTGAACAAAATAGTTTGAAAATTTGTCACAGCTCATTTATGTTAACAAAAGCAAACAATAGCCAATATGATTTAACTAAATGAAGCATACTTTTGATCAAGCAAGATTTGATCAAGATTATTAGAGAACAGTCGTGAGTCACATGCAATTACATGGGAAACAATGCTTCGTCATAATGCTTCGCTGTTTGTCACTGCAACAAAAATCGGTGAGCATTTAAAAATCAATTTACGATAAATAAGCATCACACCTAAGCTGGGTTAGAAAATTGATACAAATATTTTCCTTGGACAAAAGTTGTCAATTGACAAGGATGTGATACTCAAATCTAAAATATAAAGGATATACCATTTAAAACGCTGTAATAACTGTGACTCAATCAGTTAATACATCATTGTCAACAGCGTGTGCCAGGGGCACGGTCTTAACCCTGATTGGCTCTCTCCAGCAGTATGATGGCTCTTGTACAAATTGATCCAGAGGACAGCCTTAGGGTACACAATTTCTTAATGACAAACATATTGAATTTTGTTTTCAGATTATAAGATGAATTTTGGATGACAATTAAAGTTTGGCGATACCTAATGGAGTATTAATACCTATTCACAAAATGTATAAATTGGTGTATTTGACGGATTTGTTTATTTGGTGGTGGCTAATTATTTCCATAGTAACAGGTAAGTCCGCAATTAAAAAATAAAGTGTCAGTAGTAAGTAATGATATGACTATATTATCTTAAAACAGTACAGCAGTTACTTTTTTTCAGTTCTGGGATTTAAGAAATAACATTTTCTTTGTAATAATTCCTTTAAAATGTTTCATTAAAATTAGATATAAACAGAATTTTGTATGTATTTATCTTTTCAAATGTACTAATATACACAGAAAGTAATATGAAGTCATATTTGTCATTTATTTCATAAATATGCCAAAAATAATTAAGAATAATACAATACATAATGAAACTATAACAAAATAAAGATATACAAAGCTAATTGCAGGTTTTTCAGTAAAAGGAATTTAAAGAACTATTTTTAAAAAATCTACCAATTTGTCAACCTCCTTGCCACTGAGATAAGAAAATCTTAAAAAATCAAACATAAATCATTTTTAGTCCTATACAAGTAAAGTTCACCAAGACACTTGTGGATTATAGAAATATTTCTATCAGAACAGTTGGCTGTTGTCAGGACAATAGGATCACCATAAATGTCAAATATGTGTGATTTATAAAGATTAACTTCTAATCTGATTTTATATTTTGATGTTGTAAAGATATTTTTGATGTTGTAGTTTTTATTAGATTTTACCTGTTGGTGACATCTGTGAATGTTACCAACTGGTTTTCAAACAAAAGTTGCAACAGATGAAGATGATTATTTTTTATGTTACACTCATTTAAATCTATGTCAATGAAAAAAAAAAGAATAAAAGTGCAACTTCTGAAGAATACATAATACAATTCATATTCTCATGGAAATAAGTTCATAGTGATTAATAATCATTTTATTACAGTTTGGTTTTTCCAAACCATCTTAGCCACAGGTACAAGGTTGCTATCAGAGCTATACATGGCTGTCCATTTTCTTGTAAAGCCCTGTCATCTGTTTATCTTAGTATACATGTTATCAGCGTTTGACATTTTGCATCATTTCATCAATTCAATCAAAATTATATACATTTTAAAAAAAAAGAAACAATGTTTTACTTTGATACCACATCTGACAGAATACCTGGCGAACACCTGTTCAGGATTTGTTTCATCTTGCCTTTGATCTTCTATTGATGTCCTTTAAATTGTCAAAACTTATTGTTCATATCATAGTTAAAAATATTTTGTGAAAGAAGTCAACTTTTTGTCTGACAGTCTTGATAATTTTAATCTGAGGAAACTTGGTTAGGATTAAAAAAAAATCAAAATATTCATATATGTGTATCAAATACAAAAATGGTTTAATAAATGTCTTGTGATCAATTCTATCTTACTTAATGTGTGATAAATGCATCATTATGGACATAATATACATGTACCTCTGTTTTGGATTAGGTGCAACAAATTAATTTCTGAAATCTTATCTTCCCAATATATTCGGCCCTAACAATAATGCTTCAAATTTTCAAAGCTTAATTTTGGCACAATACAATCATTAAACCTATTCTGATTTGGCTTGGCTCATTGTCCTGGGAAAAAAATTCATTACAGTTCATCAATACATTTGTTCTGGTTTCCCATATGTTTTCTGGTATCTAGCCATTATTTATATTGAATTATGAAGCATAAATAAACTTTTCTAACCTAGTAATATTTTTGAAAAGATGGTAGAATTTTGCCTCAGAAATCTGCCAATACAATAGTTGTTATGCTCATTAGTAACTACCAGAAGGCAAGATTTCAGATTTTCATCTGTGTATTGGAAGTTAATACTCTAATGGCAGGATTATTTTTACAACAACTCTTCCTAAATTTGATTAGAAATTTCTTGATATTGAATATGTGTGTCTTGCATGAGTCGTTGATTACGTTTTCATCTATGTGATGGAAGCTCGGTGTGTCCAATCATTGTGACACTGTAGATATACGATTGTTTTTCTCTTCGTTCAATATCTCGGGGCTCTTTATGAAACAATTTGTGGTATCATTTCGTTAATATCTAAAAATGGTTTGTGTTTTCTTATCTAGAGGGTCTGATTTCTGTAATTGTGGTTGCAGTTTAAACTAACTAGGTGTATATAAACTATTTCCTAAGGGGAAATGTTTAAGATCCAATATTTTATAGTGTGCATTATCGAACACCAGAAGACTAGTTAAACTATAGCATCCTTTTTTAATTGAAAAAAGGATTTTTTGGACTAACACATAAAAAGACAGGAATTATTTCAGTCTTGCCAAGATCAGCAATGTAAACAAACCTCAGAATGTGTAGTTGTTTGTAAATATGATGTAAACTGAAATGAAATTAAAAGATTTAGATCAGATATGTACAAATGTTCAAGGTTGGATAATATCTATGTAATACATATCTCCTTACTGCATAGTCACATTTTGTGGTCATCTTGATAAGGTTTAACTGTAAGGTCTGTTCAGAACTACTGAAGTAAGCCGAGATGGTGCAGATTTGTAGATGGTACTAAAAGCTTTGACAAATAAATATCTTGGTTTAATTAAGTGCACCTTAGAAATCAATCAGACTTATCAGTAAGAAACTTTTAATTGTAAACCAGTAGATATTATTTATAGGTTAGAGATCTGAATGCCACAAAGTGTAGGGCAATACTACAAAGATGAGATATATGTATTACATTTCCACAAAGTGTAGAGCATTACTACACATATGTATTATTTATACAATAGTTGCTTATATAGGAAGGGCTTATCACATCTTGACTGCACATGGAAGAGTGGTACTGCCTTAAAATTGATAATGCCTGAGCTAAACCTGAGGGCATTATCAATGTTGAAGGCAATACCACTGTCCCAAGTGCTGTCAATTATCATGATAATGTCTGCTATGTAAGCAACTATTATTTTTATTTCATTGTAGAATTATGAAACATTGTTTCAGACTAATATTTTATTTGTAACTTTTTAGTGTACAATTTGAATGCAGATATCATGATATATCATTATTAGATATTATGCATCTACATACAGGTTGTTTATAAACTTAACATTACTTTTCTTTTTCATTTACGTTGTACATTTACAAATTAATGTACCCACATTAAAAATAAATAGTTTGAAAGGCCAAATACTGGAGAGGGATCTCAAATCTTAGAAGCTGTTCATCTCTTGGAAATTGTTTATATTACTTGTCTTATTAGAACAATATATGCAAGTTAATCTATAAATATTATGGAATTTCCTAAGTATTGGAAATTCCATGATATAAAATTAAAAAAAGTAGAAATGCAAATGGCTTTATGGCATGAATGTTTTATAATGATTTACTCTAAGCACATTACTGTTGTCATTATATATAATTAATAGATATGATTTGAGAAATTTATGTGAACTACAGCAGAAGAAAATGGTTTGAAATTCTTGGCCTTTTGAGGAAAGTTGGTATTATTATAACCATATGTTGCCTCTTGTTTTAAAATTTGGACTTTTCTTTATGATATAATATTTAAAGAACCTGAAACTACACCAATAATAGTAGTATAAGGTTACCATCTGTCATGGTCAAAGATGATTTTATAACCATGGCGTAAAACTTTAATGCTTCAAGGATAATAATCAATTATTTAATTGAAAATGAACATTTGAAGGAATTATAGTCAGATTTAACTTTATACAAATAGCCTCCAACCATTACCTGTTGTTAGAAATGTAATGACTGTCGTGTGACATGAAAATGATTGCAGTAATTGATTGTGCTAGGAGGGTTTAATATTATGTCATTTCTGTATAAATGCTTCTAATAGCCAAAAAGTGTAGAGATTACCCAACTTTAAATTATTAAATTGAATATTTGTACAAGAAGCCTGATAGTTGTACACCTCCGCTCTTCAAAGTTCTAAAATCCTAATTGATTCCAGAAGAAAGCATGTCCTTTAGTTGGGATAATATGCATAATTTTAATATTTATGGTCTCGGAACTCTGGACTATTAATAGAAAATTGAACAGAAAAACAAAACAGGTCAACCTCTTTATAAGACTGAGTTCCTAATCATAGTTAAGGTCTAGATATTTGTCTTTGGTTTTTTCTGTTTGTTGAATACAGAAACTTTAGCTAAGTACTGATGACAGGGCTTGACCCACTGAACTGCCCAGCACTCCCAATGTTGGTGGATTATGGCAGTGCTTTTTGTTTGGAAGTTGTCAAGTTATAATATGAAAATCCTGATCTTGGGTGATAATGGGTGCCATGCTTGGAGAATGCCGTGCCCCCATAACACATTAATGACCCACAAAATTCAGTTTTGAAAAAAAAACTAGGATAAATGTAGCCACTACAATAGGCTAAGTCCTTACCAAACGGTCAATAATTTTCAGTTCGAGTCAAAATTTTGTATCCTTTGCTTCATCCTTATTAAATAATTGTTTGTTTTCCTCCTGAATATAGCTGAAATACTGTCCACTGGAGGTAGAGCAACAAATCAATCAATTTCAATTAATCAATCAGAAACCTATGAGATTATACTATCATATCTCATAAGAATGATACATATTATATAAACATCTAATTTTCAGCCATAGTGGATACTTTTGCAGATCCTTGCCATTGGTCAGCTTTCTGAACTTGTTAATAATTTAATTTCATTTCTATATACAGTAGTCTTATGCAAAATTTGTATTTCAAAGAATTCATTTTAACAGAAATGTTTACTTTTGAAGAACTTGAGACTTTTTGTTGTAGCACTTCAGAGGAAAGAAAAAACTCTAAATGATTTGATAAAATATCTTATGGCTGCTGAATCAATATTAATTAGATGTACAATAATATTATCAATGTCCCAGTGGAATTTCACTCATTCTGTCTTCAAATTTTGTAACACAGAACTGTTAGCAAATTACGGCTTTAATTTAAAGATGGCTGTTTTCTTTTGAAGAAAATATCAGTTATGTTACAGATAATTGTAAGATCTTATCAAATCTTATTCAGTAATCAGTGAGAATAGATTCATAGAAATCGTTTGTTCCTTGGGAACTTTTGAAAATTGGCTTTTAAATTTTGAAGAATTATAGGAAAGAGGCATTTTTGAAATATAATTGAATTTTACATGAAACATATCTGTATTAATCTTGTATATATAGTCATAGCATCATAATATGTTTCTCAACAGCTCACCTTCTCTAATTATTAGACTATATTGCATTGCTACAAAAAATCTAATCTATTTTTTGAAACATACAGAAGCATTCTTTTTTTCTAATTTTTTTTTTGTTGCCTTCTGAATCAATAAATAGGACATCTGGAATTATTATTTAATCAATAAAATTGTTAGAAATAACCTTGTAATGCAGTAAAATAGGTCTTTAGGTATGAAGTTGTATATGGTTTGTGTGTAGATAGGATTATTTTTGAAAACATTTAGGTAAATTTTGGAAAAAGGGAAAACAAAAGTGTAACATCATCATGACTTTGAATTAAATGTTTCAAGACTGGCAGCCCTTTATGAGTGTAAATGGACTTCATTTATAAACAGCATTCAGTATTATAAAATTAACAATGTCAAAATGTCAGTTTTGACTTTACGATTTAGATAAAAAAAATTTAATTATATAGCATGGTGAGAAAATTCATTCATAAAAATTTTAGCTTTTTCTAAATGACTATTGTCATTGCAAAAATATATTAAAAATATGACACGATAATCGTTGAGTATTTACAAACATCAGTAATAATTTTAATACACGTTGTTCGTCTCCTGGCGTGTCTCCTGCTATTGTATTCTACAGAAACAATTTAATTCACAAATACAGAAAATTGTTGTTTAGAAATCGGTGTTTATTAATCTTTAAGGTGGGTAGACGCCTTGTTAATTTTTTTTAATAAAACATGTAATTCAATTGACTTTTTGTTGAATTTGAAAAGAACATGCATTTTTATTGAGGAATTCTTTTTAAATTTAATCACTTTGATAAAAGTACATTTTTCTGTCAAATTTGTTGAATAATTATTCTAATCCATTAATTTTATGGGGAAAAAAGTCCTGAGGTGATAAACTGGTTTCCTAATGATTGTTGTAAACACCTCTGTAGCGTGTTCTATAATGTTAAGATCTTTGATATGATTGAAGCTATGTTGACAAGAAATTTGACGAAATAATTGTTTATTAAGTAAGTTGTGACACTTCAGAGCATGTGTGATAGGTATCTAATCATGCAAGGACTTATAAAAATGTATAAAACAAAATTTGAACTTTTGAATTTGAAAGGTTGTGTCATGATAAAGCAGATTTTAATATTGGACTAACAAGACAAAATATTTTTAGATGGACAATAATTTATGTCAAGATTAAATTATAAAAGACTTCTTTTGCTTTCTAATTGAGTGTAAAAATTTCATAAAACTACAAGTTGACACAAATATATCAACTTATTAGAGGTCTTTCTATGCTTGCCCACCAATCAGTTAAAAATAAGTGATATTAAATGAGTAGATTTTTATATTTGACCTGTATTATTTCCATGGGTCAAGGAAAGTTGTATTACAATGCCCGTGGTCAATACACAGCTATCCAATGTCAAATACAACTTCTCAAGGACATAATACATGTCTTATAAGTAAATATGGCTTCCTTTGGATGTAATTTGGGTCCAATATGAAAATGATGGGGTTTTTTCTTGATTTTGTATGTATGCTTCGGATCTAAATGAATATACCTGCAGGTCTGTACCTCTTCATATTCACCAATATTATTATGTAAAAAGGGTCAAATTTTACTTCAGGTTTGCAATGAAGAACCATTTAGTAAAGTTCAGTTATTTTAGTTATCAGAAATTTACATAATGTCAATGTGTATATTTGTTTTTAAAATGATTATTATAATAGGTTTTTCAGAAGTGACGTTCCTGTGCCTGCTTCTATATTGGTCCTGTTCACTTTAGATCTATATTGTATGAACATGTATTTTACCCAAATGGCTTATACTAGTGTATATTGTATTGTTCTCTTGTAGTTAAGAAAAACTAATTTAGTGGAGTAGGAGTATTAAAAGTTTTCCTACTGTAAAAGATGTATCGTTGAAAAAAGCAAAGATAGGCATATTGTGGTCCCCAAATAGGGTGATGTTTTTTATAGTATAGGGCCTTTCAAGACAGGTTGAGCTGTACCATCTTTTATTGATTGATTGATTGGATGTTTGCTTTACCTCTAGCGAGCAGCAGTATTTCAACTATATTCAAGATGAATGTACCGTCTTTTACAATTTTCTGTTGGTAAAACAATTTGTCTTTTTCTCATGACAGTCACATGCCCCATAATTCATTGTAACCAATGTAATAATCATTCTTAGTTTGAGTGAAGACATTGTTCATCACAGTAACTGAATCAGTTATTTTTAATAGTTGATGTAGGATTAAGTCAGTTTTAAAAAACTTCATAACATGCAATGTTACCAGGTATCAAGAAATTCATTGTGTAGTAAGTATGGCAAGAAAAAATGAATGCCACTGTTATAATGTAAAACCCTCATTATTCTCTGAAATAATGACAATTGAAGAGTTGATACTTTTGAGATATAAAGTGTTCTTCCTGTTATAAGGTTTTATGTGATTACAAAATAAAATGCAAACAACCCTCAATGAAATGTATTACCTAAGATTTCCACATGGAATAAAGAATAGGTCTTATTTCCACCAAGCATGAACATTTCATTTGCTTCAGAGAATTAACATGGTATGAATGATAATTTTGTAGCAGATTTAAACAATTTTCAATAGAAATAAATCACTTACTTCTAAATCTAAATGTTGACAAGGATTTTAAGCTGGAATGTGAATTGGATTGAAAACAAAAGCAATTATGTAAATGTTGGACTTCCTAGTTTGAAAAGAATACAAATAATAACCCAAGCAAGCAAGTAACCAGAAATTCTTTGAATCTCTAATGATGCTTCCTTTAAGGGAAAACATTGACTATCAAAAATTTCATTTTTACTTCTAACATCTGTTTATTGTTCTCCATCAGCAATTGCAATGGAATTAAACTACAAACATCTAAGGAACCATTTCCTTATTTGGTAGTGGTCTGGAATAAAAAAAGATAATTTATCTCCAGTTGACCAACAATTTCCGCTACTAAAGGACGCCACATATCTTTCTTCAGTATTAAACCTACTTAGGCTCTTTTCCCATCTCATAACTTTTGATTGCCTTTTAATTTACTATCGATACTTACATAAATAACGTTTTTCAACAATCCTAAAAAGATTGATAAAAACCCAGAAAACAGTCATTTTATTGAGGTTGATATAAAATGGAAACGATTTTCAATACAAAAATCTTCCTATCGCAAGCTGAATAACCTTTTCTTGTATTTTACCTGATAAGGTTCTGTCTATTCTGTGTCTTAATTAAACCTGAACATTAATGTTGTTTTTGCCTGTCATAAAACATTTTGATGACAGAAAAGATTTTTATCTACCAGCATCCAGCAAAATTTGTCTTTGATGTTTTTACCTTCCTATTGGAACTTTCATTGATTTTCTTGAGAATTTTCATCAGCTTTTTATGGCCTAGGATTTATGAAGGTTATAAAATATTCATCAAAACCTACCTATTCTCACCTGAAGGGGATACAGTAAATAAATTAGCAGGAGGGTTTTTAAATCTATTGTTAATGTGGAATGCTTGATGATGAATATATTTGGTACTATTTTCCTGCAGTATTAAATATGTAATCTTTTAGACTATTATCAGTTTATTGATAAAATTTTGTGGTAAATAATTAATTCCGCTTTTTGCCACTTTTGATTGAAAATTCATTATTTTGTGTTAAAAAGAGCATGAATGCCCACAGACAAAACTTAATTCTATAATTTAATGGTTTTGATATTTGTAGACCAACTTTCTTCAATCTGAAAGATCTCTACTTCATACCAAGCTAATAGTACTGGCAACCTATGTGTTAATCATATCATTTATTCTGATTAAAAAATCACATTGAATGATTACAATGTTATGTTGTGAAAGTCATTGCAGTACAATGTATTTTCAATGTTATAACTTTCATGGCATGCAGACATTTAAGAGTTCTCTACTTTGTTATATAATGTATTATGTATATTTAGTCATATTTGTGCCTCATGGGTACATAGGAAATATTGAATATCATGTACTTTAGTGATTACATTACTTCTTTGTGTCAATTTCAGATATTTTTGTCAGTCCATTAGGTTTCCCTTCTTTTATATAAGTACTTAAAAACTTTATTCTTTTAAATTGTATACAATACAAATTTTGCCCTTATACAGAAGTGCAGACTTTGACATCACATGACTTTCACACAGACTTGGAAGCTAAGGTCTGTAATCAGATACAATATATCTTTGTAAGGTTTCCTGAGTAAGAGTACATATGTAAGGGTATTTGGCTACTCTTGAGACAAAATACCTTTTTTAAAAATAATATTGTAATTACTTAGTAGTCAATCACAAATTTTAAATTCTTATCTTACATTTTGTAGAAATTGTAACTAATATGACTTTTTAAAAAACTGTTCTGAAAATTGAAAACTAAATATCTTAATATGTTGTCTTTTTGTATTGTTTTCTTTATATTGCTAAAATAGTAAACCTTTAGTGACTCTTAAAACAACATTATATAAACCAGGGGAGATGTTGATTATAAGAGGAAGTGGGGTAGTATTTTTAAGTTCTTCTAAAAATTGGTAACCAAAAACCTAGAGAATGGTCGACCTTTAATAAAAGATACAAAGTTTTTTTAAAAGAGGATAAATATAATCTGTAAATGTACTCATATACTTCTGTAAACATATAAAATATACACAACTGCCATAATCATCAACTGTTGACCGTTTAATGGGTGTTTACTTACCATCTGCTACCATTAACACTTATGCCTAAATAAGGTCATACACTTCTTAAACTTTAAACTAACATAATAGCAATGTCCTATTTATTGATTCAAAAGGCAACCAAAAAAAAAAAGAAAAAAAAAATGCTTCTCTATGTTGAAAAAAATAGATCAAATTTTTTGTAGCCATGCAAGATTATAACAAATATGTTTCATGTAAATTTCAACTTGTATATAGGTACATGGTGACTCAGTAAGGTATCACTCTCTTTACTGAGGAACATATATATAAGACATTTTTGTGGTCTTTTGATCCAGAGATTGACACAGAATATGTCACATATTTGATTTTTGAGTATTATTATAATCATAATAAAAAAAAATAGGGAAAAAATATGGAACAGTTAATATTCTTGACAGTTTTTTCATCTTCTCCTGACTGAGCTTACAGCCTTGTATTGCTGTAGGATTCCTAATTGTTTTGTGTTGAGGAATTTGTATTTTATATTCATAATTATAGTATTGTAAAAAATGATTAGTTTAACCCTGTTTTCATTGTGTAAGTTAACACTTTGACTAAACCCTGCCAGATGGTCTGAATTCTATGATCAAAGAATACCCTAGCGAAAATGAACTTGTCCAATTTGATTACAAGTAAGATACAATGGAGAAATACACAGCCACATTATTTGCATAATGTTGCTCACTGTAGTCTTTTGATTATGATTAATTAAATTATAGAACATGCAAGCACATGACTTTCAATTTGAAGCTTTCAATACTTTGGTGGTAAAGAAAATCAGATCTGAAAAAGAAAATGACAGATTAATAATCTAGAACTGCAGCTGTACTGAACATACCAAGGTTTGCCTGTCCAAAAGTCATAAAAATAAATTTCAAAAGTGTAATCACTGCCTGATCAGTGGAGGAAAAGGATAAAAGTTCAGGGTATTAAGAGAGATTTAGGAAATCACAGGCATTTACAAAAGATTGGAAATGAAGTACATGTAATTATCTACAACATGCTTATTGTTTCCTTTCTGGATTTTTCAGGTTACATCTGACAATGCAAACAATTTGTTTGTGTGCTATATGTCAGTTATTTCTTGCAGATTTTAATTTCTGCAATCACATGCTGTGTGAAAACTCTCTAAATACTGAGCACAGGTGGACTGTGAAATGTCATTGTAACAGGAATCCATTAGGTTTTAGTAATGTCAATCCACTTCCTGTCACATGATTTATGTAGCAAGCACAGCTAATTGATGTTCAGTAACAAACTGTTTCGATCCATTAGGCACCAGACATGTTTTCCATTTCTGATGCTTAAAGAAGATTTGTGAGATTCCTTTCTTCCTCAATTAAGCAAGACCAAGGTACCAACAAAATATGTATTCTCTGGCTAATAGAAGCTGTAATGTTCAATTTGCTGTTTTATGGTCATATATGTATGGACATAAAATCATAGACAGCTATAATAAACTAGTTTGATGTTCCTGGACTGTTTAGTAGATATTAGGATACAGTGTAGGAATGAGCTGTAAAGGGAAACTTTTACCTTTCTGCACTGATTAAATGTTAAGTGTCAGACTTTAGATCTTGTTATTGCATATTAAAACAATAAGTTTTTTGGTGTTTTATTGATATTGGTCATTTTGTATTCTTTAAGGGGTTTTGATATGAATAGAAGAAATGATACCTGTTGGTTGGGTGGGGGCAGACTGAAGATTTGTATTTCAGTGGTTTTTTGTTGTCTCTCAAAGTTAAGTTTTCATTTTAACTAAACTTGACTATTACTTTAGGTATAATATTTGTACATTTGTAACCCCCCTCCCCTCTTTTGGCTCCTCAGATCATGTTTATATGGTTCTAACAGCATTGTCATACTGAAGTATATTATACATGAACTGTTTTGATTGTCAGATGTTTTTAAAAGTGATTTAGAAATTCTGCTTGGTTGCCTTCCAGACTCTTAGATGATATAAGATTTGTAAAGTAATGCTAAAGTTTGTCTGATATCTCACTGGCCTGGAAACTTGACAATCAAATGTTTAAAAAACCAGAATCTGGCAGTAATATTTATAAAATAGGATTTTTTTTAAGGCAAAGAGGATTTGAAGGAAGTTTTTAACTGTTAAATCATTCTCTTAGTAAAGAAATTGTTCTTATAAGATGCTTAATGTTGAGTTACAGAAATAAAAAAGAAAGAAATTTAAATCTAAGAAATGTCAATTTGTATTGTTAATTAAATCTCTTGAGTTTTTGAAGCTATACAGCTGCTGAACTTAAATGGGTTTTTTTTTATTCCTAGGTGGTATTTTATTTGTGAACTAATATACCAGTAAATGGTATTTATTACTATAGGTGGTATTATAACTGATATCAATGGGTTTTTTTATTCCTAGGTGGCATTTTATTTCATATACCTCTGTCCTCATTTGTCTTCGAATTCTAACATGCAATTATAAAGGATGTATGGTTCTAAATATTGACATTTAACTTTGCCTTGATACATAAGGTAAACTAACTTCAATCTGAAAATTTGATTGGCTAGTGAATTCATAATCCTGGGTTATTTGACCAATTTCTTTGTATTTGTCTTAGTGTACTCAGCACAGACATGATGAAAATCTGCCACCATGTATTTATCTACTGGTGGTACATGTATTGTTTGGTATTGGTCTGAATCTTATATCAAATATACATTAAACTTGTTTTGGGAAAATGGTTAAATATCAAAACCAGTTTATAGAATGCCCAATGTTACAAATTTACAATTCTTCAACCATTTAATTCAAATGCTGTGCTAGTAAAAAATTTCCTTTTTTGCTTGTTTCAAGTAATCAATTATAACGGTGACTATTACCTGAATTAGATTACCCTAATCTTTGAATATAAATGGCAACTACATATTACCAGTGTATATTAATCTGATTTAATTGAAGTATTGTACATGTATATTACCCAAATGATATAATATTTTGATGAAGTAAATTATGAAACATATAATTCAGGTGATCTGTTAAACATGTGTAGTATAATCATGTATAATTATCAGAGAATGGAACCAATAGTAAAACTGAAGTTAATGTAGGAGGGGTGAAAAAAGTCTAAATGTGTACATATTTTTTAACAACATTTTTTATATTATACTTTGCGGGAATAATTTAAGTTAATTTAATAATGCATGTTTGATAAATGTTTTTGTTACCCTACATGTTCACTTGCCTACAAACAGGTTAACTCATTGACTCACTTGATTTTCCCAGCATGTCTCAAATGACTTGATTGCTGCTTTATCTCTTGCATCTGCATCATGTTATGGCATTTATTAAAAGAGAGACCCTGCTCTCACTTAAGACTACAGAGTTACCATGTTCTCCTGGGTTTTCTGTCTTTCTAGGCTTTTAAAGGTTTTGGAGGGGACTAATTACAATAATGACCTGGTCTCCATGGCTTCCTGTATAGGTAGATTGGACCAATTACAAAGATCCCTTTGCATATAGGGCCTTGGAACTCATTGCCATGATCTCTTGGGTTCCAAGGTTTTACATAATGGGGAGGGGGATGGGACTTGTAATAGTGGTCCCATTGTCCAGGTCCTCTAACAGTTACTATGGACTTTACAGATACAGTATATTGATTCCATTAGTGTTTCATCTGTGTGAACATTATAGCATTCTTTATAGCATGCAAAAAAAAGATAATTTTATAAGAATGTTATTTAAGGTGTCTTGTCTGAAGATGCACAGAATAATGTAATTATTTTGTTGTTCAGTGATATTTGGTAAGCTATAAACTGACTGTAACTCTGTCTTTGTCTGCAACCTTTGTCATTTTGCCAATACCATAGATGATGAATACTTACCATAGGATAATAATTAAATCTATAATTGCTGTTCTTAATATTTTCTTCAATATTGAGAATGCTGTTTCATCAAAAATGCAAATAGTGGCTATAACATGAACATAAATAAAAGTAAATTGAAAATTTGATATAAGGGTGAAGAAGTACAAATTAAGCTGGTATTTTGAATGCTGATTAAAATGTAGAAACTTTGAATGTTTATAAGCATCCATAGATTTGTTTTGGGGGCCTTGGTGACATTGGTTAAGGTAATTAGTTGTCTACTATCACAGGTATGTCATGACAGAAGTTGTCAGTGTACAGTGCTAGATTAACATTTATTGACATGCACTCCAGCTTCCTCCCCGAATAAAAACTGGATGCTATGGTATACACATTGCTGAAAAGTTGCCTAAAGTGGCATTAAACCCTATTTAAGACTAAATTGTGTTCACATGGGCAGATACATCTTGTCAGGGGTCCTAAGTGGCCTAGTGGTTAAGGTAGTTTGTCTACATGGTCTGTCAACACTCAGATTGGCAGGGTGTACTTGACTCCAATCTTAATTGACAAAGGATTGCTAGTTTTCCTACCACATGTGGGGGGTTATCTCTGGGTACTCTGGCTTTATCCCCCAATAAAAACTGGAAGTCATGATATAGCTGAAAAATTGCTGGAAATAGCATTAAACATCATTCAAACAAAACACAGCTTGTTAGCTATTTCCACTTCCTGTCAGATGTTCATATATTATGAAGTTTGAAAAATCCAAGATAGCAATCATCACATATTTTGAACTTAAAATTATTTTTTTATTGCTTTAACTTTCATATTTTATTTTTTTCCTTATTAACTTTCATGTTTTATTCTTCTCCTTAAACCACTCAAGAGATTTGAACTACATTCAGGTTTATAACAGCTAATTATTGTTGTATTGTCAAACATCTGTACCCTTTTATGTGTTTTAATTTCAGTTATTTTCTGTTGTAAAATAATGATATATTGGAAGTATGAAAAAAGTCTTTTCTTTAACAAAAATAACTTCAAGAAGTTAATACTAATTTAAGGTGTTAGTCTGTGTGTATTATATAACACTTCTTTTTAAATAACATTGATTGGGAATTGTCCTTCTTTTTCATAATAAATACAACACAACACAGCTGATGTAAAAGCAGCTTGGGGAAATTAGAAAACTAATAGCCGATTTTTTCATTAATTTACCAATCAGTGAATTAAACATTTTCATTTGCATTTATGACCTGATTCTTTATAGGAACCATTGATTAGATTGTTCAGGTATCAGACTTTTTTGTGTGTTATGAAGGAATTTGTACCATTGTGGGTCTTTAATGCCAGATATTTTGAGAAATTAATCGAATTTAGATGAAATTCAAACATTTATGACTGTAAATGTCATGTCATTTCAGTAGAATGAAAGAAGTCTGAAGTATTCAATGTAAATTTTATTTCAATGTTATTGAAAAGCTGCAATTACAGCTAGAAGTTTATGTGTGTCACAATGCAGTAATTGAAAAAAGAGCTATTGGAACTGGAAATAAATCGGTAGGTGGTATTGCATTCTGTGTTTGGACTGTACAGGGAGTATGGTAATTAACTGTGGACAAAGGCATGATGGATGGCTTCTTATATTAAGAGTTGTACAAATTCAATATATTTTATATGACCTGACCTCTGTTCTAAGGCTTCCTGTCAATTTCTGCCATTTAATAAGCAAAATTACTTTGTCTGGGAAATCATGATTTATTTGGCTTCAAAATGTCCGCAGGGAAGTGTCAGATAATTTGAGTTCTATGCTTAATTTTTTAAATGAATCTTTGAACAAGTGACACTGTTTTCAGCCATTTTGTAAAATAGAAAATTGATTAATTGATTGGTTGATTGACTGATTGATTGCTTAATACTCAATATTTTTTATCTGTATTCAGGACAATAAAATATAAGAAAACCTAAGTATAATTAAAAAGTTATTTACATTTGAAATTCAACGCTCATGATTGGTTAAGAATACTTCCGGTCAATGACAGACTTTAGTTTTATCAGTTGATGAATGTTACAAGCACGTGCTTCCTTCACAATGTCACACAAGCAATGCAGAATAATTTTAATCGACAAACTATGTATTATGCAGGATTTTTATCTAAATTAGGACCTGGGCATTTTGTTACAGAAAATAAAATGTAATGATAAGAATTGCATTCTTGAGTTTTTTTGTCATATGAAACTTCAAAAGAATGCATTTCAATTGCTAAATATGATTTTAGTGAACTGAGATCATTGGTCGTCATTATCCTACTAATATTTGTTTTTCTAGAAAAAGGACAATTTCACTGATAAATATTATGATAGATGCTGAAAGTTAGTTGGTGCTGTTGATTATAGGTCAAAAGTCAAGTGTGAGGTACACAGGTAATTGTTGCAATTCTGAACAAGAAAATCCTTGAACTTTGATACAAAATTAAAAATGATTACTCCACTGTTTATTTGAAAAAAACAAAGAGCAAAGCCCCTTGATATTATGATATTAATAATGAGATATCAATATACAGTGTTAAATATTCCTTATTTGGTAGGAATTGTAACTTGGTAAAGGAAATAATATTACAATGTATTTAACTCTTGGGATATTAACTCTGAATTCATCATCATTTTCTGTCACTCAGCACACTCCTTGTGGGATTTGTACCACCACTGTCATTGAAGGAGGAAGTCCTGACCAATCTTTATGTAGGAGTCCATGAAATATCATTGGGTGATAATAGTAACTAATCCCCAGGGAGAATAAAGGAAAGATTCTACTTGATCTTACTGCTTATGTGACACAATACTCTATGAAATTTCAATACAATTTTTGTTTATGTGTGGCTTTTATTGGTCATGTAAAGAGTCCTGTAAGACAATTTTCCATAATGTGTCCCTTTTGTCACCTCCATTATTGTTGTATAATAGTCTGAAGAAAGTGGCATTTTAACTTTTGTTTAATGGTTCCAACATTTTGAAGATATTGTTGTTATTGTCACATAAACAGTAATGCAATATGCACCATAATAAAAATGGTGTCAGAGCTGTAAAATAGCACAAGTGGATATAATTTTCTAAATGCTTTTTGATCAAATCTATGGCTGCTACATAAAATTGTAGCCAACTAACTTCATTCTGAATTCATCAAGGAAACTGCCATTAGATCCCTTTGGATCACCAAATACCATATCATTTTGTCCAACCCTACAAAAAAAAGTTGGCTTTTAGGGAGTCGTGCTGGCTATGGTCTTGCTTTGTTAAAATTTGAACCATGAAATTAATCAAGATATTAGAATGGGTCTTACAGATGGAGACAGTGTAATAATAAGTTGTCTAATGGACTGCATTGGATAAATATATGTATCAGTAATTAAAGAACATAGGAATCTTTTCAAGCTGATCAAACATGCAAGTTAAATAAATAATAGAACTACTGACTTCTATTTGGATAAGTAGTCCACTGAACAAATTCAAGTCTTCTATAAAGTCTTGAATCTATGCAAATCAATAAATATTGACTTTATCAATGTGTTTCGGTGATTTATAATTAAGAAATGTAAATTGAAATTGTATATAAGTAGATGGATTACCAATTAATGAGTTAAGTAGTTATAGATAGTAATATGGCAATTGATTGGTGTTGATGTAGTCACTCGGAAAATGCTGTGGCGTTAATCATCATCATTTGGTGTAAATCTGCTTTCAGAAGATGGATTAGTGTTTGTTTCCAATATTATTTTTTTATTGCTTGAGCCTGGTTAAAAAATACAGCAGCAAAAATCAATGTTTTCAATATCAATGTTATGATTCAGGTATATTACGCTATTGTTGTATTACAATAAAATTGTAAAAAAGTTCATGTTAACAAGTACTTTCAACTCTTAATATAATATGTGATCTGTCAGTTATTTAATATGATGGAAAACCAAAGCAATGCTGTGATACAAGAAAAACATGTTATGACATTTACACTTTTGCTGCATTAAAATCTCATCTATACACATTTCTTTTGTTTTATTTTATTTCAGATGTTTATAACAGAGACAATACAACCATAGAAGATATGTCTGCCAATAACTGCTTCTTGTTTAATAGAATTTAACCAAAGTTCATTATATCTCTATATTTTAAATCTAACATAGAATACTATGAGATACAATAATAGAAAAAATGACAGATCTTGATTTCTGTTATACAGCATCCTCCCAAGTCAGTGGTTCTGAGCCCATGTTCACTTTCCCATGAATAGGGAGCTAACGTGGACTCAGAACCCTGACAGAATATTAGTTAAATTCACTGCAGTAACCATTTTAATATAATCATCAACATTAATGTAAAAACCTAATTACTGTTAAAAAAATAACGTTTTCTTAGACAAGGGTAGTTAATCTTAATTTATCAAGATTTGATTGTCAACCACATACCATCGGTGGCTGTTGTGGTTCATTTAACACACAGGAAGTGAAACCTTTTGTGTGCATTTGGCTAATTATTTTTCTTCATTTATCACAATTTTGAAGATATTTCCTTATAACTGTTTCTGACAAGATTTTTTTGTGACGAATTCCATGCAGGAAGTAATGTCAATGGTCTCCATTTTGTAAAGTACCACAGATGTATAGAGCAGTTGAAAAGGCAGGCATAATAATAAGAAACTGGACTTATAAAATCTCATTATCACAACGACTGAGAATGAGGCTTAATCATTAGATTTAATTGAGAGCTTTTTTATGGCTTTTCTGAGAAGCTAAGATGCTTGGTGCTGTAGTTGAAGGTTAATGAGGATTTATTAAGTCTTTTCTTTCATCAACTTATTCTAGTCTGTGTTTTAAATAATATAATTTGGGATGAATGTTATGGGTAATTTTGTTTGCTTTGCCATTTATTGTAATAAGTATATTTGTACATGTAAGATTATCATTGGTAAAAAAATTATGATAATATTATATGCGTTTTAAAAGTTCAGTTAATAAAATTAATCTCGTCCCTTTTTTCTAGTTTGACTTGGGACCTTTGCAGTATTGGCAAGTAAAGTATTTTTTTCAGAAAAACTTTTGTTTTGGAAGGCCACATAATGTGTGAATTTGTCACTACTTATATTATCAAATAAATTGATGTACTTAATCCACGTAAACCATTTTGACCACTTTCAATACATGGAAAATTGTAGAGAAAAAAGATTGAACAAGACACACAAATAATGCCCTGAACCTAAAACCCATTATAAGCATACGCTGACTCTTAATTTACCCTAGCCCATGACAGCCTGTTATTAAAACGGTGAGTTACGGTAAAATTCTACGATTTGCCAAGATGAAACGTTGTGATAAAGCCACAAAGCTGGTATTGATCTCTGATATAAAACTTGCCTTGATGTGTCGATTATAAAGTGATAGATAATCACTTATTTAATTCGATCCATTTAATGTAGTGTAATTCAAATAAGGCAGAGTTGCAGGCCAACACCGAACCATACTATTAAAAAGAACGTGTATTGGATTTTGGTCTCGTTTATTTCCTTATTTTTGTCACTTAATTACTATGTGATGGCATGAAGTGGTGCGACAAGTGTTGATCGACTTTCACAGCAACATGCATTTTCGATTGGTCACATTGGCAGTCTTACTAGAGTCGTGCCATTTTTCTAGAACATTGTAAAAATGTTATTAATATCAAATGATGATGGTCATTCATGCTCATTCTGATATAACTTTTCAGCTTTTTTATGTGGTCCAGAAAAATGGTAAGATAAGTGCCACTCTTCTTTATTGATTTCTCACAGTTTGTTCAAGAGTTATTGCGGTATTTTGATAAAAGTGTATATAATATGTTCATGACTTATTGTGCAGGATAATAGACTAGTCAATTCATTGATGAGTGTATGTAGACAAATATAGAGCTAATTTGATATGCTCGTAGTTATAATCTGTAGTAAGACTATTTAGTTCTTAGACTACAGAGCAGATCTCGTGTTGAACATGATTTGACAGACTTATGCATCTGACAAATTAAAGAAAGGCATGTTAAGATCTGCAGAAATAAGAACTCTTGTATCCATCCATTTTAACAACCAATTAGCAATGATTATTGTAGCTGTGCTGATTAATCTTTGTAGAACGTCATATTGTTGGAAAATAAAATGACAGTTTTTAATTTACCATAACAGGTTTCTTCTTATTGAGTCCCCTTTCCCAGTTTTATTGGGGGTGGGTTTTTGTTGGTTCTCCTTAATTGTTTTCTTTATTATTTTTTAGTTTTGTTTTTATTGAAAATGTTTTTTAAGTGTATTGGTGCCTTTTCAGGAACTGATGGAATGATGGTACAAATAAATGGGAAGTTCATAATTGCAAAGTTTCTTTTTGGGGTAGACATGATTTAGAAAAACCATGAATTAGTTTTAAAATATGTTATATATATGGCAAAAGCTGAAATTATAGGGCTGGCTTGATCTAACATCTTCTCTGGAATAGTCCTAGTAGAAATGGAGAAATAAGTAGGCAAGAACAGAGAACACGATTAGTACCCAACTATATGGTATACAGCCCCAATATTTCTAATGTTTATTTACATGTGAGCACCAATATTAATGTAGCTATATATAATTTGTTTATTTTGCCTAAAAATTAAAAAAAAACTAGCTATTTTTTGTAAATGATATTTCATAAACTGTATGTTGGCCATATTAGGCAAAACATGTAGCGGTTACCATGAATAATTAGTGTGGTCACCCATGTTTGATGCTAAAATTGACTTTCTTATTGTTATTGATAGGATTGATTGAACATTTCTGTTAAATTAAAGTAGCAGGATACGGCTTCCATTTCGAAAGTTGATCTATACTTAATGTATAAGCAAAGACTGTCTTGCTTTCAGGCTAATCACACACTATGCTTTTTGTAATGAAGATGAATAAAGGAAACGCAGACAAGATTTCAGTTTCAGACAAAATTAATTTTAATTTAAAAAGTTGTCATGCAATAAGTTACCCAGTATGTACATTTTTGCATGTACTGAGGAGACATGAATTGTCACATCAATAACTTATTACCTTGGACAAAATGATGTATTAGAATAAACCTCAATAGTGATATATCATTGGGCATAGCTGGCTACTCAGAGAATTATTTCCCTCCACTGTCTACAAATTACACTGGTAATTTCACAGAAACTTGACGACGAAGACTATAATTAGATCTAGATGACCGGTCCGTGACTGTTTATAGATATAGGAGAATTCTATAATTAAATTCTGCCAAAAAATCTTTTCATGGTGTCATGGAATGGGTAAATATATATGGGAGAAATTATTTATCACTTTGACTGGTAAATTGATTATTTGTCTGGTCCTAAATGTCAAATCGTATGGCTTTGTTAACATTTGACCAAACAAATTACTGCTTGACTTTATTTGGTATTAATTTTAGTCGCATCATTTCATCCAAATTTACATTTTTGTCATAATGTCTATTAAAAAAGCTTGATAAATTACTTGATTGTTAGTGTTTATTATTAAAGTTGATAATAAATTGATTTTTTTCTTTGTTTTCAAAATTTGAGCATTGAGGCATCTAAAGAAGTAATATTACACAATGTCCAGGAAATGAAATTTGTTGATCTTCTGCTATTTCCCCAATTAGCAACTTGTGAAAAAATGTGAATTAGTCATGATCACAAAAGAAGGGTAATAATTTCCAGCCTTATGGATTAGTGAAGAAATTGAGGACAATCTCTAATCACATTTTATAATTAAGACTTTAACACATGGCTTGATAAAATCTGCATCCATCAAAGCCATGTCTCAAATTCCTTTAGATGCAAGTGTCAAAGACAACGCAATTGTGACCAAGTAGAAAATTGACGATGAGTCAGACTTTAGGAAAAAATTGATATGCGATTTCAGTGTCCTGTCATAATGAGAAATGTCAGAAGTTTGATATCAAATGGACCTAATTTATAGGCAGACAAACACTATCTGGGACCTCTGTTTGATACAACATGCTTCTTGTGAAAGATCTAATTTGTATAATTCATGACTGAATGTGAAATATAACTTCTGACTTGTTATAGTGTCAAATTTCTGTCACCAATATAGAAATGTCTTGTGGCTTTTATGCAATTTTTATCAGCAAGCCTTGCTGCTACTGTGTGATAGTGTGGTTAGCTGTTCTCTTTGTTTCCTCCAAGCTGTCTGTTTCCCATAGCAACAGACTTTAGTTGTGGCTACTGTATTTTACCTTCATCAATGGAAGATTACAAACAGAACATAATACGTTTTTTGTAGAATTTGTTTTATAATATCATTCTATCAGGTTCAGCAATAATAAATGATACAGATATCTATTAAACATTTTAAAAACAACAATAAGAACCAAAGAACACTTAGAGAATAGGGCTAAAACAGTATGTTTATTTCTTGTCTGCCATCTAAAACTTTTTTGGAGGCGGTGGGACGCACACAAAAAAAAGCATTGGACAACAGAGGATTCTCTGGCTAGTTTATTTCCAGCAGGTTTTGATTGGTCAGTACTTTATGTCCAGCAACCAATACTAGAGCTATACTCAGGACAATGAATCAACGCATAGACATCAAACTGAGAATAGAACTTGACATTGTATGTTCTACAGGAAAAGAAGGGCTCAGTGTATAGAGGTAGACAACACAGCCTAAAATCTCATGAACAGAAAGTAGGATAGGTCATGAGCACACAATGTTTACTGCAACAGAATATAATGGGTCAATGTATATGATTAAAAGCTATAGCCTAAAAGCTACTCAAACCAAGAAAGGGATAAGCAATAAGCAGGGAAGATTGATTGGATCTCATAGGGCTCACCTTGAAATACAACCATATAGAAACTTGTTAACAGACCACTGGTATGGCATTCAATAATATATAGAGATCAATTAGGACTCTCCCACATTCCACCTCTGATTTAATAGATGTATCCTTTACATCTATGGTTGTCCCTGTAGACCTTGAAGACACAACCTATGGTACTATTTAGTTATTTGACTTTTTTTTTTAAACATGGACCTTTCCAAGTTTTATCATTTACTTTTTTTAATGGTATTCTTCTTTAAAAATTAGTCAACAAATGTTGGTTGGTGTTTAAAAAGTAAAAAGGTTTTTCCACTTATTTCCTTGATTGCTGTAAATTAGGAAATGCATTTCGTTTTCATAAAAATATGACATTTACACGCCAGACTTTATCAACTTTATCATGCCTTGGCTGCACTTTTTTTAACAATCAATCATCTTTAATCTGTTTAATCAGCTGTAAACACATTTGTTTGACCCCAAGCTGACCTCAGTTTTAAGTTATGAATATTTAAGAATACATTACTTTTCTTCCTAGAATTAGAATAATCAGACGATTTTAATGTCATGGCAAGGACACTCTAGAACTTGAAATCAATATTTTTCTCTTCATCGGTTTCAGTTTAAATTGCAGAAAAAATTCAATTTATGCCTTTTGGCAGAATTCCGTCAGACAAGTTTTTGTAAAAGCAGGAAATGAAAATGCTAGATGATCCAATATTAAGATGACTTATTGGCTGAGAGCAAACATTTCGTCATTTGTAAGAGCTCATTATTACAGGTTTAATTGATATTATCCATCAAACAGTTTACAGACATTAACACTGACCTAAGTGATGTAACAATTCATCAAGTTTTTCTGTTATAAAAAAATGTCTACTTTGTTATTGAAAACTTAAATGTAGCAGTGTAAAATAAAGGTTATCATGGTCCTAAGACTTATTCAAAGTTAACCCATATATTAGAGAGTACTTCCGGGTACTATATAACGATACTATACAACGGATTGATTTTCTGCATCATTAACAGCAGGCCAAATTTTACTGTCGTTATAATCCAATGTTAGTTTTGTGATTTGTTGGATTAATGCAAAAAAGCGAGGGTACAATTATTCATTCTACATAACCAGTAACCATTTACGGGACATTCATTGGCTACCTAGTTTTGATACACTCCGATGGTAAATAGGAGTTATATTAATGCATTTCTTGAAGCAATTTGAAGAAGCACAAGGATTTGTTTCTAAATTAAACAAATAAGCATAATTAAAATCGGTATGTGGATGGAGTTCTCTTATTAACTTTTTCTTACAAATGTATTAATATTTGACATTTATTTAAAGTAAATTCATATAAATTGGACTCTGCCTTATATAGGTTTACATGTCTCTGCTATATGATAAACTTGTCTTTTATTTTTGATGTAACTGTAGTCACAATTATGTCTCCATAATGTCTGCATGCAAATGTAAAATACAGTATCCTGCCATAACTGGTGAAAATTTATCGAGTTATCTGTAGGAATTTGTACTCCGTAGAGTATAACACAGAGTAAAATAAAAACAATAGAGGCATAAGACATGCATCACAGAGCTAATTCATTCCTATTACAGATCTTTGGTTTCAGTTGTGGTCGTCAGATTTAATTAATAACTGGGGAATCAACAAATATAGTCATAATCATAGAAAAAGCTAATGGAAGTGTTGTTTATAACTTGTAATATGATATGGTTAAAGCCTGGAAAATGACTTCACTTGATCCTATAGTCTGCTGATACATACATTACATACATATAGAATAGATATAATTTGATTGTATTATTTCAATGCTGTTTTTGTCTGACAAAGAATCATAATAGATTTTAAGATGTGAAAACATATCTATCTTATAACTATTGTCTTCTTATTAACCATATTTACCTTGTCAATATATCACAAATAAAATAAAGTCTAGATCTTTGATGGGTTTATTAATACAGACATTCTGACAGTTATGTCAAAGATTTGTGTGTATCGAGTCAATACAATATGTCTAATAAGTTCTGATTCAATCAGAATTAATGCATAGAAGATCATTGATGATACATTTGGACAGATTTATCAATTTCTTATTTAATAGTAGAAAAATAGACATTGTCGAGAAAATATTGATGTTTGGTAAGAAAAGGGGAGATAACAAGGCATCAGTTATCAGTAAACGTGATTAGAGAAAATCCAAGGTTAATATTGACTTTATAATAATGCTATTAAAGATGACATAGGAAAACTATAAAGGGAGTATTCCTAGTAGTTTTGAAGAAAAATATACTCGTTTGATTGAGTTGCCTTATGTCCATTGAGTAGTGTTCAGGATGAGAACCAGTTTACAAACCATATGGTATCGAGAGTTGAGTATTCATGGAGAGTTTTGCAATTTGTAGTTTTTGACCTGACTGATAACCTTCAGTAGTATTTCTGTTTTGACAAAACAGATACAGAGTCAAAAATAGATCATAGTTTAAGGTAGAAACAGTTGGCATATAATTTGTATAAACACTTTTCTGACAACGATCTAACATCTATGATTGTTCATTCTGCTGTACTTTGTTTTAACATAAGGATCATATGGAAATACTCTCTAATATAAATTGAACTCCCCTAGATTTGTTCTTTAAGTTATCCTCTTAAAATTTGGGCGATGGAGTTGGTCAGTTAACTAGGAACTTGTGTTTGACTGAGTAATTTAGTGGGGTCTCGTATCATGCACAGATTAATATTGCTGCACTTTACATTTGTCTTAAAGCTATTATTTTTTATTTGAAAACCTGAGATTGCAGGTTCAAGTCTCACTGCAGGCAGAGTGCACATAACTCCAATCTTAACTGAGAAGGATTGCCAGTTTTTCTACTGAACTTCAGGTGGTTTTCTCTGGGTTCTCCTTGCCCAGTAAAAACTGGATGCCACAATATAGTTGGAAAATTGCTAAAAGCATTCAAACATTATTTAGTCAAATAAACAAACTTATTGCAAACAGTCTGACATTTTGCAAAGCACTGAATGTGCTGATAATTATTATCTAGTAAATAGTTTGTTATGCTTGAAATGAATGCAGTGCAACAATGAGAGTGAAAATGGTATAAATTGGTAAGTTTGCTGAAAAATATGGCTTAATTTTTCATCTGTTAAGTCAAAAATCCATGCTTTAATCATTACAGTAGATTTATATGCTGGATATTACATCGTATTTGAAATAAATATTATGTAATGTTATGTTATTAAACTTATCTTTCCAATTACAGGGAATGTTATTATGTAGATATTAACCTGAAATACAACATTCATGTCAGTAGAAAACATTATTGGTTTGAAATTAAACTAGAAAATTAAAACTGCACTGGTCATAGGAAAGTTCTGTCTGTTATATTATCTTATTATAGTATTGTGTTGGGATTATTTATTTAATTATTGATAAAGCATGATACATTACTTTGGGTATGAACATACAGTAACACGGAGTGCAAACACATTTCTGATTACCCAATGGAGGGAATCACATAATCTCCGTAGAAAACAACAAGGAAAAAATACCGAATTAAAATTGAATTTCTCCGTTATCTTAATTACAGTAAAACATAGCATGATAAATACACGTTTGGCTACTTGCTTTACAAATGATCAGCAACAGTACCTTTGATGTCGACCATGTGTGTTTTAACCTTGCTAATAACCAAGGTACCAAACATTAGTTAAACATGATATTATGACATTTATTCACTTCATTTGAATAATTTGTAAAAATTGTCGGATATTGGCGATTGTCATCCACACGTGTAATTCTTTTGATGTTGTACTAACATATACCATTTTAGGAAAGATTACACTAGTTGATTTTCCCCCTCAAATGAAGCAAACCAGTCGGGTACTTAAAACACAGGAGATCAATGAATATAAAATATCATGTTATGAATTTAATGTCTTATATCATGAGACAGTATATCAAGTTCAGTGAAGTTACCTTCATTACAGGTATGGGTATGTGTGAAGTGATTCTATTATTTTTGAGGTCAATTTTACCAACATTTTGTATATAAGTAATTTTGTTGTATAAGCATGATAATGGTTTGAAAGAATCATAAAGGATATTAACCACTTACCTTACAAGTAAGGTGATCATATTTCTTGGCTAAGAAAGAGTGTAAAATAGGCAGCTGCATGTCTTCTTGAAACAAATCGTTGCAAATGGAATTATGCAAACTTTTTTTCCTGTGCCAGAATTGTAATCTGAACCCAAGTTATCTCCCCTGATACTTCTTCATAGCTTCATTTTTCTGGTTTTTGTGCTGGTCAGGATATGGAAAGTGAATTGACCCAGTATCAAATGTTCAAATCAGTTTAAAATCTGTTAGGTAAAAGTCAATCCTACATTGATTAATTTTGCTTTTTAAAAAAATTAAACAGGTACTGTTGAAAATACAGTTCCATATAATGCATAATGGGACTCGGAAGAGAGCAAATGATTATAATTACAAAATTTGATGTCAGTTATAGACTTGTGAAGATGAAATTTAATTTTGATTAATTAGTGCTGTCCTTAGTAACCTGTATATAAATTGTTTAACATGTTTTATTCTTAACTTAACTGATGTTCCAGACTGGTTTACTTGTGAAGTAACCTGTCTCTGACTTCTGTATAGATCAGAAGGACCAGACTGAGGAGCCATTTCCTGACTGGTTTACTTGTGAAGTAACCTGTCTCTGACTTCTGTATAGATCAGAAGGACCAGACTGAGGAGCCATTTCCTGACTGGTTTACTTGTGAAGTAACCTGTCTCTGACTTCTATATAGATCAGAAGGACCAGACTGAGGAGCCATTTCCAGACTGGTTTACTTGGGAAGTAACCTGTCTCTGACTTCTGTATAGATCAGAAGGACTAGACTGAGAAGCCATTTCCAGACTGGTTTACTTGTGACGTAACCTGTCTCTGACTTCTATATAGATCAGAAGGACCAGACTGAGAAGCCATTTCCTGACTGGTTTACTTGTGACGTAATCTGTCTCTGACTTCTATATAGATCAGAAGGACCAGACTGAGGAGCCATTTCCAGACTGGTTTTCTTGTGAAGTAACCCTGTCTCTGACTTCTATATAGATCAGAAGGACCAGACTGAGGAGCCATTTCCAGACTGGTTTACTTGTGACGTAACCTGTCTCTGACTTCTATATAGATCAGAAGGACCAGACTGAGAAGCCATTTCCTGACTGGTTTACTAGTAAAGTAACCTGTCTCTGACTTCTGTATAGATCAGAGGACCAGACTGAGGAGCCATTTCCAGACTGGTTTACTTGTGACGTAACCTGTCTCTGACTTCTATATAGATCAGGAGGGCCAGACTAAGAAGCCATTTCCTGGAGAACACTTTACTTTAACTGCAGCTAAATAGGTTTAGATTGATGTATTTTTTCCAAAGTCACGATGTTGGAAGTATCAGAATTATCTTAAGTGAGAATAAAGATAAATAGCTATAGATCAGACTGAATTGACCACTGCCGACAGGCAGTTCCTGAAATTAACTTGTTTTAGATGACCATAGAACAGTCGGAGATTGAAAACCTTTTAAAACCAATTCTTTCTATTTCCTGTTCCAGCCAGTAAAATAACACCTAATCACCATGGATTGGATATATAGGTGAGAAACTGAAATTTTCTATAATTATCTAAATTTCTATTTGGTTGTTTGTTTAATGGAGGTGTAAAATTCAATTATCTTAAATTACATCAAATAAAATTATAACAAATTACTAGACATAATTCCATCCACTAATAAATGGAAGTCATTTTCAGGTTCCTTAGTTCTGAACTGTACTTTACATCTGGAGACTTGGTCATGATATTTGACATTTGGTTTATCATTTGGTCTGATTAGTATTTGTTTGGGTTTAACAGAACTTAATATTAAAATTCCAATTCTTTGACTTTCAGAAGCATTTTTTATGTTTGATTAGAGACCCTATAAAAGAGTTTTTGATACAAAATTTAAAATGTTAGAGATTATTTTCATTTTGTTGTATAAGAGACATAAAGATATAAGAATTCTGTTTCATAGCAATGCCCACTTGATAAAAGTTTTAACTAACTTTTTAACAAAGTGATTCATGAAGTCGCATCGAATTCAGATAATTTCTGAGTTTAAGTCTTATTTTAAATTGAAAGTTTGATTCTTTCTAAAGTCAACCCTGTCTCTCCCACTAGGAATGCATTGTCAATGGGAGTGCTTCTCAATGCCAAACCATACTGATTCTTAACATTGCCACTGTGGGAATTCCTCATTTTAATGCATTCTACAAAGATTTTAATTATGTACAATTCCAGAGACACTAATTACTATAAATAATTAAAATTGTTCCATCAGTTGGATGGGAAACTCTAATTATGTTGTCTGAGAGCAAATAAAATAAGGCATTCATTTCCCTCCCTGTAACATTTGTGTCCAGATTCAATCTGCTGCTACGGAATTTAATGGTGGCCATCATGTGTTGTTCTGGCATTTATATGACATAATTCAGCAGGACAATTATGTAAGATCGAAGAAAAGAGAAAGGACACGTTTAAATTCAAACTTAATTACAGACACAGACTAACACAATACAATTATACATGTCTTTATACTAGGTATATGTATTAGTATATAGCTACAATACTGTAGCTCCTTAAAATGATTTGTGAGCAAATACACACAAGGATTTTATAGTGTCCAAAATCATCGAATAAGCTACATTTACAGATATAAAAAAATTATCAAAGAAGCTACATTATAATTCCAAACATCCTTAGATGATTGTTGTCCCCCATCAATATGTTTTATATTTGTTTAGCATGGAAGTAATTAAATATGAAGCAAGCATTCTGTCTGGTCACAGGCAATATGGTTTATATAGAGTGTGTTAATTTAAAAGTTGATAGCTTTTACTATGTTTTATTTTATTTTCATTGAACTGGAATCCAAACCAATTGTGTACAAGTTTTTTAGCCATGTCATAGATACACTTATATAGCTCTGCTGTTGAAGCAATCTGAACATTACCCAAAGATCAATTATAGTCACAACACACATAAGAGAAATAAAACTTGACTTTATACAAACATTTTTGTTTTGAATTCATTTTTGTTCTATTTTATTGTTGATAAATATCAGCTGAACTCTCTTTAGAATGTTAATGTATTCCTAAGGATGCGATCAAATAATGTGCCATGCTCTGTAGCGATAAAAGCCTACATGCTAGTAATTGTCTTTCCTTAAACAATTCTCCGAACAAACCATCGGGGACTCATCTGACCAAAACTCATTTTCTGTTCTATAATGAGATATGCATATCTGTACCATTAATCTACAACCTTTCTCTTTTATTTTTATAATGACAGATGACATTCCCTATGACCTTGAACTTATATAATTAACCTACATTAACTTTGCAGCATCACTTAATTTGATGTCCAAGAAATGCAAATTAGACTGGATCTTAAAGATCAGAAAAATTCAGATAGATTGGTATCTTCTGGTATCAGTGCTACCCTATCTGAGCTATAATGCATTGATCATAAGTTGGACTGGTTTGAAATAGGTGTGATAAAAATGTGGGCCAAAATGGACTTGCATAAATATATTAATCTCAACATGCGAGGTCTACAAAGTATTAAAGTAGAAAATGTCCTGGACTTCTGTCATCATGACCTGTTATGTTTCCATCTCCACTAATATAGTCAGTATTTATTAGTGTGCCGTACAGAAAACTTTATTTTTTCCTTTGCTGTTCATTATAAAAGCATGTTTGAGTTAAAGAAACTGATAGATTGTTAGTGTGGCATTTACTGCCCAGTTAAATGTGTAATAGTAAAAAATAGAAAAAAACATGAAGGCCTTGTGAAATAAATTGTTGTTTGTTTTGTTTGTTTTATGGTGTTAAGCGCCATTTTCAGCAATTTTTCAGTTATATCATGGCATCCAGTTTTAACTTGGGGAGGAAGCCGGAGTACCAAGAGAAAACCCCGACATGTGGTAGGAAACTGGCAATCCTTGTCAATTAAGATTGGAGTCGAGTACACCCTGCCCACAGTGAGAATCGAACTCGCAGTCTCAGTTTTGACAGACCACATGATCAATAGTAGACAAACTACCTTAACCACTCAGCCACCTAGGCCCCAATAAATTGTTGTTAATGTTTACCTAAAAAAATATAAGGTCAAGAATTACATAAATTTGTTTTTATTGAAATTGTAGAAAAATTTTGATATGAAGATAATATTTTATAACATTTTGACTTTTATAGTTACAATGCCATTTATTGTTTTGTTGTGTATAATTTTCGTTGATTAAAATCATATAAATTTCATGTAAACTATTATATACATTTCCATAGGGATATGTAGCATGCAAGCAGAATTTATCGTAATATAATTTGTGCAGTAATTTCGTGCAGTTGAGTGCATGAACAATAAAAGTAGATAGAAGTTGTCTTTTTATTGATTGGACTATGAATATTTGCTGAGTAGATATTGTAATGAAAATGTACCAATTCTTTAGATGTAGAGTTTGATAAATTATTTAAACTTGTTTTATCCATTGTAATGCTTTTGTTCAATCTTTAAACAATCCTAAGGGAATCTAAATGTACCATTAAAATCCAAATATTTTATTTAGCAAGATATTTAATTGAATTTCTGTATTTTATGTCATTCTTTGGGAATAAATAGGGTCTTGTAGTTCATATTCAATCGGATACTGTATGAAACTTGCAGTTCGTATACTATATATCAACACATGTATGTGTATTGTAACGTTTAGACTGTTTAGCAGCGATAATGCCATCCTTGTGTTACACATGCACACACACACACAGACATATTTATTGTAATTGTAACCTATGTTTTGTCCAATTTCTTTCTTTGGTGCATGCTTTCTGGGATGTTCAGCTTTTAAGAAGGTTGGCTGAAAATGAGTAAAATCTCAGCCTGCATCTGTAAATGCAATATGCATGGCCTTATATGATATAAAATTATAAGCAAAAATAACTCAGGACCAAAATTTATGCAGTTGAGCAGAATCAGTTGTATCCTCATGTATATTACATTCTGAAGTCATTTTCCAAAGCCAGACACTATTATTTTCTTTTGTATAACATTAAATTTAGCTTATTTTAAGAAGTCACCTATAGCAAGAGCTTCTTGAATGATTCTTTTGAATTTTTTTTAAATAGACAGCTTTTTGTTTTCAAGAATGCTAAGCTCAAATAATTACCTTCAGCTTTTGCAGTCAAATGTGTGTTATGTATGGTACACTTTAGTCTGCTCAGTCATAAATGGTCTTCCAAGTTTGACCTTTTGCAGACAAACAAAATCAAGCTTCCACAGTAAATGTAATAAGACACACAGTCTGAAATTTTATATTTTTTATCAAATTTTAAAACTTAAGTTTTATAAATAATTTAACAAATAACTTTGTCTACTGACTGCTTCAGTTGATAGCTGTGTGAAAATTCCCACTGATTCATTTCCAGAGTGTGAGTTAAGATGGATATTCCACTGTTGGGGTGTAAATCTACAGAACAAAAACAAATTGTTGAAAATTCAAGTACTTAAAAATCAGTTTTCTTTCAGACTTCATAAATACTGTGTCATACATAATGTTGAAATATATGATATGCGGAAAAGAGGCTGAATATGTAATCGATTGTGCAAATTTAATCTCATAAAATACGATGATTCTCAGCAGGTATTTGTTAGGGCAATTGATTCAGGCTTACCATCCTTTCATAGAATTGTGAAAAGATGGTTGTTATTATAGAAATTATATTGTAAAATGTTGTGAAGCTGTACATATTTCAATGGTTTACAGTTTCATCAATTGATTGGTAGTTATTACAAGATTTCTTCTTTGTTTAAGATTTCATAGTTGACATCATTTTAAGAATGTAAAATTATATGTCAGCCCAGTGCACTTGCATTAATTGTGATGAATTTTAATTGATATCAATAATTCTGTTTGTAGCTGTTTTGCTAGATTAAGAAACAAGTTATAAAGCATGATGTTGGGTTTCTGGTTAAAGAATTGATTCCTATAGGCTAAGGATTGTGATCTTATTTATATAAAAAAATATAGGTGTTTTGATCAGAATTGCATTATTCATTGATTCGTCTAAAGTATTTTTTTTTTAACAAGGTACTTGTCCTCTTTTTGGAAATTTCAAAAATCTGTAATGAAATGAATGTACAATAAAGGAGATTTTAAATTGGTTTGTTAATAGATTAATGAGTAGGATTGACACTGGATCCGTAGACATTTCATTCAACTTGCATTTTGCTTCGTATTTCTTGGACATGGATCAAAATCATAAACCTATTTTATTAGAATTCTACTGCTGCCCATGTCTTCCATTCAAGTGGTCGACATTGCTCTCCTTCAGACAGAAGAGTCAACAATGGTTAATCATGAAAACCAATTAGCAACTTAATGAAAGATGAGATCATGCCAGGAACATTTCTACGATTTCATGTTACAAAAACAAGATTTGGGAATCCCTGAAAAAGAGACTGAAGATTTACAAATAAGTCCTGTGGTAATCTGTTTCCGAACAATTTGTTTCAACTGAAATTTGATTAAAAATGAGAAAGCAAGAATTTACAAATTCCATTTGAAATTCTTCAGGAATCATTGCTTTACACAAGTGTTGCTTTTCATAAAAATTTGATTCATTTCTTGTCCATACAGAATTACATTACAGTTATATAAAAGGAAATTCGTTTCAATTCTGTACTTCCAGATAATGAGTGAATTAAATGAAATGGGCGACTGAAAATTAAATAAAATCAACAGTGGTGACAAGTTGAATTTCCATTACTACGGGATTTGGTGACTCAGAAAATATTCATTGTCTTAAATTTGTTTTATTTGGTTAGTTTTCTTGTATTTGTTGAATACAGTTAGGAGGAGCGTAACAAGGTTTTATGGCAGGGTAATCCGGCAACATATGTTCATTTGCATTTGTCATTCTTGGTTTGAAAGGAAGCAAAATAAAATAAATTGACGTGTCTTTTATGAATAATAGAGAAGAACATTATTGTATGGAAATCTTGACATAGACGATATGGAGTTAGTGACAAAAGGTTGATTCATACTATATTCAAATGGTAGAAATATGATGATATATTGCCTCATATCATTTGTTTTAATGCCCGTTACTAGCGGTTTATGATTGGTTGGTATTATAACTTCATAAGAAGTCAATATCACATCTTTCCTTAATCATAGCAGGAAGAATAAAGCTTTTGAATGATCGTTTTGTTCAGTTTTTTTCTATAAGTCTTTTAAAGAAAAACATTTTACAAATGACTGCCATAAACAAGCAATTTCTTGAAAATATTTGATTAGGATTACATAAATTAAACACAGCCAAACTACAAAAATGGAGATGTTATGATAGCCTATAAAACAAGAGTTGATTTTGTGAAGACATTTTTAATTTTTTTTTAAATATTATTTGGTTTGTTTATTTATAGGATACATTGTTATAGCTTTTTTTTAATTATATTTTTTTAATGCCACCAATTTTTCCTAAACTTTAAGTTATAATAAAAATGATGGTGAAAAAATATTGACAGCCCAAGTATGGTAAATTCACTTACGCATTTGTTTTGTAAAAGCAGGGAAGATGATATCCTAGAAAACCTAAAGTATTGATTTCTAAATTAAGATTGTACTGTCTTGAATGACAAAAAACAGGAAAGCTGGTTTAAAAATCTAAATTGAATTATTTTTCACCGGAAATCATTCAGTTGGCAGTATTTTTTTGTTGGTTTCTAATGTTATGAAGATTATGTTAATATTTCGAAAGTGATACAAATAAAATTGAAATTAAAGTGACTTCTTAGCAAGCCTTATGAAGACATGTAGAGATGGTAGAAGGAATCAATCAAATTTTCAATAAATTATCTAATAAGTAATACCTGATAAACAATAACATATGAAAACTGACAGCTGCAGGAATTATTTCATTTAAGTTTTTAATGTTTTGTTCAGCATAATGTTGATCAAGTTTTTATTTTGGACATCTTGGGAGTTTATACTTATAATTTAGTTGTTCAAAAACTGCTGACGCAGGAGGAAAACAAACTATTAAAGTGTCCATGGTTGGACATTTGTTTTTCATAATTTAGTTGTTCAAAAATGGTAGACTCAGTAGAAAAACAAACTATTAAAGTGTCCATGTTTGGACAGTTGTTCCCAAATTATGAGAAGATTTCCTTATTTTTACTTAGCTTTAAGTTAAAGAAATTACATGACAGATTATCTTTATTATTAAACATATAAATACACATTTTTGATTACTGTATATACAATGTATATCTTCACATGTCTTAGTTTTTTTGAGCATACACAAAACTAGCTGGTAGCAACCTGACATAAGTATGTAGTCTGTTATGGCAAGAGTAAACCTTAAAAGACTTTATTCCAGATTTAAAGACTATATGGGTACCGGCAATTCACTGTTTGATATTTTTAATTGTTGTAGTATCCTTTTTAGCAAATATTTATGTAAAGCAGTACCAGCATTTAAAACAAATTAAGTGTAGATAATTAAGTTTTTTATTTCTTTCAAAATAATTTAATGAAGTTAATTTACTTCAACTTTTTATACTTTCAGGCGACTTGAGGATCCGTGTGCCATTGAAGAATCAAGAAGTTAAACAAGGAGACAATGTGGAATTTTATTGTCAAGTTGTAACACATCCAGATGAAACAGACAAAGTGAATATTCGATGGAAATTTAATGATGAAATAATAAAAGCCAGTTCTGAGACTTCTAATAAGTTTATTCCCAGCAACTCTAATAAATTTGGTAAAACTGATACTGTAGAGGAAATATTAAAAACAAATGGTAAATTTCATATTTTACATGGTGGAGAAACCCTCCTTGTAAAAAATGCTCAAAAATCAGAAGAAGGAGATTATACATGTATTGCATCAATACGAGGAATGAAGGATAGATCTACAGCTAGACTCATGGTTAAAAGTATGTATATATAAACTGTTATTGCAGTTTTCTGTTCACATACATGTTTTTGATAAAAATACTAGCGGAGGTTTTATTGTCCAATAGTTGACAAAATGTTCAAAGTATCAGTATTTAGAAGAGTTTGCAAAATGAACATTGACCTACTTTTTACTCAAACTCAATCTACATAGTGAACCATCTTAGCAATCAAGACTTTACGAGTCTGCATTGCTATGTACAAACCCTTGAATGATTACTTTATTTATTTGTAAGTCTTCATACAGATCCATTCAGAATTCAGCCAAATTAAAACAAACAATTTTATTGGTTATCGGGGCAGGGATAGGGGTTTTGGTGGTCAAATTGTCTGGGTAGTAAATAATTGGGTTGCGAGTTTGAACTTTTTATAAGTACACGATTGAAACTGAGCTCTCACGAGCAGAATTGTTAAGTGTTGAATATTTTTTTAATGTATCTTGCTAAAATGCATAACCATTAAGCTGTTAAATATAAATGTGTAAGATCTTTTTGTGGGTTAATGATTGTTTTATATGTAGAGGTGTTATAAAACTCCTTGATTTATTTTCTAAGCCATATGGTGCATTGATTTTCTTTAAAAGGTTTAAACACATAAAAAATAAATTTCTTGCTCGATTAACTTCATTGATAATGCAAATTTTATTGAGATTATATAAAGGTTTTTAATGATTTTTCAAGATTTTTTAAAATTATTATTTATTTAATAAAATAATGTTCAGCCCACTGTTTTATGGGATTCAGAACAAGATGTTATTCAAAGAGGTCAGTCAGTTTGTTCAAATATATATATTGTTTCTCAGTTTAAAATTAAAGTAAAAAAAATATAAAGTACTTGTATATTCACGTATATATTGTATTATAAGTGAAGTACAAATATGTACTTATAACAGTGTAAAAGGTCCAAATTGTACCTAAAGGTGATGTGAACTTCTGGACAAGAATAATATCATAGGCCCCAGACCAAACATTTCTAAACTTAATAATCATATCAAAATGCTTTTGACCAGATATGACATGTTATGTCAAGCAAACATCAGAATGTTTGATCTCAAGCCAAACTGTACAGGATATTCCAATGACATGAAATTACCACCATCAATAAAGGAGTTTTCTTGACTTTTCTTCTCAAATATGTGAACTTGCACTTTTGCTTTCAAAATAGTCATGTTTGACAATATGTGTTTGTGAATATTTGGATAAGTAAAAAAAAGTGCCATCAGTAAAGAATATTAAACAATATTAGACTTTTAACAATAATGGTATGCTGTTTTGTATGTTATCTTGTTGAATAATAATATGATACATTTAGTATAAAGTGGTTTATTTTTAGCTATATTTAACTTAAGGAATTGTCACTTTGGAAATTTATTTGCATTTTAATTTAATTTTGTTCTATTTCAAAAGTATTTAAGGTTTAACGATTCCAAAAATTTTAGGAAGCATGTTCATTAATTTCAAAGAACCGGTAATAAAATTTAATTTTTTTCCATTTATTCAAACAAGTGTCAATTTGTTAGTAGTGAAACATTTTAGAAATCTCCTCATTTCATTTTGATTGGTTGTAATTTGAATTTTGTTGCTTAAAAGCAACATGGAGATGTCTAATTTTCAAGAATGTTGCTTGATTCATCGTAAGCCAGGCATGAGTCACTCTGACAATGTTCTAAATTATAGAAATTAAAAGAAAGAAGGGTATTAAATGAATTTTCAGCCGTCTTAAATGTATTATAGTTGAACTGCAACAACTCAACTGTGCTTCTACAATTTTATGCCATATAATTACTTTATATTTAATGCAACATTTCATGATAAAATTAAAGCAAAAAAGAACTGAAACTGCTTTTACACACTTTGAAGTTTTTGCACGTTCATTTGATTTATTTGTGGTCAAATGAAGAACGACTTCTGATATTGATTCTGTTTGTATTGGTGATATTATATGTTGTTGTCATTTTGTTTTGTTCTGTTATTTTTCATGTTTTGTCAGTACCTCTGTGGCTTAGTGGCCTGGGTAATAAGCCATCTACAGTTGTGTAAGGTATTTTCTGAAGGATCGATTGAATGATCAACTTATAAAACAGATGGCAATGCTTAAAGCAGGGTTCTTTTAAATACAATCTATGTAGATTATTTTGAAATATTATATTGTCATTTTAAATAGACAGAGAGAACTTTTGTAATATCTACTGGTTCTCTTTAAATTCAATTTCTGTAACACTTTGAGAAACCAGGCCTGGGTTTCATAAAACTTCTCAAATTGAGATTTTCTTCAAATATCAGAGTTTTTCCTCAAATTTGAATTTTCAAGCAATCTGATTGGTCAATTTTTGAGTTAATGACAATTTGAGGAAAACCTCAAATCTGAGAAGATTTATGAAATCGGGCCCTGATCTCATTCTTGTTGTGTTTGCTCTAAGTATACTGAGGCAGGTATCACAACTCACTGTAAAATATTTATTACCACTGACTCAGACTGAGGCAGGTCACAGTAGAAGTTACTACTTTTGACTCGGACTGAGGCCCATCATGGTAGAATTGATTACTGCTGACTGACTGAAGAGAGTCACAGTAGAATTTTTTACTGCTGACTGGGACTGAGGCAGGTAACAGTAGAATTCATTACTGCTGACTCTGACTGAGGCAGGTCACAGTAGAATTTATTACTGCTGACTCTGACTTGGAGAGGTCACAGTAGAATTTATTACTGCTGACTCTGACTGAGGCAGGTCACAGTAGAATTCATTACTTCTGACTCTGACTCAGAGAGGTCACAGGAGAATTTATAACTACTGACTCTGACTGAGGCAGGTCACAGTAGAATTCATTACTGTTGACTCCGACTGAGGCAGGTCACAGTATACAGTTATTTCATATGTGATTTGGGAACAGTCAAACTGTTGGTCCGAGGTGGAGGGGATAGTGTTTTGAACTGTTGCCCGAGGCCGTAGGCCAAGGGCAACAGTTCAAAACACTATTCCCGACACCGAGGGACAACTGTTTGACTGTTCCAAAATCACATATGAAATAACTGTTTTATTACCTGATCAATTACTGTTTTAACAGTACTTGCAGAAGAAAAAAGGAAAAAGAAAATTTTGCTATTTTCAACTGACAAATTGTACTTTGTTTAAAAACTTCAAAACATTTTATTTATGGAGAAATAGTCATGGGGTTCTTTCCAAACAACGAGAATAAAGTCATTTTGTTTCTTTACTGTTCCTCGTGAAATTAGCGGGAAAAAAATGACGTCAGAGTACGCGATGTGGAAACAGTCGAAACTATTGACCGGTCAACAGTTCGCGAACGTGGACGTTTTTAGAATTTCAGAAAACAGTAAAAAGTACCGAATTTCATTTATATAAGGTATCAGGTAATAATAGAATTTATTAGTGCTTACTCTGACTGAGGCAGGTCACAGTAGAATTTATTAATGCTGACTAACTGAGGAGGGTCACGGTAGAATTTATTATCCCTGCTTTTTTTTTCAGCTACTCCTTCTCCACCTAAAAATGTAGAAATGGTGACATATTGTATGGGTCACAAAGTTGACCTAGTTTGGGAAGATGGAGATGATGGTGGTGACCCTATTATTGGATACTTAGTGCAATATAATACTTCAGACAATCCAAATTATTGGAATAGTAATTATGAAGAAATTCCCAAAACGGCACCAGAGCCTAGGACTATTGATCTGTCGCCATGGGCCAAATATTCTTTTCGAGTGCTGTCACGGAACTCTATAGGATATAGTGAACCTAGCTTACCTACAAAATCAACATGTTCCACACCACCTGGGCATCCGGACAGGAATCCTAACAAAGTCAGGACAAAAACAGACAAAAAATATAAACTTATTATAACTTGGGAGGTTTGTATATTTAATTTGTTTTATGTTTGTTTGAATGATATGATTAATGCCACTGTCAGCAATTTTCAGCTACCAGTATATCATGGCATATACAAACTATATTAACTAAATGACTATAACTATCCTAGTACACTCGAATTTCGGCGATGAAAGTGTGTCGATTTAACGGACCTTAATTTTGTTGAAATGCACTATATTTCATTATTTAGGAGTCAATTGGTTGGAGCAATAATTGCACGATATTTTGAAAGTAATTTAACCTTGGGTTCATTGTTTACATTGCTGAGTGAAGGAAAATCGCAATTTGAGTATGGACGAAATTCGAGTGTGTGACCATAATTGTTGTATGCCACACAAATATTGTTTTTTCCTATTATATTTGATCATTTCTACTTGGATATAGATGGTTCATGCTGTCAGTGCTTACACATTTAAGTTTTCTATATTTACACATACGGGTATAAGAATCTGTAAATGTCATGTAAATACATTGACTGCTTCTCAGGATGGTTTTGTTGAAATATTTCTTTCATAAGCTGATTTAATTCCATGTCCTATAATCTTCAAAGCTGATTTTAATGCCAGATAACTTGGAAAAAAATGTTGACAAGAAAATTTATCACAATTTGTGTCTACTTTAAATAACTTTAGATGCGTGAAAGGGGCATCAATTTATTATTGTCAGATTATTTTTCATAATGGCAGGAAATAGTCAAAGGTTGTAATTTCCTTACTGACAGAAGAATCGTTTGTGAACCAATTGTTGTTAAATTGATTTCTATGCAGTTGTGATGGTGCTGCACAGTTACTTGTTCATGTTTCGTTGATTATCAAGATAAATAGATTTTAACAAAAATACTAAATTTAGCTATTAACATGCTTTATATGTGAAAAAGCTTTTGATGTTATAAGTTTAAGATATTGTTTTAATTGATTCATTTGTGTGACTTACAATTTTTTACAGTTTTAGTGTCATGATTACAAAAGTAATGTGACTAGGAAATTACTGCTGAGTTTGTACTTTGTAATTTGACAGGAATGATCGACAATTACAGGACACATCATGTTGCTTCATTTTATTCTGTCACTTTTTTGTTATTTCTGTATGGAAGATTATGGTATTCCTTCAGAAAGATCAGGCAAGGCAGATTAAACCCTGCTGTTATTTGCATCAAAAACACCATAAATTTTATAATGCAGAAGGAATCGTTCAGAAAGTAATTGCAGGAACTAATTTTAAATAGCTCTTAGAAGTCAAAGCAGAGTTTAAAGTGCCCTGAAGTTGGAATAAAAAAATGTTAGATAAATGCTGATGGTACCTAGCGTTATAACTACAGTACCATCTGATGACCACAATAGGAAGGTTTAGAAAATAATTATTCCCCATAAAGGACTGAATACAGATGTTCATGACAAGATATTTGTTTTAAAGGCTTTGGGTGAATGTCAACAAATTTATAGTATTTTGCCCAATATGTCTTGTTACCAAATGCTCCAACTGCATTGCATTTTGGTTGATTTTTGATGTATACATTTATATGTATGTCTATTGACATGTGTTGACAAATCTGTAATAGAAAAGCTTTCTGTAAGATCATTACTCACTCCAGTAATAGAAGTGTTCTTCTTAGGTGGAGAAACACCTTACAGTTATGAGATAACTGTATTGTATTTTAAGATTTGACGCATCAATAGGTGGTTTGATGGTAGGAAATTGAGCTTACTGGGGACACATAAGTGCAGCCAGTAAACGAATATTTCTGACCATCAAGTTACCTGTTGATGTTGGCAAATCTTCAAATTCATTACGGTTATCTCCATTCTAATGCCAGGACGATAAAAAACTAAATGAACTGATTAAAATGAAAATTTTTGTATTTTCCGGAAATAATGTCTGTACTTCTGATGGCATCAATTGTGAAATTATTCACATTGTCCAATCAGAATAGATGTTACATCAAGAATTGCATTAGAATATGTGAGAAAATCAAGATTTAAGCCGGCATGTACCATGGCATACTTCTGTAGATTTTTTTATCTAACATCTCTATAATATATCTATAATGTTGATATTTGCCTTCAGCTTTGATTTTGTAATTATGCAACAGCATTACATAAATTGGGCTCATTTCATATCTTTCCTAAAGTCATGGAAAAAATAAATCATATTTTGTCAGATTACATATGAACTCAACACACTGCTTAATGGGATAAATTTACTAGTTATTTATTGCCTGTAGTTAGTTGTTCCTGCAGGTACTATGACCTGCTGCAAATAAAACTAATCATGATATACTGCTAGCTGAAAAATTGGAGGAATCCAGATCATACAAATTAGATCGAGTTTTTTTATTTAAACACAATTATTTTAAATTACAATGAAGTCATATTTTTGTACAGTTTTGAGTTATGGTTCACGATTATTTGTCACAGAGCCATCCATATTCAATCAAATTTTTCAATTGGTTGTTTATGAAATAGTTTGGCATATAAGGACACATAAATTAGAATTCTTAAATTGAAATGGTTCCATGCTTGCACTATGTTATACAGCTCTTGAAGCAACAAATGTATGAGTATTTCATTGTTGACCATTGCAAGACTTTACCTTATTACTTATAACTTCTTTATAATTAGACTCGTTTCAACCATTTGAAACCTTAATAAAAATTGTCCTTGTCCTAGCATCCTCACAAGTCAGGGTTTCTGTGTCCACATGTGTCCACGAATGTTCGTGGACACAGAAACCCTGACTTGTGAGGATGTTATCCTAGATATGTAAGGTAAAATATAAAGCAATTAAATAAATATAAGGACTTCTTGTTCTCTAGAAAGACAAATGCTTGATATATGTCAATAATGAACAACTTGTTCTTGAACTGGTAACAACTGTTACAAAGAAGATATTAGTCATTTTGATAATTTATGCTACAACTTTTTTTTTACAGCCCATGCCAAGGTTAGAACATAATGGGCCAAATTTCCGCTATCGTGTGTTCTGGCGACCTAAAGGAAGTACATATTGGAATAATACTTATGTGTTAGACGAGAACGCGAATGAACTGGAAGTAGACGTTAATGATATTTATGGCTTGTATGAAATTAAAGTGAAAGCTGTCAATGATATTGGGGAATCATATCAACCTGCTTTTATTATACTTGGTCATTCCGGGGAGTCGGGTAAGAAATCTTATCAGCCTGTATTCATTATACTTGGTCATTCCAGGGAGCCAGTTAAGAAAATCTTTTTAGCCAGGATTCATTATACTTGGTCGTTCTAGGGAGTCAGTTAAGAAATTTTTTCAGCATATATTCATTCTACATAGTCATTCTGGGGAGTTTTGCAAAAAATTTTATGAACCTGCATTCATTCACTTGGCTTGTAAGTTTGAGTCTGACTTAAGGTACAAGGATTGCCAATTGTCTTACCAAAGATTTTAGTTCATACTATGTTCTTCAGTTTTCTCAAGCAAACCATCAATACAAGTGATGAAGATGAATCCTGTTTATGAATTTTTGTAGTATATGTATTGATTACTTAGATTGATTGATTGATTAATGGTGTTTAACGCCCGAGCAGCAATATTTCAGCTATATTCAGGCGATGAACATGAAATGGATGATAAAATGAACATGAAATGATGATGAATGAAAATGGGATGGGACACAAGGAAAAATAGGTGTTACTGATTTTAGATTGCCACTGGCAAATGGGAGGATGGATAGGGTCGGGCAATTTAGCCTCCTGTAGCGGGATCGAAATCCCTACTCATGGCGAATGCTACAGCAGCGTTCTTTAACGTGCGAGGAACGTGGCATTTTTCCCAACACGGTGCACTAATATGGTTTGCGGTCAGGTTTTCCGTATTATGGCCTGACAACCCCAGCTTGCCAGGGGTACCCCATTCAACCACCTGGGGCACACATCCCAGTCGGTCTTTAGGCAAACCGACCTGACACGCCGGTCAGGGTACTGGGCGCTATTTAGTCGCCTTTTACGACAAGCTAGCGCGACTGCGGTCTATTCTTTTAGCCACCCGGATCCCGCACGGGGCTTGATTACTTAGAAAATAGTCAACACCCTTGTAAGAGCTGTATTGTATTAATTCCAACTGCAGACTCATTGTATTCATATTTGTCCACAATTGACATTGATATTATTTATTTTACAGAGCCTCTCCTGTCTCCAAAAGATTTCCGTTTAGATCTGATGCAGCAAATTAAACCTCATGAAGCTCATTTTATCTGGGAATCTGTTGATACCTCTGAGGAAAAAATCAGAGGAAAATTCAGGGGTTATAAAGTAAGTTAAATCAGATCATTTCAAGAGGAGAATAATGAACCCTGTGTACGAGCAAGCTTTTGTGCTTTTAACCACTTACTGCATTGATATCTGGTTCAGTACTAAATCACTACATTTAAGAATTTCAATAATGTCTTTGTCAAAATACTTTTTGTTGTAGATTACATTTTATTTGCTCCAATATTTACAAACAATCCAGTAAACACCAAATATGACATTACTCTCGTATTACCTTTTTAGTTACGATATTGGAAGTCCAGTGAAGGTCGCCACAAGATGGAGGAGGTTGATATTGTTGTTGAATCTGCTGAAGGCGTCCAGCTTCGAGACGTCAGGGCTGCTGTCAGTAGACTTCCAGCATATACAGCTCTCAGGGCCCAAGTTGCTGTGATGAACGATCATTATACTGGTCCAGCTAGTGAAACGATAGACTTTTCTACACCTGAAGGAGGTACACAACTATTTAATCAAATTAATAATTTACCATATTTTTTTTACTACCGGCTTAGTCCTTTTTACCCTAAATAGTTTTTCCTGGGGTACAGCAGATTCTTTTCCAATAAAAACTTAACACTATGATAAAGCTGAAAGGGGCAAACAATTTTCAATATATTTATTTCATGTTATAACACCGTTGGTTAAAGCCAATTAGAAATATGGGCCACACAGCCAGGGTAGAACTATAGGCCACATAGCCTGGTTTAGAACTATAGGCCACATAGCCTGGGTTAGAACTATAGGCCACATAGCCTGGGTTAGAACTATAGGCCACATTGCCTGGGTTGAACTATAGGCCACATAGCCTGGGTTAGAACTATAGGCCACACAGCCCGGGTAGAACTATAGGCCACATAGCCTGGGTTAGAACTATAGGCCACATAGCCTGGGTTAGAACTATAGGCCACATAGCCTGGGTTAGAACTATAGGCCACACAGCCCGGGTAGAACTATAGGCCACATAGCCTGGTTTAGAACTATAGGCCACATAGCCTGTGTTAGAACTATAGGCCACATAGCCTGGGTTAGAACTATAGGCCACATAGCCTGGGTTAGAACTGTAGGCCACACAGCCAGGGTAGAACTATAGGCCACATAGCCTGGGTTAGAACTGTAGGCCACATAGCCTGGGTAGAACTATAGGGCACATAGCCTGGGTTAGAACTATAGGCCACAGAGCCTGGGTTAGAACTATAGGCCATATAGCCTGGGTAGAACTATAGGCCACATAGCCTGGGTAGAACTATAGGCCATATAGCCTGGGTAGAACTATAGGCCACATAGCCTGGGTTAGAACTATAGGCCACATAGCCTGGGTTAGAACTATAGGCCACACAGCCAGGGTAGAACTATAGGCCACATAGCCTGGGTTAGAACTATAGGCCACATAGCCTGGGTTAGAACTATAGGCCACATAGCCTGGGTTAGAACTATAGGCCAAATAGCCTGGGTTAGAACTATAGGCCATATAGCCTGGGTAGAACTATAGGCCACATAGCCTGGGTAGAACTATAGGCCATATAGCCTGGGTAGAACTATAGGCCACATAGCCTGGGTTAGAACTATAGGCCACATAGCCTGGGTTAGAACTATAGGCCACACAGCCAGGGTAGAACTATAGGCCACATAGCCTGGGTTAGAACTATAGGCCACATAGCCTGGGTTAGAACTATAGGCCACATAGCCTGGGTTAGAACTATAGGCCAAATAGCCTGGGTTAGAACTATAGGCCATATAGCCCTATAGTTTTCCATTAATGAGTATTTTGTTCAATAGTGTTCTCAGTAGTTTTGTATACGAGTGCTGTTTACTTCACTGAAGCCAACAACTCTTTTGTATATTTATATACAAAATAAAAGACACAATATAGACAAAATATTAATGTGCCACAAACATTCTATTTTTTTAAATGCCATATGTACAAAGTATTTACACCTGTAATTAACAATCTACCGGTAGATTGTAAATGCATTATTCATGCATGTTAACAGTTACTTTTAACTGGAAAACATTCAAATTTGTATGTATTCTATAGTTCCAGGACCTGTAAGACATTTACATGAGCAGAAAATAGGTTCTGATTATGTTCTGTTGAAGTGGCTACCTCCTGAAGAACCTAATGGTATCCTCCTTGGTTATGATGTAGGGTACCAAGCTAGTAAGTTATTTATTAGGAGCTTACTTTCCAGTCTATGTATGTTTGGGAACAGATTTCAAAATCTTTATGGTGTTAAACTTATTTATAACATTTAGTTCTTTTATGTTATTTAATGGTAGTTGATCGATTTTAGAGCAGTTCCATGATAAACAAACAGTATGTACGCAAGGTACATGTACAGGCATAATATAACAAGTAAACAAACATACTACAAAATGCTTTGCTCAAAAAAGGGAACAGATACCTGCTGGACATTACAACATTTATTTTTATTGGTATTATGTAGCATGTTATTTCTGTCTGGGTTTATTTTTCCTTGATTTACTCGAGTTATGTCCCTTGTATTTTGATACTTCTCTGTTTTATCATTAGGTACATTGAATTGCATTAATCTCATTTCGTTCAATGTAAATGAAATTCTGTTTTCTAATGAAAAATACTTTTGCTGACAACCTCTAGTAGACAATTTTGATAATTTCTACAAAGCAACTATAAGTACAGGTAATGGTATTTTTTCTCTTTCAGTTGAATCCACACGTCTAGGTCCTGTGATATTTCTTCATCCTAAAATATCTAACCCTTCCACATTGCGAGCTCGTATAAAAGGACTAGATGCTGATCACACATATAGGTTCCTAGTTTGGGCTCGCACACAAACAGGACGAGGGGAACCCACATTTATTGATGTAGAAACATTTAATTCTCGTAAGTAAATATTCTTGTAGTGTCCCTCTGTATTAATGCTAAATGACTTTCATAGTATTCCCTTGGTAGAGAAATAGTAAAAATGTTTTATAGACACAAGGTAGTTAACCTTTAACCAAGATCTAACACACTCTAATGATGATTCCAGTCATGTCTTGGAGACAGTTTTATAGACAAGAAAACAACAATAAAAACTATAGTATGGATATTAGTTTGTAGATAGGATACAGCATAAATTTATTTTTTAATAATTTTCTTTTATTAAAATCTTTTTATATCTATCTAGATGTCAGTACACAACATTTATTGGACAGATAATATTAAAATATAGAATGACAAGACAGCATATATACTTTTAGAATGGAAAATGAGAAATTAATATAGTGTTATTAACAATAACAGTCTTTGTATGAGGTCAATAGTGGTTATATTGACCAAAGGAGAGTCTAAGGTTTACATAATTTCTGTTGATCCTGATATCAATACATAGTGACCTCCTACAAAGGCTACAGCTTTTATATGATGTGTAGTCTTCTTTGTAAAAGGAAATCTGATTGATCAGGGGCGTTTTTTTACCTCCTACACCGACAACTTGATGCCCTTAGTAGGACAGGAAAGAAAATCTTGTGTTTTTGGCATATTTTTACTCACAATTTTACATATCAATATAATCTTCTGTTTATGGTCTGTCAGTAACCATAGTATATCTCCATGCAGTCTGCTGTGCTGTTTATAATCTATTTTTAGTAAACATGCCCATACTCTCTGCTGGTATAATCAACCAAAAAATTAAATATTTGTGTATTTAGTTCCAGTTAGAAATAAGGAAAATATATTTGGTGACTATATCTTGTTAGGTAGATATAACCAGATATTTCACACATAAGAAGAAAGATATTTTGATATTTGTTGCTCACCCTACACGGGAAGCAATTAGAATGCAGTATAGTTCAAAATAGCAATGTAATGCATATTTTAGGCATATTTAAAATAATCTGTTAGGTCTATAAACACCTTTGTGTATTGCTTATGGGCATATCCTGACTGTTCTTCTAGGTCTTGTGTGTAAAACTGTTACATGTATATCAACATCACTATGTTTTCAGTTCCAGGTTTTAATATTCTAAGCTAAAAGTGGATAGATTACAATGGGAACCGGTATATATATTTACAACCAATGACGTTGTTTTATATTTTAGCTCCATGCCTCATTCAGTAAACATCTGCAGTAGATATAACCAATAAAATATCACCAACACATGTTGGCAACCAATAATATTCTGTATATTTTTAGCTCCAGGTGTACCTCATCCTATAGTGTCAGCTGTAGATAGAACCAGTTTTAACATCACATGGAGACCAGAACATTTTCAGCATGATATACAGTACCTTTTAGAATACAAACGGGACAGTATGTTTTGTTTTTTATTTTCATTTCATCAGTTTGATAGAAACAGACATTCTATATGCCAATCATTTAAAGAACAGTGTTACATTATTGCACAGTCCATGCCAATTATTTAAAGAACAGTGCTACATTATTGCACAGTCCATGCCAATCATTTGAAGAACAGTGCTACATTATTGCACAGTCCATGCCAATCATTTAAAGAACAGGTTTACATTATTGCACAGTCCAAACTGGTTTGTAGAATTTTTAATAAAAACTTTAGAATATCAAAAGACATAAAAAAAATGTATTTACAGTATTATAGAGTCATTAAAAAATCTCCTGTACTTTCTTCATTCAGAACTTATTTCACTAACATTTACGGATTGTACAAAGTTTCTGTTACAAACCATTGTTCTGCAGGGTCAGGCACTAAGAACTTTAATAAAGATAAATTTGTATTATTGTAGCTGATGACGAGTGGAAACAAACAGAAGCTGAGTATCTGCAATCCTGGAAAGTTTTAGATGGTCTCATTCCAAACACAAAATACCAAATTCGATTAGTGGCCGTGAATAAGTTTGGGGGCCAGCACACATACAGTAAAAAATTCCCAGTTTTTACAGATCCTACATATAGTGAGTACTGTTTCCTCAGCACCAAATTTTGTTGATGTAATTTGCCTGTGTATTTTTTCAGTATTTTAGAATATTGCTCAATATCCTTTTTAAGGCATAGCTAATTTGCAATTATTATAGAAATATTTCAAGAATTTAAAGCAAGTCTTATTTATTTAAAATCTTATATTGTTTGTTTGTTTGTTTGTTTGAATGTTGTTTAATTTCAGCAATTTTTCAGCTATATATCATGACATCCAGTTTTTATTGGGGGAAGAAGCTGGATTACTCTGAGAAAACCCCTGACCTTTGGTATTAAATGTTGTATCTTGAAAATATTTCATTTATTAATTTGTTTTATATTACCAGTATATTTTTATAAATTGTATGAATACAATATGGCAAACAGATCAATACTTCATTCCACTTTAAGCAACATCAGATGGATCAATTTATATTACATTCCTAACATTAAGTGCAAAACTGTATTCATTCTTAGCCAGATACATATTTGAATGTTGTATTCTGACATCATTTCTTATCCTTTACTATCAAGAGTGTCAGGTTGACCCTAATTATACTACCAGCCATATCATGGAGTATAGAAACTGTAGTAATCCAGGTACCAGATATCTTAAAGTCTAGTACTATATTGGTAATTAAGCGTCAAGGATGTATAGTGTTAAGGTTATGGTTATTTGTTTTAAAAAAGAATTATGATTTAAAGAAGAGAAAAATGATGCTCCGAGGGAAACCTAATGTTCTATTTGATTTATAAAGCAACGTACCCATATATGAATTAGAATGTACAATTATGTATAACATTAAACAGATTATATCAAATGGTATACAGGTTTGGATCTAAAGACATGCATGCCCCCATCTGAAAAGAGAGAGAGAAAGTTGGAGAATGAATGGATGAAATTTGTAAAATCGAAGAAAGGGTCAGTGGAAATCATGTTACTAAATTGAATTGATTAGCTAATACAAATCTGGTTTTAAAGACCCACTGCCTATTATTACACCCTTCCCTAATACAAATCTGGTTTTAAAGACCCACTGCCTATTATTACACCCTTCCCCCGAATACAAATCTGGTTTTAAAGACCCACTGCCTTATTATAACACCCTTCCCCCTAATTCCAAATCCTAGATCTGCACCAGATATATATGTAGTTATTACTCTTTTTTTATTGTTATCACTCTTTCTCTCAACAGGTGATGGTGCACAGAAAAGTTACGATGCTTCAATTGGTCGTGCTAACAGCGAACGTTTAAATGAAAAAAATATTTCCAATAGACACCAGGTTTCACTAGGATGTGTTATAGTGACTCTTTTGACTGCTTTTCTCCTAGTCTTCCATCGATAGCATCTTGCCATATCATAAAATGTGTTAAAACAGGGTTGTGACTAAGATAACTTTAATTCCATTGAAAATGTCTGACAGTAGTATGTCATAGTACAGCTATAGAATAAAAATGGTGGTTCTTGTCCATGGTTGTGAGTAGGACAAATGGAATTCATCATGTAATTCCTTCAAAGACAAAAGAAATTTGTGATTTTAGACATTTTCATGGAATGAAGAATCCAGAGAAGTGCTGCATTACTTGTATGACAGCAGAGTTCAAGATTTGGGACGTTATTCTAGTCATGCTTAAGCATAATTAATAATTTGCAAACTTCAAATTTTTCCAGTATGTAAGGAGTTGTGTTGCATAATGTATGTTAAATTGTGAGATTTGAAAAATGTCTGTATTAGAATGATGATTGTGAACCGATTAAACAATAAACAGACATTTCTTATAGAAAATTATTGAGGAATCTGTTTTTTAAGGAAGGGTAGAATTGTGACATATCTTTCAAGTTCATCATAAAGTGAATATATTCAATGATTGGCTATGTTCTGTACAAGTGAATATTTTACATGAATGTTCGTTTTAATACAATGACATTTTTCTTAAACAAGTTAGTTGTTGGTGATAGTTCCTTACTTGATATCCGACTTTGAAAGCCAACATATTCACATTAACATCCAATTAAATTATTTTTTTCTCAGAATAGTTAATCATTGAACATTTAACTATTAAATATTATTTAAGTATTAAATTTCAGACTAAGAACGAAATGAGATTTAGCCAATTAATTTTTTTTTATTTATTTTGTTTGTACTTTAATTTAAAAAATCTTTATTGATGCATTTGTAAAAGTACAGTCCACCCACATTTATAAATTGTTTCGTTTTTCTTTTGTCACGACAATATGATGTTACTCAAGATCCTCCCAATTCATGACAACTGAAATTTAGTTTTAATCAGATCACTACAAATAATTGGTCTTTTATGTTCTAAGATTTTCTTTAACGTATTATTGCACCTTTTTTCAGCTATTTCATATGCATTGTAAATGAGTTTTGTCTTGTGGTAGGGAAGACAACTCTAGCATAATATGTTATTTAAACCATTGCTCACTGTGCCATAATAGACGAATTTGTAAATTAGATACAAATCACCATAGGTTGTGACGTGTAAATATTGAAGGCCTAGTCATACCAGACATCCATATCAAAACTTATATCTGGTCAATGTTGTATTAGTCCCTGTGGAAGTGATTGAGACATTAATGTGTGTAGGTTGGACCATTTGTTTCCATCTGTTTATAATTAAACATTGTATAGCACAGAAAATTGGAATTTTTTCTTGGAGATTATAAATTGTTATCAGACAAAGAAGTAATAAAAATACTCATTTATTTGTTGTTTTATGATTTGTATTAAAATTAAAGGCATTTTTATTTATGATCATGAACATCTCCTTTATATGAGATTTAATATATAATTTTGAGGAAAGGTATAAACAAATTTATAGCTTGTAACATTTATTTATTCATAACATTTTTAAAAAATTGGAAATAAAAAAAATATTTTCGTATGTTGACTGCAATTAAAATTTGTTCGCTATATTTCAATATCCTTCATTCATGTTTTACTATTTCAAGTTTTTGTTGTATGTGAAAAAAAATATCCAAGGCACTCTTTAATCTCTGTGACAGTGAAAAGCTCCATATTTCTGTCAAAATAGTACATTTCTGAATAACTTTTGTCAATGGAAATGTTCTACATGCTATATCGTTCACACATAGTTTAGTTTAGTTTGCTTTATCATTTACAGATTATATAAATGTGTACATATTTAAGCAATCTTTGTTGTAGATATTTGTAGATGTATGAATGACAGTTGGTAGATATTAAGCTTATGTTCATTATGTGATAAGGTATTATGTGAGAAAGTAATTTGTGTGAGAGAAATTGATGTTATGTGAAAAACAAAATGTCATGTGAGAAGTTCATATCTTATCATGGTTGTGCATAGTTAATGTTATATTTTCATCTGAAAAGTTGAACATAATTATTAGTTATATATGTATATTGTGTGTTAAGAAAATTCCATTCCATTTTTTTGTCCTGTAAGGGGACATAACTCTAAAGAAATCATTTAAACGTTTATTTTGTGCCAAATATGATTGTTTTCAGAGGTTGATTTCTTATTGAGTTATTGTTAGCATTTTGTGTTAAATGTTACCTTATAAACCTTATCACAGCATTGGTACAACTAGTTACTACCATATTAACAGAAAAATAATAAAATTCACATCAAAGTAAAATTAAAATTTATTGATTTGTGTATAATGCCAATTTGGTAATATCTCAGCTATTTGATGAGGCAATACAAATGTTACCGATTGCTTTACAGTGTTTCAGGCTTGTTACATAACACAAAATATTTACCTCTTTTATTTGTCAACAATTTAACTAATTAAAGGAAATATGTTGGACAGTTTTAATTAGCCTTCTAACCATGTCAATTTCTTTAAAGAAGTCCTTTTAACTTCTGTTTATTCGCACATATTGTTTGATTTTCAAGTTTTTCCATGAAGGTTCAAATTCTACATGTCATAATGTTAACATTTATAACTAATTCCCTTCCTACAGCATTTTTTATTTTTATTTTTTGCTTACCAAAGAAATGTTATCATTTGACTCCCACCGTATTTCGACTATACCTCCATTATTTCCTGTATAAACCTGCTGTTGTTGGGTAATATTGATAGTATTATGTTTTTTGTTAGTGACTTGCAGGTTTCTAGAAACAGTTATATTAGAATCAAAATAGATAATATATCTTTCAGATATTTTCTGGCTATGCAGTTCTGAGATTTTTGGTAATTGATTTCACTGTTACTATTTCAACATTAATGTCAGATATATTTTTAAAATTGTTTATCTACTGAATTAAATAATAAAGTTCAACATTATTTAGCCTTACAACATACAAGTAAACATCTTCATTTGTCATGGTTTCTGTGGGCAGAGGAACAAATGAATTACAAGTATTCTACCTATTTGTTAACATATTTCTGAGATTTTTACCAGACCTATTTGTATGTTTCTATCTTTTTACTTAAAGTCATGACTTATCTAGTAAGTATTAATTTGTATGTGCAATATTTTCATATTTTATTATTTGTGTGCAATACTGGTAAAATTCATATATGAATTTATCCTTTTATTTACAAAGGTACAGCGAAATTTAAAAAAAAAAGATACCAGTAAAAGCCATCATAGCAATGTGTTTGAAGCATATTATAGGAGACATCTGTTGTATATTGGTAATTATTCCATGTTATTCTTACATTTGCTATGTATATAGTGCTTAAGCAGGAAGTAAAATTATTCCTTGTATACGTTTTATTTTACAAACAAAAAATGGTTCTAAATTACTAACTGTAACTATGTCTGCTGTTTTTAATGGTGTATTATGTACAAGTAAGATCATTTTGTTACATGTTACGATATGTTATGTTTAATTCGGTTAGGTTATTCCCCTGTATGACATATGAATACTCAAGATTAGTCACAAGTAACTTGTCAGAAGTTGACAGAACTATAAGTCTTTTACTTTTTTGTACCTAACTTGCCAAGTGATCGAATTAGTTAAAGTTTTTGATTCAGACAATTTTCTGTCGTAATTTTGTAAACAGTTTCAGCTGAACTATCGTCAAAAGAAATTTTAAAATAAACAAAAGGAAAGACAGAACATACTGTAACTGTTAAACTCTAAAATGAGAAAATATTATTTGCTTGTGGGTCTGTGAGGCCAACACATCTGAATGGTAGCAATTCACACATGTAAGTTATTATTTACAAACTTGAAAAAGACTGTATTGCCACTTAAAAATAACTTTGGTGGCCTATTGAAACTAATTTTAAAGTGTTTAGCGACCACAATTTAACAAACTTATAATTAAAATTTGTTTATATTAATCTTAAGTTTCAAAGAAAATTAACTGTAAAAGCATTAACACAGAAACATAAACATTAAAAAATAAGTTTTGTTGATTTCTGACGAGTTAGTGACATTCCATGTATGTTAAATAATGTTAATGTTTTGTATATCTTGGGTCACAGACAACTCATGTGTAGAAACTTCATTTCACAACAAATAAAATGACACAAATATTTGATGTTTTGTATTGTATAAATGCCAGCTGCTATGCTTTTGTCATTTTGGTTTCTTTGCACATACAGGCAATTTATTTAAATCCCACGGTAAAAATGATTTACAATGAACTAGATACAGCACAGAAGTGAAATTATTTGAAATATTTGGATGTTTTGTGATTAGGTTTAATTATGTTTTTCATCTACATGGCATAAAATGCCTCATGGTTGATTATTGTTGAAAGCCAGACCCATCATTATGGTGTGCCAAAGGTTTTTAACTCCAAAGGAAAAGTCAGGATTGGCCATTACCATCATTTTTCACATTTCAATCTTTTTCTCCAGGCCTAATGAAGCCAAACTCTGATTTATGATGTCAAATTGACATTAAAAGTTTACCATTAGAGGCAATAATTTTTAGCTAAAAATTTTACTATCTGTTTTGAAACTACAAGCCTAAACTAAGTTCCTCAATTCCTGCCAGTGGAACTTCAAGATGGCCAACACGGACAATTCTTGTTCGATAAGCTCAATTTAAAAAAATATTCTCTACAGAAACTAAAAAGACAAACAGAATGTTACTTGGTATGAAAACTGCAGGTAAGGTTCATTACAAAGGTCATCCTTAGGCCACCAGTCAATTCTGATTTGTGTTTGTTTATATTTTAGAAATAATTCATTGAGGCTGTGGTTTAAAGTGATAAAATAATGACATAAATGGTCATCCCATTTTAAACAATGCCTCCTTGAATTTTTTTTTTTCTAATAAGACAATTATATAGGATATTTACATACCTATAGTCAACACCACTTCTGCCATAAACTAGCTATTCAGTCAATGTAACATACAATATATTGCAATGGATAATTTAGCGTGTTTCGCTATTTATAAGATTACTATGTCACACACCATAGCTTTCCAATTGGAGTTACAGTTTTGTAATTGGAACAACCCTTCAAAACCATGCCCTCCAATCTTAATTAACAAGGATTGCCAGTTTTCCTACTGCAGGTCGGGGGTTTTCTCCGGGTACTCCGGCTTCCTCCTCCAATAAACTGGACGCCATGATATAGCTGAAAAATTGCTGAAAGTGGCGTTAACCACCATCAAACAAACAAACATCAAAACCATGCCCTCCTCGTTGCTTGTTGCTCATACATAAATACATATTTTACCACAGCTGTGGTCTCAAAGCCTTTAAAACACCCTGGGGGGTAGGAAAACTAACATCCTTGAATTCTTATGGTTTGGGGGGGGGGGGGGGATTGGAGCCAGAGTACGCTGTGAAAACCCCCAACCTTTGGTAGGTAAACTGGCATCCTTGAATTCTTATTCTGGTTGACCTTTCAGAACCTCTATAAAAAAACTTATGGGTAATATGAAACTCGTCAAACTACTGGGTATTATTGCATATCAGTAATGAAGTCACACATTTTATTGGAAATACAGAAATACAAGGTATAAGGAAAGTGATTCTATTTTCTAGTATGACTGATAGCTAAAAAAAAGGGGACAGCTATAGTAAAAGTGCACCAATGACTTAAACTTATTCCTCAATGTATAAACAATACTAAATGATACCTATGGCAATACCACAAAGTTCTAACACCTCACGTGCCAAGGTATGCACCAGGAAAACTGATAGAGACACTGCCTTTTATATCCATATTCCTGGTCCGTACTATGCTCCTTTGGCAGTCCAATTTTTTGTGGCATTGCTGTCAGTATCATTCTCTACTGTATGAATATGAGACTGTCATCAGTCTACTTTGTAACAAGAAACTAACTATTAAGTAATATGCAATGGTCAACAAACTACTGGGTAATATTAGACTGTCAACAAACTACTGGGTAATATTATACTGTCAACAAACTACTGGGTAATATTAGACTGTCAACAAACTACTGGGTAATATTAGACTGTCAACAAACTACTGGGTAATATTAGACTGTCAACAAACTACTGGGTAATATTAGACTGTCAACAAACTACTGGGTAATATTAGACTGTCAACAAACTACTGGGTAATATGAGACTGACAATACACTACTGGGTAATATGTTTGGTTGTTTAATGCGACTTTTAGCAATTTTTCAGCTATATCATGGCATCCAGTTTTTTGGGGGGTAGGAAGCAAGAGTACCCATAGAAAACCCCTGACCTTTGGTAGGAAACCAGGAAACTTTGTCTATAAGGATTGCCTACAGTGAGACCGGAACCCTCAATTTCCGCAAACTACTGGGTAATTTAAGACTGTCAACAAACTACTGGATAATATGCAATGGTCAACAGACAAAAGGGTAATATGCAACTGTCAACAATCTACTGTGTAATATTTTTTGTTTATCTGAATGATGTTTAACGCCATTGTCAGCAATTTTTCAGATATATCATTGAATCCAATTTTTATTGGTGGAGGAAGCTGGAGTAGCCGAAGAAAACCCCGACCTGCGGTAGGAAAACTGGCAATCCTTGTCAATAAAGATTGGAGTCGAGTACATCCTGCCCACACAGAGAATCAAATCCACAATCTCAGTGTTGACAGACCACGTTATCAATAGTAGACAAACTACCTTTACCACTTGGCCACCGAGGCCCCCTAAGGGAATATGAGACTGTCAAAAAATACTGGGTAATATGAAAACTGTCGACAAACTACTGAGTAAATGCAACTGTCAACAAACTACTGGGTAATATGCAACTGTCAACAAACTACTGGGTAATATGCAACTGTCAACAAACTACTGGGTAATATGCAACTGTCAACAAACTACTGGGTAATATGCAACTGTCAACAAACTACTGGGTAATATGCAACTGTCAACAAACTACTGGGTAAAATGCAACTGTCAACAAACTACTGGGTAAAATGCAACTATCAACAAACTACTGGGTAAAATGCAACTGTCAATAAACTACTGGGTAATATGCAACTGTCAACAAACTACTGGGTAATATGCAACT